>JARQOD010000006.1:253058554-253098041 GCA_033576555.1 Oophaga sylvatica
TTTTAAATTATTTAAATAAATAATTAAAAAAAGGCATGAGGTCCCCCCATTTTTGACAACCAGACTTGCTCAGCTGGGGTCTCGTATTCTCAGGCTGGTAAGGGGCCATGGATATTGGCTCCTCCCAGCCTAAAAATAGAGGCCGCAGCCACCCAGAAAAGTCTCATCTATTAGATGGGCCAATTCTGGCGCTTTGACTGGCGCTTCCCACTTGCCCTGCAGCAGTGGCAAGTGAGGTTCATATTTGTGGGGTTGATGACACCTTTATATTGTCAGGTGAAATCAAGCCCACGGCTTAATAATGGAGACCATTACTAATCCCATAGTTACATGGCAAATAAAGACACAGACAGAATAAAGTCCTTTATTAGAAATAAGACTAAACACAGTTTTCCATTTTATTTAAAAGTAACAAACAGTTATACTCACCTAACGCCTAATTCAACCGAAGTCCTAGTTCTCCTGTAATAAAACTAAAATAAAAAAACAACAATATCCCTCACCTGTCGGTCATTCTGTCCCACACCATAATCCATGTCTGGGGGATTAATAGTTTTCACCCTGTACGGTGCCAGGATGCGAACATCAAGGCTGAGAACCACTTGTGAATGTGCTGTTGCGAGCGCAGTCTCAGTGACTAGCGGTGACGTCATCAAGGTTACCTCCGTTCCCAGCAGGGCTGAACTGCCGTGACCTCAGCACCATGGGAAAAAGTCAGTGATGAGGTCACCGCAGTTCAAGCTCAGTGACTCCACCACACATCACGAAGAGAAATTCTCACGATGGATTAAAAGCATCTCTGCAGAAAAGTGAGGAATATTGTTGTTTGTTTTTTTTACCTCTTTTGCAGTTGACAAGGGCATGAGCGAGGTCGTAAGTATGGTTTAATTAAGAATATTAAAGGAGTCTGTGTCTTTCTTTCAATTAAAGGACTTTTTCTGGGTGTCTGAGTTTTCTTACAATGTGACTATGGTGTTAGTAATGGGGGAATCTTATTGATGCCTCTCCATTACTAAACACCAGAAAATGAATAAGAACAGCGCCTCACAAGTTGGTGAATTTGCATCACATTTATTCCACCTCCAGTTGTGACGTTTTGATCAAAAGAGATAAAGATCATGTGGGAAATATTATTTAGTAACTATTTTGTGTGACATATTTCTCTGTTTTAAGGGCATAACAATTCAAAGTTTGAAAATTGCAAAATTTTCAAAATTTTTGCCATATTTATGTTTTTTCATAAATAAACACAAGTTATATTGAAGAAACTTTACCACTAACATGAAGTACAATATGTCACGAGAAAACAGTCTCAGAATCGCCTAGATCCGTTGAAGCGTTCCAGAGTTATAGCCTCATAAAGGGACAGTGGTCAGAATTGTAAAAATTGGCCCGGTCATTAATGTCCAAACTACTCTTGGGGGTTAAGGGGTTAATTATAGGGGACCCTAGGTATTTTTTTTAGAGTCCCCCATTTTAATAGCCAGTAAAGGCTAAGTATACAGCTGTGAGCTGATATTAATAGCCTGGGAAGCTCCATGGGTATTACCCCCTTCCCAGGCTATAAACATCGGCACCCAGCTGTCGGCATTCCCTCTTTAAATATGTGTACAGTAAGCTGCACATACAGTGCACTAATTGTATTTGTCACTGACATCTATATATCTAAACTTCATAGAAAAAACACAAAAATAGGACTAAAAGCCAGACACTGAGCATTACCTGTGTGTGACCAGAGCTCTATACAAGCCTCTTTTGTGCAATTATATACTAAGCAATCACCCACTCCATGAATTGGTAGACTGTGAGTGATTGCCTCTTCAGTATTTTGCACCTGTATTGCCACCATTTTTATCATATGTGATTGCTGCATCCTGGTAGTGCACTAGTTCAGACACCAGGACAGGTAAGCACTGTAGTCCCTTTGTGCTGTTTTAATTCTTGAATTTTTGGAGGATTTTTAGTCATCTTTTTGTGGTTTTTTCTATGAAGTTTGGCATGAGGACTTGCAAATGTGAGGACCCTTGGTGTGGGTTGCATGCTTACATATCTTGGCCAAAATAACAACTAATACCTCATATATTATTTATATGTATGTTTTTTGCACTTCATTTTTCAGGGTGCAGCCAGGCCCAGTAATTTTGTCCTTGTAAACTAGGGTGTCTGCCCTCATGGGATGCATCTAGATATTGCTGGGCAGCCTGCCTGATCTAACAGTATGGGCGTCATTGATAGTCTATAAGCTAGATACTGTGCATTAGCTACGTGTGACCAGCGCTCCCTACAAGCCTCTTTTGTGCAATTTTATACTAAGCAATCACCCCCTCCATGAGTTGGTATGCTGTGTGTGATTGCCTTATCAGTATTTTGCACCTGTATTGAGGCCATTTTTATCATATGGGCTTGCTGCATCCTGGGAGTGCACTAGTTCAGACAACTGGACAGGTAAGCACTGCAGTCCCTTTGTGCTGTTTTAAGACTTGAATTTTTGGTGGATATTTAGTCCTCTTTTTGTGGTTTTTCTAACCTGTTAACTGGCATGGACCAAGACCTCTGTATCATTGCAAGTCAATGACCTGAGGGGTTCGAACAGCGGAAGTGAGCACACAGCTTCCATGCTTTCTGGAGCAGCTCACCCAGACCAGGATAGTGTCGGAGAAAACACTGTACCACCAGGTTGAGTACGTGAGCCATATAAGGCATGTGTGTGAGTTTGCATCTCCGTAGGGCCTCCACCAGTTTCGCACTATTATCGGACATGGCCTTCTCTGGATACAGGTTCAGAAAAGATGGCCATTGCTCAAAGTCAACCTGGAGAGCTTTCCAAAATCTTCAGTTGAATGACTGCGATGTCCAAGGCATATCAATTTTAACACTGACTGATTTCGGTGAGCCCTGGCTGCGTAGTATAGAGGTGGTGGGGATTCGCTATGGCCTGTTGGAATGCGTGTCTCATTAAGGCAGAGGTTGAGGGCGCAGGTGGAGGCCCTAGAGGAGATAGAAAAGGAGGCAAAAGCAATGAAGTGTTAAATATAGGGCTATCCTACAAAGGGATAAATCAGTGGGCGAATATTTGCGGACTGTCCCCAAATTTGTATATAGGAAAGCACAATCATTGGGCAACCTTATAGCTCTAACCAATAAGTTGGCCATCAGCAGTAGGACTAGTACAACTATAAGGCCTGGAGAACATGGGATTTGTGCCTTGTGGTGGCTGATTTTGCTGCATAAATACTTCTTTTAAGAAAACTCGGCAGTTGACATTTACAGACTCTAGTGGTGAAAGGGAATTTAACATTAAAGAGAATATTTCCTGTTTCATGACTGGGGTCATTTACATGATCCAATGCCCTTGTAAAAAACTCTATGTGGGACGTCCAAAAAGGCTCCTCATGGTGCGGATTATAGAACATCTAGTGAATATCCAGAAAGGCTATGTAGGACATCCGCTTTATCGACATTTTAAGGAAAAACATAACAAGTCCACTAAAGGAGTGTTCTTTACTGGCATTCAAATGGTCCACCATAATCCAAGAGGGGGTGACTATATTAAACATATGTCCAAAATTGAGTCCCAGTGGATATTTACTTTGGACAGCTTGGCTCCAAAGAGCCTAATCAGGAACTTGAATTATTTGCTTTTTAAGTACAGTAGCCATTATTGATTAATGTCTCAGTGAACGAATGGGAGTTTATTGACTCATTGCCAATATGGACTGTTTAAGAGTTAAGAATATCTATATTTTTACTGTGTATTGGTTGAGATAGATAAACCTACACATAAATATTTTTAGAGGGGTCCCAATAGGGGACTCGAATACCTGGGTCCATTGATACTTTTTATATTTTTACATTTTTAGGGTCTAGATATTTACACGGCCAGCTTGCCCATTACCTTTCTTCATGAATGAGGGAAGCGTTTGGAGATAATAAATTTGTGTAGTGAATAGTGATGAGCAAGCACTAAAATGCTCGTGTGCTCGTTGTTCGGGTCGAGCAGATTGGAATGCTCGGATACTCGGACAGAACAACGAGCCCACTGTAAGTCTATTTGTTTACACATGCGGGGGTACCTTGGTAACAAATAGACTCTTGTCATCACAGACACACTTGCCCTAAATTGTACTGTCTATAACAGCACAGAAGACGTTGCCCTAGTCATCTATTGGCTGTTAAGGAGGAGACAGTGATGAAGGCCCCAGTAACAAGTAGGCCAAATGTAAAGGACCGAGTCTCCTACACAAGTAATGCCCATACACGCAGTGCATTGGCTGACAAAGATTTCCCCATGGTGGGGAACTTTTTTAAAAAAAATTTAGTGCAATCATAGACACACTTGCCCAAAATTGTACTTCCATAAACAGCACAGACCACATTTACCCTGGTCATGTCGTCGCAGAAAAGAGGTAGACATTGAAAAGGGTTCAGTACCAAATGTGTTCAAGGTAAAGGACCGGGTCTCTTAGAGTTATAATGCCCATACATGAAGTGCATGGGCTGTCAACCAGTTCCGAATGGGGGTGACACATTTTTAAATACTATACTCATGTTAAAATAGACACCTTGGTCAAAAATTGGACTGCCTGTCAGGAAAAAGAAACAAAGAATCTGCATCTGTTCCAAACAAATTTGATAACACTTCACAACTTTTGCCGAAATAAAACACCTAAATTGGTCAAAAAAAATAGTGATACAGGTTCATTTAAATCGTACTAAATCTGTAAAGTAATGGCCAGAAAGTTATGGACGCTTTCATTAAAGCTCATGAGAAGAAGCAACAATGCAGTCTGAATAACGTGATTGTGGACAGGAGACAGTTAGTTTAAAAAAATCTAAAAGCATTTTTAAAGTGCACCCTGAAACCTCAAGCTGTCAAAGCCTTCCTGAAATTGCAAATGGTTATGGTAACCCGACAATATATTGAGAGCTGTATGCAATATATTCTTGGACGACAAACATTTCGTAATTTTTTATGGTATGATGGGACCCCCTATGAAGAATTATTTTCAGGAGAATATGACGATCAACTACACTACACTAGCCACTAAGGAGACTCAAGGTCTCCAAAAATTCAATACAAACAACACAAAAAGGCAGCAAAACTCACCTGCCCAGATCTCAGAACAAATGCACTACAGGGTGCAGCCAGCCCCTAAAGCAAGATGTTAGCAGCACAGGTGCAAAATACCAGATTAAACAGCCACTCTCCACATACCCATTCAAGGAGGGGATGACTGCTCAGTATACAATTGCACAATAGAGGCCCGCATAGGGTGCCGTTCACACAAGGATACTGTACAGTGTCCGGTTCACAGCCTATCAATTACGCCCCTACTATTCAACTAGGCGGGCTGGCCAGTACACTCTCAATGCGCACCAGTGTGAACACCCCTTATGCGAGACCAAACGTGCCTGGGCTCGGCTGCACCCCGAAAAATAAAGTGCAAAAAATTCAAAAATAGTGGGGTATTAGTTAATATTTTGGCCAAAATACGTAAGCTTGTAACCTGCACCAAAGGTCCCCACGCTTACAAGTACCTACACTACACTACACTAGCCACTAAGGAGACTCAAGGTCTGTGGTGCATTTGTTCTGAGATCTGGTCAGGTGAGTTTTGCTGCCTTTTTGTGCTGTTTGTATAGAATATGACGATCAACAGCAATCATATGTTTATTTAGCCTTTCCAGAAAAACAGAAGCTTAACCCTTTGAGTACTGGGGAGAATCATTACAATCAACTTTCCCAGGATATACAGGCAAATAATGTACAAAACAGCTGCTACTATGTATTCCTGAAATACAAGAGAGTAGTGCACTTATGTGAAGATGTTCGGAAAAAGAATTGTGACTATGCCAAATTTTCTCTAATTGTTCCTTTCAGCTGTGGAGTAAATATAGGAGACACTATAGATGATCACAGAGGGTTTCAACAAAGTAATTTAGAAATAATAAGATAATTTTTTTATCCTCCCATTTATAATCCAGTAAAGAAGGAACATGCAGTCTCACTCATAGAAGTTATTGGATCAAAAATTGATTAAGTCCTCAGCATCTACAAGAATTGAGCCATCACTGTTTTGTATTGAACTCTTACCATTTCATGCAGCCAAAGTTATGACTCTCAAGGAGATAAACAAATATAGTGGACAAAGAAATATTTGTAATGAAATACTGAGCCTACATAACAGCATTGCTTTATCAAATTTATATGAAGTGTATTGTGTCCAATATGAGCAACCAGGCAACAAAAAAAGGAGCTTTTCAGGTGAGCTCTTTAGGGTACATAAATGTTATGACGTCTTTGCCAACAAGGATGTGGTTTCACCAATGGGGGGGTACCTTTTTAAATAAAGTATTGCCATCACAGCCCCCCAAAATTCAACGGCCTATAATGGTACAGAACACGTTAACCCTGGTCATCTAGTGGCAGGTAAGGAATAGACATTGCAGGAAACCGAGTTAAGAAGTAGGCCCAATGTAGGGGTGTGGGTCTCTGAGACTTGTAATGGAGTGCATAGGCTGACAATCATTTCACCAATGGGGGTACCTTTTTAAATAAAGTATTGCCATCACAGCCCCCTTTGGCCAAAATTCAGCGACCTATAATTAGTGATGAGCAAGCACTAAAATGCTCGGGTGCTCTTTGTTCGGGTCAAGCAGATTGGAATACTTGGGTACTCGGACAGAACAACGAGCCCAATGTAAGTCTATGGGAGACCAGAGTATTTTTGCCGCGATCCCCCACGGGGGTTCTTTAAAGGTCTAAAAACGTCAGAAAATGATGGAAACACTGCTCAAATGACATGGGACATCATGGGGATCACCCCTGGAAGCATTTCTGACTCCTAGTTCACAACTGTAAACAATTTTGTCAGAGTTTCATGCCTTTGTTTCCGATGCACCCAAAAACATACCAAAACGAAACCAAAACTGATTTTGCAGCGAAATATGTGAAGGCACATCCTTTCCATGTTAATGACTTGTATATAAGGCAAAATAATTAGCCCCAGACCAAACTGTTCCTCCACCACTTGGGATATGTTCCGACGCAGCGTTTTAGAAGCGTTTTTGCTACTTTAATATTGATTTCAACTAAAACAAATGCATTCACTGGGAAATGTAATTGTTACATTTAACAAGCCTAGCTGGCCATGTGGTGTGTGACACATAAGCAGACCCATCTTGCTTAATTTATGAAGGAGGGACTCTTAAAGTCGTGGAGCCTATTTTTACTGGTGCATCAGGAGGCAGTAATCTTCTTAAAGGGCCATTATTAAACAGTAGGTCTGTTGTAGCCTATGATGTGAGTGGGTGGGCTGCCAAGAATTACGACGCACCCAAATACCCCTTTCATAAGAGGTCCAGGAGGGCCTCCATAAAAAATGTTGCATTGAATGCAAGGCCTACCCTGCTACCAGTTCATATGCACCCCAATAAGCCTTTGAAACCACATACTGGATGGGCCCTGTAAAATCCACATCACCATATCACTTTTGTACTCCCGGACTCTTTTGTTTACACAGTGACAGCAATGTCTGCCCTGCTGCAAAGTCATATGCACCCCATTACGCCTTGGAACCACATGCTGGATGGGCCCCGTAAAATCCATGTCACCATATTCCTTTTGCACTCCCGTACTCTTTTGTTTTACATATTGGCAGCAAGGACAGCCCTGCTGCCCAGTCATATGCACCCCATTACACCTTGGAACCCACATACTGGATGAGCCCATGAAAATCCACTTCACAATATTTATTTGGTACATCCAGAAGTCGCCAATGATAGACATAAAAGGTCTAAGTTTATCTACCCAAGTGATGAATAATGGGGCTTCGGTGCAAGATTTTCAACATATCAAAGTAAATGGCATTTGCACGCAGGGCTGCCACTAGGAATTTTGGGGCCCCATACTGGCAAAATTTTCAGGGCCCCCTTGAGACTCTGCCCAGGCTCCACCCCTCGAACTGTCCACAGTCAAAAGATTATTTAGGCTGCCACCACGACAAGGTAGACTCTTTTGGCCTACCTCTACTTTACTCTAAACTATTAAACATTTGTTAAAATATCCAATACAATTTAGGTACATTTTTTTTTCAATTTTTAGAATGACCAATAATATCACATACAGGGGACAAATACCTCCGCCTTATGACCAGACACCATATTACCACCACATAGTGATCAAATAATAGAACATACAAGGAACAAATACCATCACACCATGTCCAGACCACATATTACCACTATATGATGACCAATAATACCACATACAAGGAACAAATACCACCACATCATGACCAGACCACATATTACCACCACATGGTGCACAAATTATAGCACATACAAGGAACAAATACTACCACACCATGGCCGGACAACATATTACCACCACATAGTGACTGAATACTACAATACTGTTCAGTAATAAAAAAAACACAATACTAATGTCACCATAAGTCCCATTATACACAGGAGATCTGTACTTAGTATGCAGTGTCTGTGTATAGATAATACAGTGATCACTGTGACATTATACACAGGAGCTCTGTATATAGTGTATAATATAAAGGTAATACAGTGATCACTGGTGACATTATACACAGGACCACTGTATATAGTATACAGTGTATAGTGTCAGTGTACAGGTAACACACTGGCTCGCCAGTGACATTTCTAGGTGAAGTCCTTCATCTTCGCTTTTAATCTTCATCCAGCATAGACCGCCATCACTTCTTCCAGCCAGGGCTTGTCTCTGCAGGAAATAACAGTTATCTAGAGAACCGCTTGCAGAACACATTACTTATTTTTTACCCAAATTCTAAACTACACCAGATGAAGAAAAAAAGTGACAGTGTCGCTCTGCACAGTAACAGGACCGCCCTCCCATTTAAAACAGTATCCTCGAAAAATAAAATAAATACAACACTGCAGTAATGTCATCACTTAATTAGCCCCTATGGTAAAAATATACCCCATCCTGGCCCCCATGTGTCTCATTCCTGGCTCCAGCCATATGTTCTCCCATCCTGCTTTCATGAGTATCCATTCTGCCACCATGTGATGTTCCATCCTTCCCCATCTGTCCCATAATCCTGCCCCATCTGTCTCCATTGTATCCATACTGCCCCATGATGCTGTATCATGTGTCTCCATCCTGCCCCATGATCCTGCTCCATGTGTCTCCATACTGCCCCATGATCCTGCCCCATCTGTCTCCATTCTGCCCTCTGTGTCTCCATTCTGCCCCGTGTCTCCAGCCTTCTTCCTGTGTCTCCACCCTTCCCCCTGTCTCCATTCTTCCCCCTGTGTTTCCATTCTTTCCCCTGTGTCTTCATTCTTCCTCCTGGGTCTCCATTCTTCCCCCTGCGTCTCCATTCTCCCCCTGCGTCTCCATTCTTCCCCCTGTGTCTCCATTCTTCCCCTGTGTCTCCATTCTTCCACTGTGTCTCCATTCTTCCCCTGCGTCTCCATTCTTCCCCCTGTGTCTCCATTCTTCCCCTGTGTCTCCATTCTTCCCCCTGCATCTTCATTCTTCCTCCTGCATCTCCATTCTTCCCCCTGCGTCTCCATTCTTCCCTCTATGTCTCCATTCTTGCCCCTGTGTCTCCATTCTTGCGCCTGTTTAACTTTACCCAGGGGGACCCGCGTCCAACAAGGCCCAGGAGGAGGCTAGTGGGGACTGAGGGCTGCATCCAACAGGGTCCAGGGGTAGGCTATTGGGTACTGGGGGCCATGTCCAACAGGGTCCAGGGGAGGCTAGTGGGGACTGGGGGCCATGTGACTGTCAAACAGGGCCCAGAAGAAAGCTAGTGGGGACTGGGTGCTGTGTCCAACGGGTACCAGGGGGAGGCTAGTGGAGACTGGGGGCCATGTAACCATCCAATAGGGCCCAGGGGAGGCTAGTGGGGACTGGGGGCCACGTGACCATGCAATAGGACCCAGTAGAAGGATAGTGGGGACTGGGGGCCACAACCAACAGGGCCCAGGAGGAGGCTAGTGGGGACTGGGGGCCCTGTGACCATCCAACAAGGCCCAGGAGGAAGCTAGTGGGGACTGAGGGCCACATTCAACAGGGTCTAGGAGAGGCTAGTGGGGACTGGGGGCCACATGACCATTCAACAGGGCCCAGTAGGAGGCTAGTGGGGACTAGGGGCCGCATCCAATAGGGCCCAGGGGAGGTTAGTGGAGAATGGGGGCCACGTTACCATCCAACAGGGCCCAGGAGGAGGCTAGTGGACACTGGGGGCCGCATCCAACAGTGCCCATGAATAGGCTAGTGGGGATGGGGGGCCACATCCAACAGGGCCCAGGGGGAGGCTAGTGGGGACTGGGGGCCTTTGTCCAAGTGTGCCCAGGGGGAGGATAGTGGTGAATGAGGGCCCGCGTCCAACAGGGCCCAGGGAAAGGATAGTGGGGAACTGGGGGTCCTCTTACAACAGTGTCCAGGGGAAGCTAGTGTGGACTGGGATCCCTCGTCCAACAGTACCCAGGGGGAGGCTAGTGGGCCCTGTTGGAGGAGTGTTGACTGGGGGTCCACATCCAACAGAGCCCAGGGCTCCTGTTGGACGCGGGCCCCCAGTCCCCACTAGCCTCCCCTGGGCCCTGTTGGAAGCGGCCGGGCCCCAGTGACCACTAGCTTCCAACTGGCCCAGTCCCCACTAGCTTCCCCCTGTGCCCTGTTTGACGCGTCCGGGCCCTCAGTCACCACTAGACTCCCCCCGGCCCGGGGAAGGAGAGTGTTGACTGGGGACCCGCGTCCTCTTGTCTTCCCTCATCAGCCCCACACATGCTACAAGTCCAGACGGAGCCACTATGAGCCACCTGAAGCCTCTTCTCACCCTGCTCGACCGCCTGCCACCTCTGCACTCCGCCTGCTGGTCTGCCCACATGGAACATCGCAAGCTGCTTTGCTCTGGAATGAGGAAGTGGAGCAGCGTGTGAAGTCAAGCCGACCATGATGCACCCGGGCCGGACAAAATTTAAAGGTACAGAGACCATGCCGTGCCAATTACCATTCGGAAGGCTTGAAAAAATGTGCTGGGGTTCGATGTGGAGGAGAAGCAAAGCGAGCGAGCGGACCGGGCTGCCAGCATACTCGGGCCCCCCTTTTTGCTTCTAATCACCGGGCCCCATACAGTAGTAAGGGCAGTAATGCACTGATGGTGGCCCTGTTTGCACTCCAAAAAAATTAATTACACCTCTATGCAAAGTGTTCATTTTCTGAACAGGAACACTAGAAGGTTTTTTTTTTTTTTTTAAATGTTGAGTATCAAATAAAGAAATAATGTGGCTTCACTGAAATTGTCTTCTGATGGCAAAGAAAGCATTCAGTGAACTGTGAAACTGTAGGCAAAAATTGTACATAGCAAGATGGTGGACGTTACACAAGGCATGGTTCGAAAAGTGCATTCTTCCCCTACCAATTACAATTCACAATGTTCAAATGAAAAAATTACATACAAAATCACACAGAGTTAAGAAGAACTGACAGCAAGGAAAAAAAAGGAAAGAATCAGCATCTCTTCCACCAAAATTTGCTAACATTTCAGAGTTGTGGCTGATAAAAATCTCACCAATTAGTCCAAAAGCGAGTGGAACAGATTACTTTAAATCCTTGCAAGACTATAAAGTTTACTAATGTGACACAAAAACGTGTATGTTTTCAGTTAAGCTTTTGAGAATAACCAACAATCCAGTTTGAATGACGTGATTGGAGACAGGAGACTTAGTTAAAAAAAAAAGGACTGTATCATGAAACCTCAAGCTGTCAAACCCTTTCTTGGTTTTCAAATGGTAATGGAATCCCGCAATATGTTGAGTGCAGGATGCACTACATTGAAGGACGATCAACGTTTCGTATTTTTTAATGGTATGATGGTTCCCTCTTTGCATAATAATTTACATACAGTATACAGTCATGGCCAAAAGTTTTGAGAATGACACAAATATTATATTTTCACATGATCTGCTGCCCTCTGGTTTTTATGTGTGTTTGACAGATGTTTTTATCACAGACAGAAATATAATAATTGCAAACATATGAGTAACAAAAGCTTATATTGACAGTTAGAATGAGTTAATGCAGCAAGTCAATATTTGCAGTGTTGACCCTTCTTCTTCAGGACCTCTGCAATTCTCCCTGGCATGCTCTCAATCAACTTCTGGACCAAATCCTGACTGATAGCAGTCCATTCTTGCACAATCAATGCTTTCATTTTGTCAGAATTTTTAGGTTTTTGTTTGTCACCCGTCTCTTGATGATTGACCACAAGTTCTCAATGGGATTAAGATCTGGGGAGTTTCCAGGCCATGGACCCAAAATCTCTATGTTTTGTTCCCTGAGCCGTTTAGTTATCACCTTTGCTTTATGGCAAGGTGCTTCATCATGCTGGAAAAGGCATTGTTGATCGCCAAACTGCTCTTGGAGGGTTGGGAGAAATTGCTCTTGGAGGACATTCTGGTACCATTCTTTATTCATGGCTGTGTTTTTAGGCAAGACTGTGAGAGAGCCGATTCCCTTGGCTGAGAAGCAACCCCACACATGAATGGTTTCAGGATACTTAACACTTGGCATGAGACAAGACTGGTGGTAACGCTCACCTTGTCTTCTCTGAATAAGGCGTTTTCCTGATGTCCCAAACAATCGAAAAGGGGATTCATCAGAGAAAATAACTTTACCCCAGTCCTCAGCAGTCCACTGCCTGTACCTTTTGCAGAATATCAGTCTGTCCATGATGTTTTTTCTGGAGAGAAGTGGCTTCTTTGCTGCCCTCCTTGAGACCAGGCCTTGCTCCAAGAGTCTGCGCCTCACAGTGCGTGCAGATGCACTCACACCTGCATGCTGCCATTCCTGAGCAAGCTCTGCACTGCTGGTAGCCCGATCCCGAAGCTGAAACACTTTTAAGAGACGGTCCTGGCGCTTGCTGGTCTTTCTTGGGTGCCCTGGAGCCTTTTTGGCAACAATGGAACCTCTCTCCTTGAAGTTCTTGATGATGCGATAGATTGTTGACTGAGGTGCAATCTTTCTAGCTGCGATACTCTTCCCTGTTAGGCCATTTTTGTGCATTGCAATGATGACTGTACGTGTTTCTTTAGAGATAACCATGGTTAACAGAAGAGAAACAATGATGCCAAGCACCAGCCTCCTTTTAAAGTGTCCAGTGGTCTCATTGTTACTTAATCATGACAGATTGATCTCCAGCCATGTCCTCATCAACACCCACACCTGTGTTAATGGAGCAATCACTGAAAAGAGGTTAGCTGGTCCTTTTAAGGCAGGGCTGCAATGATGTTGAAATGTGTTTTGGGGGATAAAGTTCATTTTCTAGCCAAATATTGACTTTGCAAGTAATTGCTGTTAAGCTGATCACTCTTTATAACATTCTGGAGTATATGCAAATTGCCATTAGAAAAAGTGAAGCAGTAGACTTTGTAAAAATTAATATTTGTGTCATTCTCAAAACTTTTGGCCATGACTGTACTTACATCATCACCAAGAGGCTTTTAAACATCATCCGTCTGGAATATCAGAGAAGCAACACCAAGACAGAGAACCCCTGGGAGCCCCTGGGAGATTCACTACACTGCATGGGCCAAATCTGACCCTATCTCGGCAATCGCTCTCCCTACACACTCTGAATCCAGAGCTGAATGCGGTGAGCAGGGCGGCGTCTGGACTCTTATATTTGTGATGATGCTGTGCGGCCAAGCCAATCACTGCATGACCACAACAAAGATGGCTGCGGTGTTTCATGGCCTGGCAGACATTCCATGCAGGGCGATTGGGTGTCTAAAGTCCGCCAAAAATGCTGGGAGGAGACCCCAGTTCCCACCGAATAATCCCGAAATGCTCGCTGCTCGCTGAGTACACCTAGTACAGTGATACTCGGGCGAGTGACGAGTAGTGGCGAGCGCGTTCACTCATCACTAGTAGTGAATGGTTTTAAATAGTGTACTATTAATAAAGTGGATTTTAATCGTTTTTATACATATTTATAATCTCCTTCTCACTCTCCCCTAATTTCATCCCCCTTTTTTATTTTGTTGCCGCTTCGGTATATCTGATTCCCAGCTATAACATCTCAAGTCATAATTTTTATTTTTTATTAATTTTTTGAAATTAACAACAAATTACATATTTACGTATTTGTGTGTTTGGTCAGTCACTCAGACTGAATGATTAGTGGAGGCATTTGGACTGTTGGGGTCCTGGGGTAGTGTGCACAGGACCGGCCCTTCTTTTAAAGGTATATACACATAATCCTTTTCTTGTGGTTTATTATTCTAGGGCTATGCATATAATCAAGTACCAATTGAAGTGTCCACAGTATATACTCTTATGATCTGTGAATGAAGGAATTGATGGAGGCTTCTATTTTAATTTCGGGCCAGCCAGCAGAGGTCCTATGCGTTCACACATGGGATAATTTTGTCAGGGTTGGGCTGAGGGGTGGAGCATATGCCTGCATACATTATATATGGATGGGATCTCGTGGAGGGTGATCACCCTGACGAAGAAAAATGTAGTTCTTTGAAACGCGTTGGTTAGCCCCTTTCTGGTCCGAGTGCCTCTCCATATTCAGTGACGTGAAATGTGGGTGGAGCCTATCGGCCATATTTTTTCCCTCGCTTGGTATCCAGGGATGCCACTGGCTAGGGCATCCCTGGCTCTATGTAGCGCTTCAGCCTCATGCTCCACACAGCGCCTCAACCCGGGGGAAACGCATACAGAAAATCCACCCACACGTCTGCATACCTGGCTACACTGCATGCCAAGCCTTCCAGCATTCACAGGTAAACCAATGGCCACACATGCTTCCTCAGCTTTTGTTGGTATGCATAGTAGCAAGTAGTGGGATAGCATCTAATCTTGGGTACTGTGTTGTGAACACTCTGGATCTGAGTTTGGGCTCCCTCTGGTGGCTGCTGATAGTAATGAAGCTGCTTTGGCTAACAGAGGTCTATCAGCTGGGGACGAGGATTGGCAATCAGGTGTTGCTGACTGGGGAGATATACGTGAGTAACCTTCCATGATCCTTGCCAGTGATTTGTTGCTTCCTGGTCTCTTTTGGAAGCCAGCTTGCTTCCTGCTTTGTCTAGTTGTGCTGGCAGTTTAGGGGTCTGCAATCCGATAGTTACCAACCTCTCTGTGTGTCTGGTTGCTTAGCCTATTTTTGCTGCTGTCCTCGTCGGCTACCAAATCATAACAGTACTGCTCTAAACGAACTCTCAGGCAATCATATTGTGAATCAGTTTTTTTTTTTGACCGCAGTGCCTTTTATTATTGGTGTATGCTGTTGGGTAGTGATTTTCACATGCAGTGCGGGAACATATATGCTCCTGGAGTTTTGAGTCCTACGTATTTACAGGAACTTCATAGGCCAGGTTGACTATTATAACTTTGCTAGATCTGCATTGTGGTATATATTCATTGGACCATCTATTGAAAATTGACTCATGTGTGCACAGGGTCTTTTTCTATGAATCCACCCTCAAAACGCAGCATTAATTTAGTTTATTAAAATATAGAGGCTTATGCTGCAAACCTTGGGGATTCCAAAACTTGTGGAGCAGCGCCTGCCCCCACAGCCACCAGAATCACCCAGTGCCGAGTCAGCGAGATGTAACGCCCTTGTCCATGCTTACTCGTCCAAGTGTCTGTGGTGAAAAGTACCCTAGCACACATAGATTTAGTCAAGGAATGGGTGATGGTATCTGCAACATGCTGGTGTAGCACAGGCACAGCTTTCTTAGAAAAGTTATGGCGACTGGATAAGTGGTACTGGGGGATTGCGATGGCTATCAGCTTTCGGAAACTGTCTGTATCTACCAGGCAGAAAGGTAGAATTTCTGTGGCCAACAGATTGGAGATGGTGAAGTTCAACCTCTTAGCTTTGTCATGCTTAAGAGGGAACAATCTTTTACGTAACCACAACTGCGGTACCGTGGGATGGCTGCAGTGCTGAGAGGGTGGAGTACAGTGAACCGGACAAACTGCTGGACTATGGGGGAGGTGCAGGCGGAGATGTTATGGTGGATTGAGTAAGTTGTGGTATGATTGTTCTCTGAGATCGGTCAAAAACAGCAGGCATGTCCACTTCCCTTACAGGTGACTGCGGGCTCTAAGTCAGCGTGACTGGAGCAGGTAAGGAACCCGAGGTTCTGTGGTCAAAGACCTGCATCTCAATAGTTGGCAAGGTAACAGAGAAGGAGGAAGAAGCAGCAGATGCAATTGATGGGGTGGCTGATGGTTGCTGAGGTCCGCTGGTCTGCATTTTTCCCAGAGTAATGCATGTTGATTGCACAAATGAAGGTTCATACATGTAGTAGTCAAATTATTGCAATTTTTACCTCTACTCAGTTTTTTTGCAAAGTTGGCAGATTACATGTGTTAGCTCATCCTTTGCAGTGTCAAAAAAGGCCCAGGCTAGGCAACCCTTGCCACCCCTGTGAGCTGCAGACCTGTGGACGCTGCTGGTCACAGGCACAGTTGTGGCTGAGGATGCATTGCTCGTCATGGCTGCATCATTATGTTTCTGCGAAGTATGGCACAATGTAACCTCCTTGTCTTCCTCCTCAGATGACCTGCTCAGCTGTGTGCCTCTGTGTTCATGCCAACTGGGATCTAACACCTCATCATCATCCTCTGTGTTATCACATTCCTCGCCTTTGGAGTCACCCTCCTCCTCTTCCTGCACAGTACAGTCCATCACAGTACAGTTCGCATGAGCCTCAGATATCTGAGTCTCATCAGGTTCACCTCAACCCACTGGGGGTTAATGTCTGAAGATGAGGGTCAGGATGCTGCTCAGACCCTACTTCATCCTTCCCCGGATCCAAGCTTAAAAAAAATTTGGCCATCAGTGCAGATTTCCTCCTGTTGACTCTGTGGAGCCTTTGAGTACACTTCTGATGACCATGGCATAGAATGTGTGAACAGCTCTTCAGACTCAGCCATCTGTAGTTCCATACAGTCAGTTGTACGGTTGGAGAGTTGGGATGTGGGGGGAAGCAAGGGTAATTTGGGTGCCACCTCTGTCAACTGTACTGGGTATGATCTTGAGGTGGAGGAAGAGGAGGAGAGACCACTTGAACTTGCGCTTGCCATCCACTCGAGCACATGCTCTTTCTAGGCCTCATCAACAAGGCATACCACTGTGCATCTGCCAAAGATAGGTAGTGGAGTAACCCATCCAGTAACAGGAGTTGTCACTTTGCATAGGACGTGACGTTGTTGGTTCACTAGTTCTTTCACAAACATTACCACCTACCCCACGTTCACCTTGAACATCAAGCCTAATTCCCTTTACACCACGGCCTTGCTTTTTCCCAGTCATGTTGCTCAGATAGTGTGGTAGAAGCACAGTATTAGCAACAAAAAAATTGGTTTTAAACTCTGCACCAGCCCTACAAACAGCTGAATTTCAGCAGCAGTAAATGACACGGTGAAATATTGTGTGCTGAATTGCATTAGTCACAGAAGAAAGAATTGTTTGAGTGTGGATGAGACCTGTATTACAAAGAAGATATGCTCCAAACAATTTTACAATGAGATCTCCCCTACTGTATAACATTAGTAACACAAGAATTTATTTGGGATCTGTGGATCAGGCCTCTATAACAGACTAGTATCACGAACACTGCACTGCACTTGCTCACTGAGCCAGTGCGCGTGTCCTGAATAAGACAGACTGCACTCAAAGATACCTGTGGAGCGGGGCAGCAGCGGTGAAGATGCGTGCTTCAGACTAACAGGATCCGAAGCACATGACTGCCAAGGGGCGGCACCGGCCACAGGTCTCTCAGAGAAGGCAGTAACAGACAGAGATTGTTTCAGGCCAGAGGACCTTAAGCACGTGACTGCTGATGGGCGTGGCCTAAGCTCCAGAGAGCTATGAGCAGAAAGAAAACTCCTAGAAGGGTAACTACGGGACAGAGTTACCAAGGGGCATAGACAAAACGGATAGTCAGGATAGCCAGGTCATACACAGAGGGAGCAACGCAGTACAAGTGGAGCAGGCAGAGAATAACCAGAACGTAGCCAAGGGATCAGAAAACCAGAACGGGCAAATACACAGTACCAAGACAGTAGACAAACTCACAACGAAGAGACGGACTGGGTCAAAACCAAACAAGCAACAAGATCAGGCACAAGGCACAGGCACACAGGAGGTCAACTAACTCAGCCGAGGGCAGGAGTATAACTGACACCAGACCTAGGTCAATTGGCAACTAAATAGCCGCCCTCTGCCAGAGAGAGGCTGAAACCATTAACCCCAATCTGACCAGGACGGGGCAAAGACAAAACCCCGTCCTGGGTCATGACAGTACCCCCCTCTCAACGGGGGGCCACCGGACCCCCGGGTTTCTCAGGACACCTGGCATGAAAGGCCCGGACCAACTGATCCGCATGAACAGATCGGGCAGGAACCCACGACCAGTCCTCTGGACCGTAGCCTTTCCAATGTATCAGATACTGAAGAGCACGACGGACAAACCTAGAGTCAAGAATTCGTTCCACCTCGTACTCAGACTGCCCATCTACCAAAACCGGTGGTGGGGAAGACAACGATCCTTCCCTACAGGACCCCACAGGTTTCAAAAGGGCCCTATGGAAAACGTTGGGAATCCGTAGAGACGGAGGGAGACGCAACCGAAATGCCACCGGGTTAACTGCTTCCGTAATTTCATAAGGACCAATAAATTTAGGTCCAAGTTTCGCAGAGGGGACCTTGAGCCTTATATTCCTAGTAGATAACCATACCTTATCCCCAACCTGGAACACCGGCCCCACAGACCGTTTTTTGTCAGCAAAAAACTTATATTTAGACTGAGCCTTCGTAATGTTCCTTTGGACCTCCTGCCATAACTCCCCCAACCGCTGTATTGTCCCATCCGCCCCAGGACACCCAGAGTCCAAACGGGAGAACTCCCCAAAATGTGGATGAAACCCATAATTGCAGAAAAAGGGAGATGTGCCCGTAGACTGGGTAGTGCGGTTGTTAAACGCAAACTCAGCCAAAGGTAACGCAGTACACCAATCATCCTGTCGGGCTGAGGTCAGGCAACGCAGGATTTGCTCTAAAGACTGATTGGTCCGCTCATTCTGCCCATTAGTCTCTGGATGATAAGCGGATGAAAAAGACAGATCAATACCCAACCTCTTACAAAATGCCCTCCAAAATCTGGAAACAAATTGTACCCCCCTATCAGACACCACATTCAAGGGTACCCCATGCAACCGCACCGCATGCTCAACAAACAATCTGGACAACGTTTCTGCATTAGGTAAAGCCGACAAGGGTACAAAATGTGCTTGTTTACTAAACCTGTCCACCACTACCCAAATGACGGTATTACCCTTGGAAGAAGGAAGGTTGGTGATAAAATCCATGGACAAATGGGTCCATGGTCTATCAAGAATTGGACAGTGGCACCAATTCCCCGGCTGGCCGGTTATGGGGGGGTTTCGCACGGGCACATACCCCACAAGCAGACACAAATTCCCCAACATCAGAGGCTAAACAAGACCACCAGAATATCCTAGAGATAGCCCTCCGGGTAGCCGAGATCCCAGGATGTCCACCCAGAACTGAGTCGTGGAATTCCCGAAGGATCCTGAGACGAAATTGAACTGGTACAAAAAGTTTATCCACCGGCTTAGCCGGAGGGGCAAGAGACTGAGCTTCCCGAATCTCCTGCTCCAACCCAGCAGAAACAACTGCCACCACCACCCCAGGCTGAAGAATGGAGGATGGAGGTTCGGGGGGAGACACCGGATCCAGACTGCTTGATAAGGCATCAGCCTTGACATTTTTGGATCCTGGCCGAAAAGTGATGGAGAACTGGAATCTGGAAAAAAAAAGCGACCATCTTGCCTGTCTAGGAGTCAACCTTTTAGCAGACTCAATGTAAGCTAGGTTCTTGTGGTCCGTAACCACGGTAATAGGATGGACAGCACCCTCCAAAAAATGCCTCCATTCTTCAAAGGCCAACTTCACGGCCAGAAGTTCTCGATTCCCAACATCATAATTTCTCTCCGCAGGAGAGAATTTCTTAGAGAAAAAGGCACAGGGTCTCAAATTAGTCAAAGTGGCGGGTCCCTGGGACAACACTGCCCCACCCCCACCTCCGAGGCATCCACCTCAACAATAAATGGTTCAGACGGGACCGGTTGAATAAGAACCGGAGCAGACATGAAACATTTTTTTAAGAACTGAAACGCCACCACCGCTGCGGCTGACCAATTCTTGACATCAGCCCCCTTTTGAGTCAGATCTGTGAGAGGTTTAACTACCTGCGAGAACCCCCTTATAAACTTGCGATAGTAATTAGCGAATCCTAAGAAACGTTGCAGAGCCTTCAAATCACGAGGTTGTACCCAATCAACAATGGCCTGCACCTTATTAGGATCCATGCGATACCCCTCAGCAGACAGAATGAACCCCAGAAACGACAGTTCCTGAACGAAGAATGAACATTTCTCTAGCTTAGCAAAGAGACAGTTCTCCCGGTGCCTTTGGAGAACTGCCCGAAGATGATCGTTGTGAGTTTGTTTATCAGGCGAGTAGATAAGAATGTCATCCAAATACACAACCATAAAACGCCCAATAAAGTCAGAGAACACATGATTAATACAATTTTGGAAGACTGCTGGTGCGTTGGTCAGACCGAAAGGCATGACCAAGTTTTCAAACAACCCTTCAGTAGTGAGAAAAGCAGTATTCCACCCATCCCCCTCCCGGACCCGGATAAGGTTATATGCCCCCCGCAGATCCAATTTCGAAAACCACTTAGCCCCAGACAACTGGTTGTACAAATCAGGAATAAGTGGGAGGGGGTAAGTATTTCTCACAGTTATCTTATTTAACTCTCGAAAATCGAGGCATGGGCGCAAACCACCGTCTTTTTCTTAACGAAAAAGAACCCCGCCGCCATGGGGGAAACAGAAGGACGAATGTGTCCCTTACGAAGGCTCTCGGAAATGTATTCTTTCATAGCAGCCCGCTCGGGACCCGAGAGGTTATACAAGCGGGCCTTGGGCAATTTAGTACCTGGAACCAGGTCAATGGCACAATCAAATGGGCGGTGTGGTGGTAAAACCTCAGCCTCTTTTTCAGAGAAAACGTCCGCATAGTCCTTCAGGTACTCCGGAATACCTTCCAGACCAACGGATGACACAGACACAGTAGCAAGACATTTTTCAGAACAATTAGATCCCCATTTAACAATATCACGGGAATCCCAGTCAATAATCGGGTTATGCCGTTGCAACCAGGGAAACCCTAACACCAGGCCAGCAGAGAGGTTATCCAAAACAAAACATGACATACGCTCCTGGTGAAGGGCCCTCACCCTGAGGGTGAATTCTTCAGAGACAAAATGGACACCGTCCTTGGTGAGAGGTGTAGAATCAATGGCCATTATTTTTATAGGAGTCTCCAACCTAACTGTCCCTAATCTACAGCTGGCCACCAGCTTAGAGTCAATCAGGTTCAAGGATGATCCACAGTCCACAAAAGCTGAAGTAAGGAAAAAGCAGTTCTTCACACCAAGTTCCACCTTTAACAGTATCTTAGAAAATGAAGGAAAGGGTACCTGAGAGTCTGAGTGACCTCCACGATGATCACCCAGACTCAGTCGCTTGTTAGTCGGTGGGCAGGAGGGACAGTTCTTTTTCCAATGTCCAGGATCACCGCAGTAAAAACACAGCTTTTCTAAACGCCTCCGTCTCCTTTCTTTCTCTTTGAGGTCGATGGCTCCATCTCCATGGACTCCAATACAGTACTGGCTCCCCTTCCACTGGAGAAAAGTGGTGTCTCAACCTGCATCACACCTCTCGCCCGCAGCCTGCGATCCATTCGGACGGCCTGGGTCATGGCGTCCTCCAGAGAATCAGGCGGAGGGTGGAGTGCCAAGGCATCTTTCAGACGTTCAGACAGACCTCTACGGAACAAGCCCCGGAGGGCGGCATCATCCCAACAGACCTCAGCAGCCCAGCGTCTGAACTCTGAGCAAAACCACTCGGCTGAGTGCTTCCCCTGACATACACTCATCACCATGTCCTCAGCCATCAGCACTCGATCAGGCTCATCATAAATATGCCCCAGGGCCTGAAAAAATGCATCCACAGTCATTCTCTCAGGGGCAGTGATAGGAAGGGAAAAAGCCCAAGCCTGGGGGGCTCCCCTTAACAGAGATATAATGACCCCCACCCTCTGACTTTCATCCCAGAAGAGTGCGGTCTTAAGGAAAAAAAAAAGCTTACAGCCCTCTTTGAAAACTTTAAATTCCTTTCTATCTCCGGAAAAGGTATCTGGTAATTTAACCGGGGGCTCTGGGGAAACTAATGTAACATCTTGAACCCCTGTCCCATGAACACCAGATGATAAAGCCCCCTGCACAGTGTCAGCCATCAGCTGCTGAGACTGAGACAGAGCTTGTTGTTCCTCATTCAGTGTCTGAGACATCTGAGTCAGGTGCTTTACCTGCTCAGAAAGGGCATACATAGGATCCATAACACACACAAGAAAAAAAAAAAAAAAAAAAGTAGCGGTCAGTTATAATATCACGAACACCGCACTGCACTTGCTCACTGAGCCAGTGCGCGTGTCCTGAATAAGACAGACTGCACTCAAAGATACCTGTGGAGCGGGGCAGCAGCGGTGAAGATGCGTGCTTCAGACTAACAGGATCCGAAGCACATGACTGCCAAGGGGCGGCGCCGGCCACAGGTCTCTCAGAGAAGGCAGTAACAGACAGAGATTGTTTCAGGCCAGAGGACCTTAAGCACGTGACTGCTGATGGGCGTGGCCTAAGCTCCAGAGAGCTATGAGCAGAAAGAAAACTCCTAGAAGGGTAACTACGGGACAGAGTTACCAAGGGGCATGGACAAAACGGATAGTCAGGATAGCCAGGTCATACACAGAGGGAGCAACGCAGTACAAGTGGAGCAGGCAGAGAATAACCAGAACGTAGCCAAGGGATCAGAAAACCAGAACGGGCAAATACACAGTACCAAGACAGTAGACAAACTCACAACGAAGAGACGGACCGGGTCAAAACCAAACAAGCAACAAGATCAGGCACAGGCACACAGGAGGTCAACTAACTCAGCCAGGGCAGGAGTATAACTGACACCAGACCTAGGTCAATTGGCAACTAAATAGCCGCCCTCTGCCAGAGAGAGGCTGAAACCATTAACCCCAATCTGACCAGGACGGGGCAAAGACAAAACCCCGTCCTTGGTCATGACAACTAGATGCTACAAACAATTTGAAAGTGAGATGTCCCCTACTGTACGATGTTAGTAACAGAAGAATTTTTTTGGGCCTGTGGATAAGGCATCTATAACAGACAAAATGCTAAAAACAATTAGAAAGTGTGATGTCCCCTACTGTACGACACTAGTAACAGAAAAAATTTTTGGTGCCTGTGGATTAGGCCTCTATAACAGACTAGATGCTACAAACAATTTTGAAAAAATAAAGAAAAACAACTCTGGAAAAAATCTAAAATATATATAAAAACATGTGACAAGAAAATATATGGTTAAAATAATCTTTATTAATGTGCAATATATAACAACAAAAGTAAAATTGAAGTAAAAAATACTGCCAACTAGAAGTATATAGCCACAAAGAATAATATAAGTGCCAACCTATAAACCATCATTAATATATTTCAGGGCACATACATAGCACTCTCAGATACAAACAGTGTAAATAAAATTAATTATATATACATACATAAATAATGTGAAAAAATGCACATGTGAAAAATAGTGATTAATCATATAATATGCAGAAAAAATTATAATATATAATTTAATAGTGATTAACCATGTGATAGTGAAAGTGCAAGATAAATGTAAAGGAGAGTGTCTAGATAATACCTATCTATATAGGAGAATGGCCCATAAATAAAAGCTGCAAGGCACAAAGAGGATTTTAAATAATACCTGTTTAAATGGCACAGTGGCTTGGCGCTTCCCCAACGCACGTTTCGGAATTTTCCTGATGAAGGAAAATTCCGAAACGTGCGTTGGGGAAGCGCCAAGCCACTGTGCCATTTAAACAGGTATTATTTAAAATCCTCTTTGTGCCTTGCAGCTTTTATTTATGGGCCATTCTCCTATATAGATAGGTATTATCTAGACACTCTCCTTTACATTTATCTTGCACTTTCACTATCACATGGTTAATCACTATTAAATTATATATTATAATTTTTTCTGCATATTATATGATTAATCACTATTTTTCACATGTGCATTTTTTCACATTATTTATGTATGTATATATAATTAATTTTATTTACACTGTTTGTATCTGAGAGTGCTATGTATGTGCCCTGAAATATATTAATGATGGTTTATAGGTTGGCACTTATATTATTCTTTGTGGCTATATACTTCTAGTTGGCAGTATTTTTTACTTCAATTTTACTTTTGTTGTTATATATTGCACATTAATAAAGATTATTTTAACCATATATTTTCTTGTCACATGTTTTTATATATATTTTAGATTTTTTCCAGAGTTGTTTTTCTTTATTATTCCCGAATGGTCTGCCATTCTATGTTGGTAGTGATATTGTGATATTTTAATCACTTATTGTCATTGATTACTATCTAATTTACTAAACAATTTTGAAAGTAAGACGTCCCTTACTGTACGATGTTAGTAACAGAAGAATTTTTTTTTTTTTAGTGTGGGTGATGCCTATATAACCTAGAAGATATGCTCCAAACAATTTCTAATTCGGATTTAGCCTGCTGTATCACGTTTGTAAAACCCCAAAAATGTTGTTTTTTCTATGTGCAACAGCTCTGCACACACAATTTCACCGCCACAAAATTATAACGTGGAATATGGTGGGCCGTATCACTTTTAACAACAGAATTTTTGTTATGTGCATGAGGTCTGCTGACAGGTTAATTTCAACCCAACAAAATGACAACGTGAGAGATGGCAGGAAGTATCACATTTTTCAACAGAAAAAAATATAATTTTTTTTTAAATGTGCGTTAGGTCTGCAGACAGCTTCATTTCACCGCCACAAAATTGCAACGTGGAATATGGTGTGCTGTATCACATTTAGCAACAGAAAAAATTAATATATATTTTTTAATGTGCATGAGCTATGCACACTGTGGAATTTCACCAACAGTAAATAACAAGGTGCGATGTGACATAGTGAATCACGCTAGCAACTGCCTCCAAAGAATATTTCTTCATGCACAACAGCTCAAATCACAGAACTATGTTACCACAGCACTAAATGACAAGGTGGGATTAAGGCATGCTGTTTCACAGTTAGCTAGTGAAAAAATAAGATTTAGAAGACTGTACTCGTGCATGAAGCATAATAGAAGCAGTGAACAACACACATGTAGGACATGTGACCTGCTGGCTTTGTCTGTGGACCTCAGTAATGGCAAAAAAAAAATTGCTGGAAGGTCGATTTCACAGCTACACAGGACACTATCTAGCTAAACTATCTGAATAAGAAACAACCGCCTAGCTAACTACCTAAAATCTAGCTGCTAACACTGCCAGCATCAGGAGCAGCCTCTCTGCGCTGTTACAGTATCAAAATGGCACTAAAACAAGATATCTATTCTTTATATGGAGAGGGATATGTGATTTCAGCAGCCAATGACACAAGCCGTTGTGTCAGGACATTGTGGGTGTTTCCTGCGCCCTGATTGGCTAGCCGCAATGTGCACACATAAAGTTAGAAAATAAAAAAATTACTGTTTACAAGAACACTGTGCCTCTGAGCTCCGCAAACCCTCTCCCCTCATGAAACACATGCCCCACGCTCATCATACACCACCATTATTGTTGCTAAAGTGCTTAAAATACTTTTGTGGCAATGCAAATATTTTCCCACACTTTTTATTGAATGTTTCTTATTTTTCCCCATTTTATAAAATTTTGCTCGTGTTTCCGATCATGAATCCAAATGTGCCGTATTCATGGCAAATTTATGTTTGGCGATCGTTTTCCAAACAAATTTGCTCATCACTAGAGTTGAGCGATACTTTCCGATATGCTAAAGTATCGGAATCGGAATGGTATCGCCGATATCACTAAAATATCGGCGATACCCGATACCGATACCGGAAGTCCCATGTAAGTCTATGGGAACAAAATATCGCAACTAAAAAAAACCCCATTCTTTCCTTGTAAACACTAAATATACACACATAGAATACATATATATATATATACATGTCATTGTGACATATATATATACATATATGTATAGTTTATACACTTCTACATAGTAAAATATCCTTTGATTCAATTGCCGGGTAAAGCCGGCTTCAGTGAAAAGACAGAAGCACCCGACATGAAATGACACTTGGTGTACATAGGGTTAAACATTTCTTTTCATGTCCTTTGCTATCTAATTTGCACAAACAATTAAATCAGACTATGTGTGCAAAATTTCACACCTGTAGGGGTTAATTAAAGGTGTAAATTCGTTGTAAAAAAACCGGACTTTTTTGCTACGAATTTACACCTTTAATTAACCCCTAGAGGTGTGAAATTTTGCACACATAGTCTGATTTAATTGTTTGTGCAAATTAGATAGCAAAGGACATGAAAAGACATGGTTAACCCTATGTACACCAAGTGTCATTTCATGTCGGGTCACCCGACATGAAATGACACTTGGTGTACATAGGGTTAAACATTTCTTTTCATGTCCTTTGCTATCTAATTTGCACAAACAATTAAATCAGACTATGTGTGCAAAATTTCACACCTCTAGGGGTTAATTAAAGGTGTAAATTCGTTGTAAAAAAAACGGACTTTTTTGCTACGAATTTACACCTTTAATTAACCCCTAGAGGTGTGAAATTTTGCACACATAGTCTGATTTAATTGTTTGTGCAAATTAGATAGCAAAGGACATGAAAAGACATGGTTAACCCTATGTACACCAAGTGTCATTTCATGTCGGGTCACCCGACATGAAATGACACTTGGTGTACATAGGGTTAAACATTTCTTTTCATGTCCTTTGCTATCTAATTTGCACAAACAATTAAATCAGACTATGTGTGCAAAATTTCACACCTCTAGGGGTTAATTAAAGGTGTAAATTCGTTGTAAAAAAAACGGACTTTTTTGCTACGAATTTACACCTTTAATTAACCCCTAGAGGTGTGAAATTTTGCACACATAGTCTGATTTAATTGTTTGTGCAAATTAGATAGCAAAGGACATGAAAAGACATGGTTAACCCTATGTACACCAAGTGTCATTTCATGTCGGGTTCTGCATTTTCACAAAAGCCGGCAATTGAATTAGCGGCTATTATACTATGTAGAAGTGTATGAACTACAAACATAAATATATATATATATATATATGTGTCACAAATTCAATGACATGTATATATATATATGAGGTGTAAAATTGCTGAAAAAAAATGCGTGGGCTCCCGCCCTATTTTCGCAACCAGACAGACAAAGCCAGTGAGTGGGGGCAGATAATAATAGCCCAGAGAGGGACCATTATTTTTGCCCCCCCCGGCTACTAACATCTGCCCCCAGACACCCCAGGAAAGACAAATCTATAATTAGATTCGCCCTTTCTGGCACTTTGCCCGTCTATTCCCATTGCCCTGTAGCGGTGGCGAATGGGTTAATATGGGGTTAAAGCCACCTTGCTATTGAAAGGTGACCTTAAGCCAGGTTAATAATTGAGAGCTGTCAATTAGACAACTATCAATTATTAATCCTATTGCATGAAATAAAAATAAAACACACACACTTTAATTAAAAATCATTTTAATGAAATAAAGACACATGTTTTTGACCATCTTTTATTTTACTGCAAAAACCATTTCCTGTAATAAAAATAAAATAAAAAAGCAAAATTATTCTTACCTATCCCATGCACAGTCAGGTCCCACGGTGTAATCCTTCAGAAAGGGTTAATGTTTACTGCAGGGACCGCAGCTAATGCTGCAGCCTCACAGTAAACCCCAAATGAATGAGTTCCTCTCCTGCCTGACAGGAGAGTAAAGGCTGGGTGTCACATAACGATACACCAGCGATCCCGACAACGATATGCACTTGTCAGGATCGCTGGTGTATCGCTACATGATCGCTGCTGAGCTGCCAAACAGGCAGCTCAGGCAGCGATCTGGGACAGCGACACTGCGGGTAACATCGCTTAAGGGCCCGTCTCACATAGCGATATCGCTACCGAGATCGCTGCTGAGTCACTAGTTTTGTGACGCAGCAGCGAGCTCACCAGCGATATCGCTGTGTGTGACATTCAGCGACGATCAGCCCCCCTGCCGGGTATCGCTGATCGTCGCAGAAATGTCAGGACCTTTTTTTGATCGCTGGTTTCCCTCTGACAGGCACGCATCGCTGCGTGTGACAGGCGGGAAACCAGCGATCAAAGGTCCTGACATTTCAGCGACGATCAGCGATACCCGGCAGGGGGGCTGATCGTCGCTGAATGTCACACACAGCGATATCGCTGGTGAGCTCGCTGCTGCGTCACAAAACTAGTGACTCAGCAGCGATCTCGGTAGCGATATCGCTATGTGAGACGGGCCCTTAAGTGGAAAGCTTAATTGATTGCTTTCCACTTTCACTTCAGGTCAGCCAGGGACACAATCAGTGACGTCAGAGGGAACTGATTAACAAAAATAGGGTTCCCTTCGAAAAAAAATGGCGTGGGGTCCCCCCTATTTTTGTTAACCAGCCAGATGAAGCAGACCGCTGAGGCCTGGATTTTCAGGCTGTTAAGGAGCCAAGATCCATGGACCTTGCCAGCCTGATAATACCAGGCCACAGCAGTCTGCATATCTTGGCTGATTAACAAAAATAGGGGATCCCCTCGAAAAAAATTGGCGTGGGGTCCCCCCTATTTTTGTTAACCAGCCAGATGAAGCAGACCGCTGAGGCCTGGTTTTTCAGGCTGTTAAGGAGCCAAGATTCATGGACCTTGCCAGCCTGATAATACCAGGCCACAGCAGTCTGCATATCTTGGCTGATTAACAAAAATAGGGGATCCCCTCGAAAAAAATTGGCGGTGGGTCCCCCCTATTTTTGTTAACCAGCCAGATGAAGCAGACCGCTGAGGCCTGGATTTTCAGGCTGTTAAGGAGCCAAGATCCATGGACCTTGCCAGCCTGATAATACCAGGCCACAGCAGTCTGCATATCTTGACTGATTAACAAAAATAGGGGATCCCCTCGAAAAAAATTAGCGTGGGGTCCCCCCTATTTTTGTTAACCAGCCAGATGAAGCAGACCGCTGAGGCCTGGTTTTTCAGGCTGGTAAGGATCCAATATCCATGGACCTTGCAAGCCTGATAATACCAGGCCACAGCAGTCTGCTTAGCTTGGCTGGTTAACAAAAATAGGGGATCCCCTCGAAAAAAAAACGGCGTGGGGATCCCCCCTATTTTTGTTAACCAGCCAAGTAAAATGCAGACTGCTGCGGCCTGGTATTAAAAGACTGTCAAGGCCCATGGATTTTGGCCCTCAACAGCCTGATAATACCAGGCTACAGCAGCCCCACATTTGGCGCATCAAAAGATGTGCCAATTGTGGCACTTTACCCGGCTCTTCCCACTTGCCCTGTAGCGGTGGCAAGCGGGGTAATAAGGGGTTATTGTCACCGTTGATTGCACGGTGACAATAAGCCCGGTTAATAATGGAGAGGTGTCAATAAGACACCGATCCATTATTAATCCCAAAGTTATTAAATGTGTAAAAAAAAGACAAAGCAAGAAAAAAGTCTTTTAATGAAATAAAAGAGACAACACAGTTTTCATTTCTTTTATTATACTCTCATTCCTGCGACGCCATCGATCTCCTGTAAAAAAAGAAAAAAAACAAACCAACAGTATACCACCTGTCCGACGCAGTCCATAACGATAGTCCCACGACGATCCAGCTCTGCTACATCGCAATGACAGGCAGAGCCTGTCATTGCAACGCAGCACAGCTGATTACCTGCTTCCCCGGCGGTGACGTCATCGGACTGACTGCTTTACGGCCGGGATTACCCAGCAGTCACTGCAGTTATCGCGAGAAACTGCATGTGACCGCCGGGGAGAAGAGGATGGCGGCCATGAAGCAGTCCAGGACGTGACCACCGGAGATCTTCTGCCAGGTAAGTGCCGCTGACTCCTGACAGACCCGACCGACGGACACTGACAGTGACAGTGACATCCCGATTCCGGTATCCGATAAGACGAAAATATCGGAACTCGGAATCGGAATTCCGATACAGCTAATATCGGCCGATACCCGATATTTGCAGTATCGGAATGCTCAACACTACTCATCACTACTCTCTAGAAATGAGAAAATAAATTCAAATGGAATTGAATTCTACTAGAATTTTATAAAAATCTACATTCGCCATTATGCAGATTTTTTTGTAGTTCGCTTTCACACAAATTCAGCAAAATGGTGGCAGCTGGGTGCCATTTAACTGAACCATAAAAGGCTATCAAAAAGTAAAAAATCTCACTTTACCACTCACCTCTCCGGTACTTCCACTCTTCTTCGTCACCCATCTGGTCCTTGCTGCATCTTCTGATGCTTGCCGCCCGCACTGATATCTCCGGCTCTCTCACACTGAGTCGGGATTGCTTAAAGGGAACCTGTTATCTACAAAAGTAGTATTTCTTTTAGTGGTTATTTAAACTGGTTTACTAAAAGCACAGCTATAGAAGGGAAATTAAGTTAAATTCTTTGTCGAGCTGCTTGCTTCTAGTCATTAAGTCATTAGGGAAGAGCAGGGAGTGGTTACAGTAAACGCTCAGTACACAGTAAGTGCAGCTGTAATCACTCCCAGTCAAAGTGATTGACAGCATGTTCGGCACACATACACTGCACAGCAGGCTGTCAATCAATATTTCTGGAATTGATTACAGTGCACTCCCTTTGTAGAGAGTAGTGACTGTTACAGCCTCGTGCACTGTCCAAATGACTGGAAGTGAGAGTCTGCAGGAAAAATATAACTTCATTTTCTCCCTGTAGCCACACTTCCAATAAACCTGACAGACATTATTTAAATGCTGTTGACCTGCAGATTACCCCTTTATCCATTTATAGTTAAATAGCATTTTTGTAGGTAAAATGTCCATTTAATATTACAATTAAACATTGTTAACAAAGCAATAGAGAATTTCATATTTAATAAATATACATTCATTAGCTTAACTTGGTGCAAACTGGATAGTTTTTTGTCAAACTAAAAATGCAGCAATGCATGTGAAAAGACAGCAGGGCTTTACTCCGCAAAGATAATACACAATCTATTTAATTGCTGCTTGCTTCTTCAATCCCCTTTTGCACAGAAACAATTTTGCGCCATGCAGCAGCATAACAAAAGCTTTCTCCAAATAACACTAGTAGAAAGTATTATGCAATTTTGCAGGTGTCCTGTGGGAATGCATAAATTCATTGTAGAGCCCATGCTGATTCAAGAGCAATATTAGTTGACAGATGGCGAGCTTTGTCTGAAAGGTGGATTGTTTCAGTTTCTGTTCTATTTTATATTGATTGTAGACCTACTTATGATTAATATTTATGTTGTACCTTCAAAATAGCAAATAATATAGCAAATAATTTTTTGGGGGGAGAATACAAAAATATTTTGTTTTAAGATAACCTAATTATTGTAAATTGTCAAGAGTCTTATTTTTGTAGTGCAATTTCAGTAGCACTTCAGTATAATACTTCAGACGCCTAGAAAGAAAAATTTTGATTAGATATGTGTAGCTTTCATTGGATCTGTTATCACTAGGGATGGGTGAACCCGAATGGTAAAGTTTGGGGTCCATGCACGGACCACAAACAAGGACTTCCCCCAGAAGTCCATGTTATTGTTAAGGGCTTGGCTTTTCCAGTGTGGGCACTTTCAGCTCCATCACAGCCAAGTCAGTATTGCCAGAGCAATATGTTCAAAAAAATAATAAAAAAGACTTGGGGTTTTCTCTATTTTTGATAACAAGCACAGGTAAAACAGACATCTGTCGGCTTCAGCCCACAGCTGTCTGGTTTATCTTGCCTGGATTTTTTAAACTATTTAAATATTTTTGATACTCAGCCAAAGTGAAGCGCACAGCTGTGGGCTGATAATCTCAGGCTGGGAAGGTCCATGGATATTTGGCACTCCCTAGCCTAAAAATAGCAGACACCATCCTCCCCAGAAAAGGCGCATACATTAGATGCGCCAATTCTGGTGCTTTGCCTCTCTATTCGATGCTTGCCCTGGTACGTTGGCAAGTGGAGTAATATTTTGGGGTTGATGTCAGCTGTGTAATGTTCGTGTAAGGGAGGGACAGGACTGTAGTCGTGACCTGAATTAATGCAACATCTATGTCCAGTCCTTCCCCTACAGTAAACTGTATTCTTCTCTTCAGCATACCTGCATCTCCACATCCAGACTCCCCTGGTCACTTCCCAGGTGATGACGGTCCCTCTTTCAGGCAACCCCCAGTAATGGAGACACAGTCCAGGATAACTTGAACATTCTCTTTACTTAACTCTTCACACGTTACATCCACAGTTGGAGCATCATTGGTTTCACTTGTTTCCTTATCTTTCCCTGCTTTGCTGTCACTTCTGTTCAATACACACCCAGACTGGACCATCCTAGACTACTCCCCAGTACTTACCTGGCCTGCCCTCGCCATGATGAGGTTTTCTTCTGCCTCTTTCTCCCCAGACTCGAAATCATTAGTCACCAGGTTTGGCTGCCTCTGGTAAAGTATCCAGCCCATCTGTACTGATCTCATCAAAGCTCCAACTTCCTTCATTTACTCAGTCCAACCAACTCCTGCCCTAAAGGCATCCGCCCAAGCTATGAGTCACCACATCTTCCTTCTCTGTACTGACCCACTGATATGATGCCCAGTGGCCGTGCAGAACTTTAACATTACATGGCTGCCAAACTGTCCGGGCCTATAGCCCATGTGAACACTTGGGCACTCTGGCCCTGTCTAAACTAACTTCCTAGAAACTCCTCTCTTAGTACCCGGCAGCCCCTCCTACACTTAACCCTCTATAGAACATCCTATCAACTATACCTAACAGTGCACACTAGTATGCCTCATCTAGTGGCCCATGAAGAAACTACATCTACCCTTATCTATGAAACTATATACTAAAGTGCCCTCTTCTAATGCCCCCAAAAGGATGCACTAACTTTCTCTGGCTGTACAGATATGCAATATTATAATACAAGAATACAAGACAATATATACAGTTTTCTATATAATGGTAACGCATTCAAGTGGCAATACCATAAGCAGTGTGCGATAATGCATAGTTATACATGTAGCAGTACCGCCAGCAGTTATCATAAAACACATCTGTAAACATAAAGCACTGGAAGACAATCAGAGGAAGGGGAAGATAAAAGACATTATATCTCACCCCCTGATGAGGCACAACAAAACGCATCGGGAGAAGGGAATGTGTACACCGTGGAATATAGATAAGGGTGTAGAATGACTGACTCCCTTCACATTGGGTGAGACATTTCCAATTTATTTAATGTCGCATTGAGTCCCTCAGAGGGGGATAGGGGTGTTGTATACCACAAAAATTAGAATACGTGCAAGATATAATTATGTATTTCTAAATGCCACCTCTTGTTTACAGTTTAGTTGTCTTATGTGACCCTTTTGTCTCGATATGTTAAGTCTGATAATGACACAGCAAATTTGATAATGGGTCTATTTGGTTGCAAACAGGTGTTTTTTGACATGGGAAAACCTATAGATAAGGCCTGCTATACTTATTGAGTTGCATATACCTATGATCGGGGCAGGAATTTCAGTTGGATGCTAACCTATAAATTTCACTATAAGGTCCACATAACCTGCTGAATAGCGTCTAAAAATTAATGCAGCAATTTTCTATTGCTGTTCAGATATTATCTGGATTTTGCTATACAGATACTGTACAGGCTTTGGGAAGAGAGCCTTTTAGTTAATATATAGTAATAACCTTCTTGGGTTGCACTCCACCACTGTTTGTGTTGTTTGTCCTAAGTACTTTGCACTTTCAATTTCTATTTGTATTTGTTTAAAAACCTATTCTTTTTATTCTGATACTGATTAAACAAGTTGGGTTTAACCATTTGCTATATAACTAAAATGTTGTTTGGACCCACATTTTTAATTTTCAGAAGAGGTAATAATAGAAAATGAATGTTAGAATTTGTTCCCCTGAGTCTGCCAATATTCCATATGTGCTCAAAAACTACTTTTGAAGTATAGTGCAAAGCTCAGAAGGGAAGGAGCACCATATTGGAGTGCAGATTTTGCTGAAATAGTTTTAGGGTGGCATGTCACATTGGCAAAGCCCCTAATATGCCAGAATTACAGACTCCAACGTAAGGGACCCCACATTACAAACTACACCACTGAATGAATTAATCTAGGACTGCAATACTTTCATACACAATGGAGAGATCAGAAGGGAAGAATCTCCGTATTATTGTGCAGATTTTGTTGTTATGGTTTGATTGTGTCATGTCACATTGGCTCAGCCCCTGAGGTGCCAGAACAGCAGAACCTCCTCATAAATGACCTCATTTTATAAACTACACCTCTCAATGAATTAATCTAAGGGTGCAGTGATCATATCTGCCGTTGTAGTGCCCATTACATTTTAGTGCTCATGCATTGTGCCCAGCTTGTGGTTATTGAGCCATGGACCAAATAAATTAAGCGGACTCTCATCATTATAGAAATACCAAACGTGGATGCTAACTGTGGTTTAGGCACACTATGGGACTCAGAAGGGAGGTGGGTATTAAGATTTGGGAGTGCAGAATTCACCAGATTTCTTTGGGGGGGGCGAGGTGCCATTTTGCTTTTTCAGAGCCTATGTGCTACCAGTAAGTTTTAAGTCCCCTATATTGCCATTGACAGATGATGGACCCAAGTGGGGACTTGCTTTTACGAGGATTAAGTTAAATCTTTTATTGGGAACATTTTGCATAATATTTTGGATCACATTTACCCTGTGCCTTAGGCCGGAGTCACACACAACGATAAAAAATCGGACCGTATTATACAGCCGTAATATGCAGAAAAATCCCCTGAAAAGTGATCCATATGTCATCCGTTTGCAATGTGAGGATGCAATTTCCTCGCATCAAAACATCCGTGTGTCATCCGTATGGCATCTCTATGCCATCCGTACAGCGAGATTTTCTCGCCGGCTTGCAAAACTGACATATAATGGATCCCAATGACAGTTTTTACATCACAAAAGAAAGAATAGATATATACACATAGAATACATATATTTATATACATATATATATATATATATATATATATATATAATGTCATTGTGACATATATATACAGTACAGACCAAAAGTTTGGACACACCCTTCTCATTCAATGATTTTTCTGTAGTTTCATGGCTATGAAAATTGTAGAATCACACTGAAGGCATCAAAACTATGAGTTAACACATGTGGCATTATACATTACACTTTACAAAAAAGTGTGAAACAACTGAAAATATGTCTTATATTCTAGGTTCTTCAAAGTAGCCACCTTTTGCTTTGATTACTGCTTTGCACGCAGAAAAGGTGAACGGATGGATTCTACATGCCTGGTTCCCACCGTGAAGCATGAGGAGGTGGTGTGATAGTGTGGGGGTGCTTTGCTGGTGACACTATTGGGGATTTATTCAAAATTGAAGGAATAGTGAACCAGAATGGCTGCCACAGCATCTTGCAGCAGCATGCTATTCCATCCAGTTTGCGTTTAGTTGGACCATCATTTATTTTTCAACAGGACAATGACCCCAAACACACCTCCAGACTGTGTAAGTGCTATTTGACCAAGAAGGAGAGTGTTGGGGTGCTACCCCAGATGACCTGGCCTCCACAGTCACCAGACCTGAACCCAATCGAGATGGTTTGGGGTGAGCTGGACCGCTCACCGCTTCAATTTTGAATAAATCCCCAACAGTGTCACCAGCAAAGCATCCCCACACCATCACACCACCTCCTCCATGCTTCACGGTGGGAACCAGGCATGTAGAGTCCATCCGTTCACCTTTTCTGCGTGCAAAGCAGTAATCAAAGCAAAAGGTGGCTAATTTGAAGAACCTAGAATATAAGACATATTTTCAGTTGTTTCACACTTTTTTGTAAAGTGTAATGTATAATTCCACATGTGTTAAGTCATAGTTTTGATGCCTTCAGTGTGATTCTACAATTTTCATAGGCATGAAAATACCGAAAATTCTTTGAATGAGAAGGTGTGTCCAAACTTTTAGTCTGTACTGAATATATATATATATTTATAGTTCATGCACTTCTACATAGTATAATAGCCGCTAATTCAATTGCCGGCTTTTGTGAAATTACATCTATTCATAGATGTGACTTTTCTGGGGTGACTGGGGGCAGATGTTAATAGACAGAGGGGGCCCAAAAATAATGGTCCCTCTCTAGGCTATTAATATCTGTCTTCAGTCACTGGCTTTCCCTGTCTGGTGGAGAAAATACAGCGGGAGCCCCCGCATTTTTTTTCAACGAATTTACACAATTAATTAGCACCTACATGTATGAAATTTTGCACACATACACTCATGTAATTATTAGTGAAAACTATATATCAAACTACATGAAATGACATGGTTGACTGTATGTAAACCAGGGGTCTCAAACTTGCGGCCGCGGGCCAACTGCGGCCCTCGGGACAATAGTTTGCGGCCCTCACCTCATGGACCCTCGGGACAATAGTTTGCGGCCTTCACCTCGGCCAGGATCACACATGCGAGAAACACGGCCAAGTCTCGCATGTGAAATCCCAGTCACACCACTCCACTCTCATAGGCGAGGCGCCCATATTTATGAGCTTAATGAGCGGTACCACGTGACGTGTGACCGCGCGCTGGACCATCGGAGCTGCAGCAGGAGGAGGTGAGGTGAATTTGATGATGGCTAAAGTGGGCAGGCAGCGATCCCAGCAGCTCCGCTGCCTGCAAGACAAAATAAGCAGGAGCGGCGCTGCAAGGATCCTTCCTGCCCGGCGCCCGCACTTCCTGTCTGACAAAGAGCAGCGCCGCTGGTTGACTTCATCGTTCAGCGGCCGGCTTTGTCAGAGCAAGGAAGCGCGGGCACCGGTGATGCTGCTGACAGGTGAGAGGTGGTGTGTGTGTGTGTGTGTGTGTGTGTGGCAAGATGGGAGTGATGGGGGAAACGCAATGATGGGAGTGATGGGGGAGGAAAAAGCAATGATGGGAGTGATGGGGGAAAAGCAATGATGGGAGTGATGGGGAAAAGCAATGATGGGAGTGATGGGGGAAAAGCAATGATGGGAGTGGTGGGGAAAAGCAATGATGGGAGTGATGGGGAAAAGCAATGATGGGAGTAATAGGGGAAAAGCAATGATGGGAGTGATGGGGAAAAGCAATGGGGGAGAATGAGCACTGAGGGAGAATGGAATATTTTTGTAAGAGCTTTTCTTGTGGAAAACCTGATGCGGCCCAGCCTCACCCAGATTCTACCTCCAGCGGCCCCGGGTAAATTGAGTTTGAGACCCCTGATGTAAACCATATGTCATTTCATGTCGGGTTCTGTAATTTCACAAAAGCCGGCAATTGAATTAGCGGCTATTATACTATGTAGAAGTGTATGAACTATAAATATATATATATATGTATATATATATATATATGTCACAATGACATGTATATATATTATATATATATATATATATATTCTATGTGTATATATCTATTCTTTCTATTCTTTATTAAAGCTGTCAGTGTGATTTTACAGTATAGCCGGGGATGAATTGCCGGCTTTTCTAAAGGACACCGGTGCGTATTTCTCGCAAGTCACACTGATGGTCCGTGTGTAATCTGATGTTTTCACGCACCCATTAACTTGCATTGGTGAGTCTCGGGCGTAATACGGTGCTGTAATTTCACTCGCACATGTAAAACGGACAAGAAAAAATCGGATGATGGGAGCTGCCCCATAGATTAACATTGGTCCGAGTGCAATGCGATTTTTTCTCGCATTGCACTCGTCCGTATTTCTCGCTAGTTTGACTCCGGCCTTACACTAAGCATTTGCATCGTGGGTTTCCATCTAAATCTCTGAATGACGTGATTCAGATGAAAACCTGATGGATCCATTCATTATAATGAGGCAGCAGCGGTACTTTGGACTCCATCTGGCCTCTGTTCCGCAGTATCTTTTCAGACGTTCACAAAACTGTGGTTGACTGCGCTTTTGTGCACGCCTAAAAAGACGGACACCACCAGGTCATAGGTGTCCACAGTGTCTCCATCTGCCTTATTATAGAAAATCTTCTGGTGGAGGTTCTGTATTTTATAGATTTATACAGAAACACTGGTGTGAGCACTTAGTGTAGAGCGCATGATAAATGTGAGCCGAGCCTTACTGCAATTATTGGAAGGCAGAATAAACAAATCAACAGCAAGTCAAGAATGAGTTTTATTTATATTTTCTACTCTGTTTCTCATGCAATATCAGAGATTAGATGGATTTATTCCTTGGGTTGATGCAATTACAGTGTTCCCAGATTCATATCAGTTTTTTATGTTTGACTGCTGTCACACACTGCTTTTTTTTCACAAAAAAAAGTTTTCGCATTGCTATATTCTGAGAGCTATTTTTCCATATGGCTGCCAACAGAGTAATGTGAGGGCTTATTTTTGCAGAACTAGTGATTTTATTGGTACTATTTTCGGGAATATAATATTTTTTGATAACTTAATTCTGTTTTTGGCGAGGCAGCATGAACAAAAATGAGCATTTCAGGAACCATTTTTTTTTTTTTTTTTTATGCCATTCTCCATGTGGTAAAAGTGATAAAACAACTTTATTCTTTCGGTCAGTACGATTACAGCAATACCACATTTATATCAATTTTTTATGGTTTGACGCTTTTACACAATAAAAAGTATTTATAAAAAAAGAATTATTTTTGCATCACTGTATTCTGTGAGCTATAACTTTTTTATTTCTCTGCTAATGGCACTGTATGGTGGATTGATTTTTGCAGAACAAGATGACATTTTAAGCTATACCTTTATATTTACATTCCAATTTTTTTGCTGTTTTATTCCACTTTTTGTTCAATGGTATGATGAAAAGCATTGTTTTTTGCCTCATTTTTTATTTATTTTATAGTGTCCACTGAAGGGTTAACTAGTGTGACAGTTTTATAGAGCCAGTTTTAGTCAGTCAATGTAGAGCCAGTGTCAGTCTGTATACTCATAGTGGTAATAGTGGTGCCTGAACCGGTGCCCCTATGACTGAATACCAAATGCTGGCAAGGAGAATATAGATAAGTTTCTCCCACAGCATCTGGCTGCATGCAGGCCCCGAGCAGCATCATAAGACTGTTAACCTGCAGATCATCCGCATATCTGAGGGTTAATAGCGTTATTTCTAGTGAAAGGTTCCCTTTAAGCT
>JARQOD010000006.1:253098141-253113935 GCA_033576555.1 Oophaga sylvatica
TTTTAAATAATTGTAAAAATATAAAAAAAAATCAAAAATAATAATCAAAAAATCAATATATATTCTATCATAAATAAATATTTGAATGAAAAAAAAACAATAAACGTACACATATTTGGTATTACCGTGTCTGCAAAGACCCGACCTATAAAACTGTCCCACTAGTTAACCCCTTGAGTGAGCACTATAAAAAAAGGCAAAAAACAATGCTTTACCATCATACCGCTGAACAAAAAGTGGAATAACACACGATCAAAAGACGAATATAAGTAAACATGGTACCGCTGAAAACGTCATCTTGTCCCGCAAAAAAACAAGCTACAAACAGCTCCATGAGCAGAAAAATAAAAAAGTTATAGCTCTCAGAATAAAGTGATGCAAAAACAATTATTTTTCTATAAAGTAGTTTTTATTGTATAAAAGCACCAAAACATAAAAAAAGGTATAAATGAGGTATCGCTGTAATCATACTGACCCGAAGAATAAAACTGCCTTATCCATTTTACCACACACGGAATGGTATAAACCCCCAAAGAAGAAATTCATGAATTGCAGGTTTTTGCTCATTCTTTCTCTCGAAAATCGGAATAGAAAGCGATCAAAAAATATCATGTACTCGAAAATGGTACCAATAAAAACGTCAGCTCGTCGGCAAAAAAGAAGACCTCACATGACTCTGCGGGCCAAAATATGGAAAAATTATAGCTCTCAAAATGTGGTGATTAGTGTTGAGCGATACTGCTCGATATCTAAAAATATCGGATCGGAATGGTATCGCCGATATCACTAAATATCGTCGATATCCGATTCCGATACCGGAAGTCCAATGTAAGTCTATGGGAACCAAATATCGACATTAAAAAAAACCATTCTTGCCTTGTTGGTTAATTGTACATGAAGGAAAACAACAAAGACTAATGTAGAATGTATTGGGGGAGGTTGAGGAGACAATAAAGGCATACATGTTTAACCCAATGCATTGGAATAGCATTAATATATTTTTTTTTGGAAATACGTTTGGATTGACTAACAAATTGACAATGTTGTTAACCTTTTTTCTATTTTGGCAAATATGTATGTTTCACAACTTCTATGCTCTTCACCTTTTTAACTTTTGCCAGTGCCACACTTTCTCCTTCATAATCTTCAGCAGCAGCATCATCTTTCTCATCAAATTATTCTTCATCTTCACCTTCTTAATCTTCTTCTTAAACTTCTTGCTATTCATGTTTTTGTTTACATTACTCATATTGTTATTATTAAACTAATTAATCTTCTTCATATTCAAATTCTTCATCTTCTTCCTCTTCATCTTCTTCATCATATTCTTATTTGTGACAGAGATTCCTGTACTTGTAATCTGTAAAAGTATGAATTGTTCATCCTTCCGTTCTTGCTGTCACAAAAGATTTAAATTACAACAGTATTTGTCCGTGTTCAGTTTAGCCTGCAGCAGCAGGCATTTTCCAGGGGCACCACGAGGAGGAACGGACTCACCCCCATACACTGCTTAGTCTTCTTCTGCTTAGAATTTAGAGCATATATTTTGCTCTTCATTTTGGTCTTATACTTCATTTTCTTCAGCTTTTTGATCTTCTGCTTATTGTTCTTCTGTCTCTTGTTCTGTATCTTGTAGTTTGTCTTAACCTTCTTTGTCCTGTTGGTGATCTTCTTCTGGGTAATCTTTTATTTTTTCTTTGTGATGGTGTTCAGGCTGGTTGGCTTCATGCTCGTCGTCCTTGTTGTCGTCATCTTCTTCTGGGTGGTCTTTAAGGTCGTCTAATTTCCGAGAAACAGCTGACGTTACTGGAACCCTGACGGGTATCAGATGGAGCAAGAGACAATGTAAGTAACGAGGACCAGCTGACTGTGCTGGAACCCGGACGGGTAGCAGAAGGAAAAGAGGCAATGTCACAACCGAGTACCAGCTGACGTTACTGTGACACGGTTACTAAGCAGGAGGTACCTGTGCTCCAAAGCACTACCAAGGACCAGCAGACGTTGGTGGAACTCGGATACGGAGATGGAGGCACCTAGGCCAAAGGCACTGGGGAGAACCAGTTGACGGTACTGGACCCCGGACGGGTAGCAGAAGGAAAAGAGGCAATGTCACAACCGAGTACCAGCTGACGTTACTGTGACACGGTTACTAAGCAGGAGGTACCTGTGCTCCAAAGCACTACCAAAGACCAGCAGACGTTGGTGGAACTCGGATACGGAGATGGAGGCACCTAGGCCAAAGGCACTGGGGAGAACCAGTTGACGGTACTGGACCCCGGACGGGTAGCAGAAGGAAAAGAGGCAATGTCACAAACCGAGTACCAGCTGACGTTACTGTGACACGGTTACTAAGCAGGAGGTACCTGTGCTCCAAAGCACTACCAAGGACCAGCAGACGTTGGTGGAACTCGGATACGGAGATGGAGGCACCTAGGCCAAAGGCACTGGGGAGAACCAGTTGACGGTACTGGACCCGGACGGGTAGAAGAACGCACCCATGAAAATGTAAGTTGACAGGACGCAAGCCGTCCGCAGTTACCGAATCACACAGTCCTACAGTGGGTGCTTGTCCTATTGTCACAATGGAAACCGCCTTTATTTACATATCCCACAGCACACATAGGAATCACCTAAACTGCAGGCACCATTAGAGTCGGCTAACCGAATGCAACACGACAGCACAACTTATTGGAGGATAATTGACGTTCACACTGCCAGGAAACAGCTGTCGTGCTGTAACCAGGCTGGCCAGGAGTCAGTACCCCTGCCAATTACTTACGAGCAACAAATGGCGGTGTTGTAGCCCAGGGAGTAGAGTTCAGGTGGTAGAAAGATGAACATAACAGGAGACATGGAAAACGTTGCCAAACAGTTATTTAATCTGAAAACAGACAGGCAAATTCAGGTGAGATCCATGCCTTGTTCATTTTCAGAAAAGTAAGCCGGTCTACATTCTCTGAGGATAGTCGCATGCGACGGTCTGTTACTACACCACCTGCAGCACTAAAGACACGCTCAGATAATACACTGGCAGCAGGGCAAGCCAGCACCTCCAATGCATACTGGCTAAGCTCTGGCCATGTATCCAACTTAGAGACCCAAAATTTGAAAGGGGAAGAGGCATCTGGGAGTACACTTAGAGGGAAAGCCAAGTAGTCTGTCACCATCTTACGGAAACGTTTCTTCCTGGTGACTGGAGCCGTCTCGGATGGTGTAGACCTTGCTGGCGCTGTCACAAAACTTTGCCACATTTGTAATATACAGCTCTTGCCCTGTGCAGAGGCGCTGCTTCTGCTCCCTCTTGTTGTAGAGGTGTCTACACTGCCTCGACGCACAGAGCTGCTTTGTAAAGCAGTAGCAGCAGCAGCAGCTCTCTCGGCTGGAATGTACAACAGTATGGATTGCACCAGTGTGTCTTGGTACTCCTGAATTTTTACGTTCCCGGTTCACCGGTGTGATGAGGGTTTGTAAGTTGTCCCAGTAGCGAGGGTCTGGGAGGGTGTACACCCAATAATCTGACGTGGTGAGAATGTGGGCGATGCGGCGGTCGTTTCTCAGGCACTGAAGCATGAAATCAACCATGTGCTGCAGACTCCCAACTGGCCAACAAAGGCTGTCCTCTGGAAGAGGCGTCATCTCTGCCTCCTCTGCATCACCCCACCCTCGCTCTACATACTGACTAGAGCGTTGTGTACCTCCCTCTGTAGGGATTTCTTCCTCCTCCATTGACTCCTCCTCCTCTCATCCTCCTCACAAAGTGAGCCCTGCCCAGCCCTTTGTGAGGAACCACGTTGCGCTGACTGTCCTGAAGGTAATTGAATTTGTGACTCCTCATCCTCCACCTCTTCCAAAACCTCTTCCTTTAGTGCTTTCAGTGATTTCTGAAGCAGGCAGATAAGGGGGACAGTCATGCTGACTAGTGCATCATCTGCACTCGCCATCCGCGTTGAGACATCAAACGCATGCAAAACATCGCAGATGTCCTTCATAGAGGCCCACTCAGTAGTGGTGAAGTGTGAACGGCGCAAATTGCGAGTTGATTGCGCCTGTTGCAGCTGATACTCCATTACTGCTGGCTGCTGCTCACACAACCGCTCCAACATATGTATCGTGGAATTTCACCTGGTGGGTACGTCACATATGTTGCGATGTTCAGGAAGGCGAAATCTGACTTGCAGAGCTGCAATGCGCGATCTGGCCATGCTGGAACGTCGCAAGTGAGCGCACTCTAGGCGGACCTTGTGCAACAGTGCATCAAGATCCGGATAGTCCCTCAAAAACTCTGCACGACCAAGTTGAGCACATGTGCCAGACATGGTATGTGAGTGAGGTTGCCAAGGCCCAGAGCTGCCACCAGATTTCGGCCATTGTCACACACTACCAAGCCTGGCTGGAGATTAGCTGACAAAAACCACACGTCGCTCTCCTGCTTGATGGCATCCCAGAGCTCCTGCGCTGTGTGGCTTCGATTCCCCATGGAAATTAATTTCAGGACGGCCTGTTGACGTTTGGCCACGGCTGTGCTCATATCGGTCGCAACAGGTAAGCGTTCACGGGTCCATGTGGAGGTATACCGTGACGGCTCGTGCAGCGATGATTCTGAGGAACTGGAGTAGGAGGAGGAATCAATGTGTACAGACTGGATTCCTGCAATCTTTGGAGTTGGCAGAACACGTACAGCGCCACTGGCAATATCTGTACCCGGCTCCACAACATTGACCCAATGGGCAGTGAGGGAAAGGTATCGTCCCTGGCCATGGGTACTGGTCCACGCATCGGTGGTCAGGTGGACCCTGCTACTGACGGCGTTTAGTAGCGCATGTTTAATGTTTCCCTCGACATGTTTTTGCAGAGCAGGGACAGCTTGCCTGCTGAAATAAAATCGGCTTGGCACATTATATTGTGGGACTGCCAATGCCATAAAGTTCCTGAAACTGTCAGTCTCCACCAGCCTGAATGACAGCATTTCAAGGGACAGGAGTTTTGCAATGCCAGCATTCAGAGCCTGTGCTCGTGGATGGTTTGCCGAGTATGGCCGTCTTTTATCCCATGCCTGTGGTACCGATGGCTGTTTTTTGTTCTGGGAGTGTGACGATGACTGTGAACTTGCTGCTGTGGGTGGAATAACAGTTTGTCTATGGACAACAGTGACCGAGGTTCTTCCATGGAGATCCTGTGAGGAAGCCGAACCAGGTGTGTGTGAGCTGGAGGTAGAGGCTCGAACACGACCTGAAGATGTAGGTGCTGCTGTAGGTTGGCCTACATCTCCAGTGTGTCTTTGTAACTCAGCTACGTGCTTTGTCCGTACATGTTTTCACATATTTGTGGTATTCAGGTTACTGATATTTTTACCTCTTTTAACTTTTTGCTTACACAGCTTGCATTGAACATAGCAAATATCATCTACAAGTCTGTCAAAAAAGAACCACGCAGTGCAAGTCATGGGAGCGCCAATTTTGACATTTCTAAGAGAAGTGCTCCCAACAGGTGCCAAACTGGAGGCTACAGGCAAGCGAGTCTGCAGCCTACCTCTCCCTCCTCTTTGTACCGTTGGGACAATCTCTTCCTCAGAGCTGCTCCCACCACCTTCCTGTTGCTCACGCCATGTTGGGTCTCGGACTTCATCATCTCCACTACCCTCTTCCAACACCTGCTGCTGTTGGATGGTCTGGGCAGCACCATGCTCCACAAAACCTGGCACCTGAGTCTCATCATCATCATAAGATGCGTTCTGCGGTGTGCTGTCCATCGGCACTGGCTCACCCGCCTCTTCAGATTGAGAGAGACACAGCTGTTGCGCATCACTGCATACTCCCTCTTCTTCAAATTTCAGAATGCTGCTTGACTGTGCCCGTGTTTGCGAGCCAACAGATTCTGAGAACAGAAGCAGAGACTCAGCTGGCTCCTGTACAGAACTCTCTGACTGCCTGGGCAATTTGACAGGCGGTGAACAGACAGATGGTTGCTCAACAGTGTTGTGTTCCTGAGAGGAGGTGGAAGGAATTGAAGTCGATGCATTGGCTGCCATCCAACCAACAACGGCTTCAATTTGTTCTTCCCGCAGCAGGGAGCACGCCGAGCTCCTACCAAAGTGCGCATAAAGGAACGCTCATGGGTAAAACTGGTGGATGCTGTGTCACTGAGGGCGGCAGCAGCCACAGAATCCCACGTCCTCTCCCTGCTGAAACTCCACGGCCACGACCACGTGCCTTACTCACTGACTTCTTCATCTTGGTAGATTGATAAAGAAAGTCAGAAAAGTTATAAGGCCTAAGTGTGGTTATTACGCAGAGACTGAAGTGAACACTGAAACACAACTGTTCACAATCTGTGAAAGGCTACTCCTTTGTCTACTTCTATAGTGTTTGCAACCAATGTATTGGATACGGATGGAAGCGCGTCACACTAATAGATTATATTTTAAATGGAATGGAGCAGAACCAATTGGAGATAAATGAAAAGGATGAGGCACTGAGACACGCTCAGCAGAGTACAAGCAGCAGTGCTTGAACAAGTAACTGGAGCGTGATGTGCACTCAAAAAATAAAATACACAGACTGAAGTGAACACTGAAACACAACTGTTCACAATCTGTGAAAGGCTACTCCTTTGTCTACTTCTATAGTGTTTGCAACCAATGTATTGGATACGGATGGAAGCGCGTCACACTAATAGATTATATTTTAAATGGAATGGAGCAGAACCAATTGGAGATAAATGAAAAGGATGAGGCACTGAGACACGCTCAGCAGAGTACAAGCAGCAGTGCTTGAACAAGTAACTGGAGCGTGATGTGCACTCAAAAAATAAAAAACACAGACTGAAGTGAACACTGAAACACAACTGTTCACAATCTGTGAAAGGCTACTCCTTTGTCTACTTCTATAGTGTTTGCAACCAATGTATTGGATACGGATGGAAGCGCGTCACACTAATAGATTATATTTTAAATGGAATGGAGCAGAACCAATTGGAGATAAATGAAAAGGATGAGGCACTGAGACACGCTCAGCAGAGTACAAGCAGCAGTGCTTGAACAAGTAACTGGAGTGTGATGTGCACTCAAAAAATAAAAAACACAGACTGAAGTGAACACTGAAACACAACTGTTCACAATCTGTGAAAGGCTACTCCTTTGTCTACTTCTATAGTGTTTGCAACCAATGTATTGGATACGGATGGAAGCGCGTCACACTAATAGTTAAATTGCATGGAGCTGCAAGAATTACACTGAAGAAAAAAAAAAGAGTCTGTGAGTGACACGTGCAGATGCCTACAGACAGCGTTGCATGCAGAGCAAACTGCAGCGTCACCTGCACTCACACACACCTTGCAGAGCTGTTAAAACAACACTGCAGGCAAAAGGAAGCTTTACACAGCGGTTGGTGCTAGCCTGCCTACAGCACAGTACACTAAATCGCAATCTCTAACTGTCCCTCAGAGTCAGCACAGCAGCGTTCTGTCCCTTACTGAATTCACAGCACAGTGACGCTAAAATGGCGGCGGCGCCTTTTATAGTGCATTCTGACATCATTTCAGCATCCAATCACAGCCATGCCATTAGTTAACATGACCGCAGCAGTACAGGATGTGCCCACACTTCTTAGGATTCCTCATTGGCTGACTAAAATCACATTGCCTCTCAAAGAATTATGGGAACTTCCGATTCCGGTATACGATATATGGAAAATATCGAAACTAATATCGAAAGGCCGATAGAGCTAATATCGGCCGATACCCGATACTTGCAGTATCGTATCGCTCAACACTAGTGGTGATGCAAAAACAATTTTTTGCAATAAAAAGCGCCTTTTAGCGTGACAGCTGCCAAACATAAAAACATTCGTTTTCAACCTGGACGGTGCCAAGATGCGACTGTTCATGCAGAGAACCAATGGTGAATGAGCTGCTGGGAACGCAGCATCAGTAACCAGGCTCTGTTCCCAGTCGGGCTGAGCTGCGGTGAGATCCCAGGTCACTTATAAAATTCACATACCAGGAAACAGTAGATTTGTTTCAAAAAGGGGGCACTTGTTGGGCATTGCCACTGTTAAGGCACATCTAGATAAGTTCCTTGAGGGGTATAGTTTCCAAAATGGGGTCACTTGTGGGCATCTCCACTGTTTAGGCACATCAGGGGCTCTCCAAACGTGACTTGACGCACCCACAGACCATTCCATCAAAGTCTACATTCCAAAACGTCACTACTTTCCTTCCGAGATTTGCCATGTCCCCAAACAGAAGTTTTCTACCACATATGGGGTACCAGCGTACTCAAGACAAATTGGACAACAGCTTTTGGAGTCAATTTCTCCTGTTACCGGAAAATTAAAAATTGGGGGCTAAAAATCATTTTTGTGAAAAAAAATGTTTGTTTTTTTTCACGTCCGGGCTTTATAAACTTTAGTGAAACCCTTGGGAGTTCAAAGTTCTCACCACACATCTAGATAAGTTCCTTAGGGGTCTAGTTTCCAAAATGGGGTCAATTGTGGGGGGTTTCCACTGTTTAGGCACATCAGGGGCTCTGCAAACGGAACATGACGCCCCAGACCATTCCATCAAAGTCTGCATTCCACAACGTCACTACTTCTCTTCCGAGCCCTGAAATATGCCCAAACAGTAGTTTTCTCCCACATATGGGGTACCAGCGTACTCAGGCCAAATTGTACAACAACTTTTGGGGTCAAATTTCTCCTGTTACCCTTGGGAAAATTAAAAATTGGGGGCTAAAAATAATTTTTGTGTAAAAAAAAAATTGTTTTTTTCACGGCTGGGCATTATAAACTTTTCTGAAACACTTGTAAATTTTTTATGAAAAAAGTTAAATGTTCATTGTTTTTTAAACATTCCAAAAATTCCTGTGAAGCACCAGAAGTGTTAATAAACTTCTTGAATATGATTTTGAGCACCTTGAGGGGTAAACTTTTTAGAATGTTTAGAATGGTGTCACTTTTTGGTATTTTCTATCATATAAACCCCTCAAAGTGACTGCAAATGTGATATGATCCCTAAAAAAAAATGGTGTTGTAAAAAGGAGAAATTGCCATTTAATTTTTAGACCTTATAACTTCCTAACCCAAAAAAAATTTTGGTTCCAAAATTGTGTTGATGTAAAGTAGACATGTGGGAAATGTTACTTATTAAGTATTTTGTGTGACATATCTGTGTAATTTAAGGGCATGAAAATTAAAATTTGGAAAATTGCGAAAATTTTTGCCAAATTTCTGTTTTTTTTTCACAAATAAACGCAAGTCATAAAAAGGAAATTTTACCACTATCATGAAATACAATATGTCACGAGAAAACATTGTTAGAATCTCCGGGATCGATGGAAGCATTCCAGAGTCATTACCTCATAAAGAGGCAGTGGTCAGAATTGTAATAATTGGCCTGGTCATTAACATGCAAACCACCCTCGGGGGTAAAGGGGTTAAAAATAAATCATATTTATGGAAAGTGACTGGTCATTTTTAAATCGTAGTGAAAATTGAAAAATTTGGCTTCCTTGGATGCAGCAACACAGAGGCATAAGAGCAAGTGTTAACAGGGGTTTGGTTTAATTAACAAAGGGCAGTTTCTCCTGACAGGGAGATAAAGGGGTTAAAACTGATTACAGACTAATGAGCACAAATAACAGGTTGTTATCTTAAATCCACAGTCTAGGCATCTAATTCACTTATCATGAGTCCTTGATTGTTCAATTCTCCAAAGAAGAAAGTAGGTAGCTGATGCCACTGTTGCTATCTTCAGGCTTTCCCGCCCAACAGATTGAGTAAATCAAGAAAGGCACATCCAGTCCATTAATGGCAGCGCTTCCCAGGACTCACATCCAAAGATGATATTTCATATTTTTTTTATTTGATTAGTTAAAATAGAGGAGATACAATGCGTTTCGGATACAGTATATATCCTTTATCAGGTATCATAAAAACACAGTACCAATCCTAATAGTATAAAATTCAGTTACACTGATACACTGTGTGCAGAATTATTAAGCAAATGAGTATTTTGATCACATCATCCTTTTTATACATGTTGTCCTACTCCAAGCTGTATAGGCTTGAAAGCCAACTGCCAATTATGTAAATCAGGTGATTTGCATCTCTGTAATGAGAAGGGTGTGGTCTAATGACATCAACACCCTATATAAGGTGTGCTTAATTATTAGGCAACTTCCTTTCCTTTGGCAAAATGGGTCAGAAGAGAGATTTGACGGACTCTGAAAAGTCAAAAATTGTGAGATATCTTTGCAGAGGGATGCAGCAGTCTTGAAATTGCCAAACTTTTGAAGCGTGATCACCGAACAATCAAGCGTTTCATGGCAAATAGCCAACAGGGTCACAAGAATCGTATTGATAAAAAATGGCGCAAAATAACTGCCCGTGAATTGAGGAAAATCAAGCGTGAAGCTGCCAAGATGCCATTTTCCACCAGTTTTGCCATATTTCAGAGCTGCAACGTTACTGGAGTATAAAAAAGCACAAGGTGTGCCATACTCAGGGACATGGCCAAGGTAAGGAAGGCTGAAAAACGACCACTTTTGAACAAGAAACATAAGATAAAACGTCAAGACTGGGCCAAGAAATATGTTAAGACTGATTTTTCTAAGGTTTTATGGACTGATAAAATGAGAGTGACTCTTGATGGGCCAGATGGATGGGCCCGAGGCTGGATCAGTAAAGGGCAGAGAGTTCCACTCCGACTCAGACGCCAGCAAGGTGGAGGTGGGGTACTGGTATGGGCGGGTATCATCAAATATGAACTTGTGGGACCTTTTTGGGTTGAGGATGGAGTGAAGCTCAACTCCCAGACCTACTGCCAGTTCCTGGAAGACACCTTCTTCAAGCAGTGGTACAGGAAGAAGTCGGTATCGTTCAAGAAAAACATGATTTTCATGCAGGACAATGCTCCATCACATGCATCCAAATACTCCACAGCGTGGCTGGCCAGTAAAGGTCTAAAAGAAGAAAAAATACTGACATGGCCCCCTTGTTCACCTGATCTGAACCCATAGAGAACCTGTGGTCCTCATAAAATGTGAGATCTACAGGGAGGGAAAACATTACACCTCTCTGAACAGTGTCTGGGAGGCTGTGGTGGCTGCTGCACGCAATGTTGATCGTAAACAGATCAAGCAACTGACAGAATCTATGGATGGAAGGCTTTTAAGTGTCATCGTAAAGAAAGGTGGCTATATTGGTCACTGATTTTTTTTTTGTTTTTTTTTGAATGTCAGAAATGTTTATTTCTAAATTTTGTGTTGTTATATTGGTTTACCTGGTAAAAACAAACAAGTGAGATGGGTATATATTTGGTTTTTATTAAGTTGCTTAATAATTCTGCACAGTAATAGTTACCTGCACAAACAGATATCCTCCTAAGATAGCCAAATCTAAAAAAAAAACACTCCAACTTCCAAAAATATTAAGCTTTGATATTTATGAGTCTTTTGGGTTGATTGAGAACATAGTTGTTGTTCAATAATAAAAAGAATCCTCTCAAATACAGCTTGCCTAATAATTCTGCACACAGTGTACTGTATATAGTGACAAACCGTTTAACCCAGTCTCAGACACTTGACTTAGGCTACTTTCACATTTGCGCTCGGGCGACCTGCGCCTATCTGCGCACGGCCGCCGCTAAGCTCCGCCCCCGGCCGCGCCTCCTCCCGGCGGCTCCGCCTATGGGCACATGACGGCGCATGCGACCTGTGTACCCTATCTTTATCATTGGGTACGCAGGCCGTGCGCAGTATGCGTTTGACTGCGCATGCGTCCTTTTTGACGGTGCGCCGAGCGCACTAAAATGCAACATTCTAAGTTTTGGTGCGCTCGGCGCAGCGTCAAAAGGACGCATGCGCAGTCAATCGCATACTGCGCACGGCCTGCGTACCCAATGATATAGATAGGGTACACAGGTCGCATGCGCCGTCATGCGCCCATAGGTGGAGCCGCCGGGAGGAGGCGCGGCCGGGAGCGGAGGTTAGCGGCGGCCGTGCGCACATAGGCGCAGGTCGCCCGAGCGCAAATGTGAAAGTAGCCTTAGGATGTGGACAAAGTTCAAGAGCACACCCACTGATTGATCCAACCTTGACAACATAGATGCAAGAAGAAAGAAAAAAAAAAACAGGGAAAAAAAAGGGAGGAAAAAATAAAGCAAACATTCAAACTCTCTCTATGATATCATTCAATCCATTTGGATATAATGTTCCCAGATGATATATCCAAAACGTTTCTTTCCGGTTTAAAAGAGCATTCCTATTTGCAACACCAGAGGGTATCTGTTCCACCGGAGTGTGGCGCTTCCCACGGCTGTGGGGCGCCGGGACATGGCATAGCTTGCCTAGCTAGCCAATGCTCCCATGCCGCCAGTCCACGACGACGTGAGGCATGGGTCCCAGATGATAAGAGAATGTGGACCCACTGGACCACGGAGGGAGACCCGGGCCTGCCCGGACTAGGGAAGGGCAGCGACCGGGATCCGTGGCAGCTGAGCATGTGGGCAAGGTGGCGACCTGCAGGGCTAGACAACACCGCACAACTTCAGGTAAGAAGAAACATAAAGTTTACTTAAAGAAACAAAGTACATAAACAGAAACATAAGACCGGGCTCCGATTCCGCACATCAGAGAAGGGTACACGACTCAGGATCACAGACGAGTGCTGGAGGACATCACGGGTAGATGCAGTCCATGGTTATCTGGCACGGGCATACTTGGACGGCCTCTCTCTCAGGCCTTAGGCGTAGCACAGGCTCAGCAGGAGAACATCAGACACCGACCTCAGACAGACTTCAGACGATGGCGGGGTCATCACGGGTTGATGAAGTCCAGGATCATCTGGCACGGGCATACTAGTATGGCCTCACTCTCAGGCCTCGGGCGTAGCACAGGCTCAGCAGGAGAACATCAGACACCGGCCCAGGACGAACGTCAGACGATGGCAGGGTCATCACGGGTTGATGAAGTCCAGGGTCATCTGGCACGGGCATACTAGGACGGCCTCTCTCTCAGGCCTCAGGCGTAGCACAGGCTCAGCAGGAGAACATCAGACACCGACCCAGGACAGACGTCATCACAGGGTAGACCAAGAAGGAACCGGCAGGACAAGAGAGCGGGTGGCACCTGGGAAAAGGGCAGGAATCACGGCAGGGGATATAGGTAGTTTCTGGACAGGCAGGTTTGTCACAGCAAGTGACCAAGGAAGTCTCTGGGCAGGCAGGTTGTCACGGCAAGTGACCAAGGCAGTCTCTGGGACAGGCAGGTTGTCACGGCAAGTGACCAGGGCAGGCAGGTTGTCACGGCAAGTGACCAGGCAGTCTCTGGGACAGGCAGGTTGTCACGGAAAGTGACCAGGGCAATCTCTGGGACAGGCAGGTTGTCACGGCAAGTGACCAGGGCAGGCAGGTTGTCACGGCAAGTGACCAGGCAGGCAGGTTGTCACGGCAAGTGACCAGGCAGTCTCTGGGACAGGCAGGTTGTCACGGCAAGTGACCAGGGCAGGCAGGTTGTCACGGCAAGTGACCAGGCAGTCAGGTTGTCACGGCAAGTGACCAGGCAGTCTCTGGGACAGGCAGGTTGTCACGGAAAGTGACCAGGGCAGTCTCTGGGACAGGCAGGTTGTCACGGCAAGTGACCAGGGCAGGCAGGTTGTCACGGCAAGTGACCAGGCAGGCAGGTTGTCACGGCAAGTGACCAGGCAATCTCTGGGACAGGCAGGTTGTCACGGAAAGTGACCAGGGCAGTCTCTGGGACAGGCAGGTTGTCACGGCAAGTGACCAGGCAGTCTCTAGACAGGCAGGTTGTCACAATAAGTGACCAGGCAGTCTCTAGACAGGCAGGTTGTCACGATAAGTGACCAGGCAGTCTCTAGACAGGCAGGTATATACGACCTGATATGGTGGAGCCTCCAGGTGGGCTGCAGTCGGATGGCAGATGATCGCTCCCAGGTGAGCAGGCAAGAGCCGGGGATCTCTGCAGATGATGTCCGAACTTCCGGATGGAGCTGCAGTCGGATGGCAGATGATCGCTCCTAGGTGAGCAGGCAAGAGCCGGGGATCTCTGCAGATGACGTCCGAACCTCTGGAAGGAACTGCAGACGGATGGCAGACAGGCAAGCCGACAGGTAACAGACAGGCAACTGGAATCAGGAGCTGATGGCTGAAACAGAGTTAGACTGCACAGGAACAACAGGAACACGGATTGGATCTCAGAGAGTCAGGAACACAGACAGGAACACGGACTGGGTCTCCGGGACACGGACTGGAACACAGGCATCGGACTCCGGACATCTGATACCGATCAGCAGGCTCCGGACATCAGGTAGAGATGGATAGGATCCGGACATCTGGAAGTGGTCATCGGACATCGGATATCAGGCAATGGTCATCGGACATCGGATATCAGGCAATGGTCATCAGGGATAGGATCCGGACATCTGGCAGCGACCTGAAAAGGAACCCCAGCGGTCTGGTGCAAGCCCCGCCTAGCACAACGGGAGCTGGCCGGGGATTGCACAGAAGCTGAGCACAGAGTAACAGAAACTCAGCACACACCGGACTCCTCCTTCCAAGATGAACTCAGGTTATATAGCAAGGATTCACAGTCACTGGCACAGGGTTCTGGACACAGCAGGATTTCAGGAACATAACACATAGGACACAGTTCAGACAGTCAGGTACAGGATGCGATCCAGGATCAGGGTTCAGGTAACAAGAAACAGCAGGAACAGGGAATCAGCTCTCCAGAGCTGATCAACTTCAGAGCAGGAGCTGAACACACAACCACATACGGCTAGGTTCAGGGATTCAGTGTGGATTCAATGTGAAGCTCTGGCAACGCCCACTAGGGCTGAGGAACTTTATATATGAGCTGCTTCACAGCAATAGGCTGGAGCAGTAATTCTAATACACACCCAATCTCATAAAAGCAGGACAGTTGTGGGCCGCGCCCCCTATGCAGAGCCAGACAACTCATCACAGAGGAACGCCTGACAGTGGCTGCTGCCACACACGTAGTAAGTCATGCACCACTGCAGAGGACTTTGCAAGCTACGGACGGCTTTCACAGCAGGCCAGGCGCCTGACAGAAGCTGCTGCCACACACGTAGTAAGTCATGCACCACTGCAGAGGACTTTGCAAGCTACGGACGGCTTTCACAGCAGGTCAGGAACCGCACATGCGGGCGGTCATGCAAAGCAGCGGAGCCACTCACTCAAGTACGGGTACGTAGCAGAGCCGGGAACTGAGCAGCTTCCATATAGGTAACAGACAACAGTATCCCAGCTGGTTAGGGGGAAAGGAGCAAAAGGGTTAATGCAAAAGACATGCAGAGTAACGCTGGAAAACAAAGTACAGATAATACCAGCGTTACACGGAGTTACTTTTATGTTAAAAAATTTGTTATGTTTGATTAGCAGATGCCTTGAGAGACTGTTTTAAAAAGCCGTTTTTTGCTCTATTTCTGTGACCAATAATGCGGGACCTCAGTGTCTGCACAGTGCGTCCCACATATTGCAAACCGCAACTGCATGTGATGACATATACAACATAATCACTGCTACAGTTGAGTCTTTGTGAAATCTCAAAGACCTCACTAGTATTATTGCATTTGATAGTTTTAACCCCGTGATCTAGTATCCCACAGGTACAACATTTTTTGGGGGTGCGTTTAAAGACTCCGGTTCCTTGAAAAACACCACTTGAAATTTGATCCGTACTTTTTTAAATGTTTTTTTCCTTTTGAATCCAACTGTTTTTTTAATTTACTGGGGGCCACCAAGTTTTTCAAAGTTTT
>JARQOD010000006.1:253114035-253132107 GCA_033576555.1 Oophaga sylvatica
GTTACAGTTTTCAACGGGGCCACTTGTTCCAGACCAACACCCGGTCTCCCGATCTCAGAGCTGTCCCTTGAAGTAGGTGCCACTTCATGATGCTGAAGTTCTCGAAACTTCGTCTGCACCAGCCGACGGAGAGTCTTCAGTCGATGTCAGTGTTCTCGAACCCAGGAAGACACCACTGTCCACGGGAAGTCCTCTTCTGGGTTCAACTCCAGCTCGATGATCTCTTGTCCCTTTCGCCTGAACAGCAAGGTATATGGAGTGAACCCCGTCGTACTGTGCACTCGATTGCTGTACACCCATGCCAATTCAGCCACGAACTCAGGCCACCGTATCTTCCAGTCTTCCTCCAACGTTCGAAGCATCTGGATCACCGTCCTATTAAAGCGTTCACAAGCTCCATTCCCCTCAGGATGATAATGAGTAGTTCTTGACTTCTCAATCCATTATAAACAGTGCAACTTTTCCATCACTCAACCTCGGAAACAGGCACCCTGATCAGAGTGGATCCTGTTCAGGCAACCATACACCCAGATGAAGTCTAGGCAAATGGCCTGTGCAGCTGATTCAACAGTCTGGTCTCAGGTTGGAGTCCCTACAGCAAACTAGGTGAAATGGTCGGTCATCACCAAACAATGCTCATCTCCAAGATGTGCTGGGACTACAGCCAAGTAATCGATGATCAATACCTCCAATGCTGCAGAAGTCACGATGGTCTGTATCGGGGACATTTGTTCTGAAGGTTTGGCTAGCTCACAGTTCTGACATTTTTGGCAGGCCTCCTCTACTGCAGCCCTCAATCATGAGTGATACACCAGCTTCTGTAGCCACTGAAACATCTTCTCTGGAATGAAATGAGCCCCCCTCTCATGAGCCTCCGTAGCCACAACGTTGATCAATTTTTCCAGGAGCACTACTTGCCAAATGACTCCCATTTCTCGTAGTAGCTGTAGCCTCCGGTATAGCAACCCATCTTCCAATTGAAGCCTCTCCCACTGTCTTAGAATCCGCAGGGTCCCTGGAGACAGAGCGTCCCTCTCTTGCTGATTGGGAAGTTGCTTCAGGGCCACCCACTGTCTCAGCAGAACGAGCTCCTTATCTGTCTGTTGTAGTTTCACCCAGTAATCCCGGGGTTGTCCCAGCACCTATTCTCCAGACGTCTCTCCTATCTGTCCCTGCGTCATCACCAATGATCTGACAAAGTCCTGAAAACCAGGAATCTTTTCCGCCTCCAGCTCTTCATCCCGATCACGTTCGGGCCACTCATGGGTCACCCTTGAAAGGGCATCAGCATGCATGTTTTCAACCCTGGCCCGGTAAGCGATCTTGTACTGATACTTCACCATGCGGGCCACCCATCGTTGCTCCAAGGCCCCCAATTTCATATTTTCCAGGTGGGTTAGGGAATTATTATTTGTGTGCACTACGACTTTTGACATGTACTCTGCAAACTTTTTGGTCATTGCCCACAACAACGCTAGTAGTTCCAACTTAAAGAAGCTGTAATTGTCCGGGTTCGACTCAGAGTTGTGAATAGACCGGCTGGCACAGGCTATTACTCATTCTTTTCCTCCCTACAGCTGTGATCAGACTGTCCCCAGACCATGCAGACTTCCATCAGTGTGAAGGATGAAGGGTTGCGAGAAATCCGCATAAGCGAGTATTGGAGCTTCTGTCAAGGCCATTTTCAAGGCTCTGAAAGCTTATTCCTGGCTGTTTCCCCATTGAATAGTTTGGTTCTTTGAACCAGATGGCACTCCTTTTAACAGTTCCAATAAAGGATTAGGTAAGTGAAATCTTTCACGAACCTTCGATTGTACCCGATAAGCTCCAAGAAGGCCCGAATGTCTTTCACCGTTGTTTGGGTGGACCACTCTTGTACAGCCGCTATCTTCTGACGTGCCGGCCTCACTCCTTCACCGGAAACGATGTGTACCAGGTACTCAATTTGCTTGCGGAGGAGATGGCATTTCTGGTTCTTCATTTTCAGACTGTGACACTGCAGCTGACTTAGCACTTGTTCCAGCCTCCATAGATGCTCTTTGAAGGTGGCCGCATAGATGATGATGTCGTCGAGGTAAATAAGTGTTGCCTTGAAATTCAAGTCCCCCAGGCATCTCTCCATCAACTGCTGGAACGTCCCGAGGGCGTTGGTCAGGCCAAAGGGCATCATATTAAACTCAAACAGTCCCATGGGCAATATGAACGCCGACTTCGGCAGGTCATGTTCAGACATGGGCAGCTGCCAATACCCGCTGGCCAAATCCAGAGACGAAAAGTACTTTGTCTTTTTTAAAGCAGACAAGGATTCCTCTATTCTAGGCAATGGATAAGAGTCCCGCACTATGAAAGCATTTAATCGCCTGTAATAAATGCAGAAATAAATAAATGCCCTTTTTTCTAATTTAAATGATGGGAGCCTCCCACAGACTCTGACTTTCACGTATGACTCTGCTCTGCAGCATGTGAGCCAGCATCTCCTTCACTTCCTTATGCATCTGAGGAGGCATCTGCCCAGGGCCGGCGTCAGCACCCGGCATACCCGGGAAAGTGCCGGGGCCCTGAGCAGGCGGGGGGCCCACTCGCCGTCGGGCACCCCGGTGCCCTTTAGCGGAGGAGAGCGGTGTCAGCACCGCCACTGGGCCCCCCCGCTTGCTCAGGGCCCCGGCAGCAGCCGGCACAATACTTACCTCTCCCCGTGCCTCCGCTGCTGCACCTCCGGGCTCCAAGGGGCGCCTGCGCTTCCTCTCTCGGCAGCGCCGCTGAATGACATCATCATTCAGTGGCCAGCTGTGGCAGAGAGCGCTCGGACGCCGGACAGGTGAGATGTGATGTGTATGTGTCTCTGTGGTGTGTGTGTCTGTGTGTATGTAGTGCGGTGCTTTGTGTGTGTGTGTATGAGAGTGCTTGTGTGCTGCGGTACTGTCTGTGTGATGGTGGGGGGAGGGCAGTTATGATGATGATGTGGAGGCATTGCTGATAATTGGCAGGCATTGATGATGATGGGGAGGCGATGATGATGATGGGCAGGCATTGATGATAATGGGCAGGCATTGATAATGATGGGGAGGCGATGATGATGATGGGCAGGCATGGATGATAATGGGGAGGCCATGATGATGATGGGGAGGAAATGATGATGATGGGCAGGCATTGATGATAAAAGGGGAGGCAATGATGATGATGAGGAGGAAATGATGGTGTTGGGGAGGCAATGATGTTGATAGGGAGGCAATTATGATGATGGGGAGGCAATGATGATGATGGGGAGACAATAATGATGATGGGGAGGCGATGATGATGATGGGGAGGCAATGATAATGATCGGGAGGCAATGAAGATGATAATGGGGAGTCTTTCCACAGCACCCTTTCCTGAGCCGTAACAGTGCAGAACACAGCACAGCGCAGAGGAGAGCTCCATATTTTGTATGGAGCATTATATGGGGACCAGTATCCTGTATGGAGCATTATATGGGGACCAGTATCCTGTATGGAGCATTATATTGGGTCCAGTATTCTGTATGGAGCATTATATGGGGGATGGGGTTGTGACATCCTGCATGGGGTATTATATGGTTGATGAGGGGGAGACTATGTGGTGCCCATAATATTGTATGGAGGACTGTACTGTCCAGTCTGTACTGTGCGCTGCGAGGATTTGGCAGTTTTTGAGCTACTGTACAATTTACAATAGATATCACTCATGTAATGGAAGAAGTGAAGTATTTGGCATTGTACTGTACCTATATTTCTCTACCGTATCTGTGCATCATGAATTGTGGTCTGTGTTAAAGGGGCCCACTGAGGCTCTTTCGCCCGGGGCCCATAAAAACCTGGAGCCGGCCCTGCATCTGCCAATACCTTTCCCAAACTGGTGCAGCACATCCCGTGGGAATCTCATGGGTGATTGCCTGAGTGCAACTGAAGTCATCTTCATGGCAGGCAAAGACCTCCTGGTAGCGCTCTAACACAGCTTCCACCTTGAGGTGAGAGTCCTGTCAATTCAGTCCACATCTGCTCCAAGATCCGACGACCCTCCTTTGTGCTTCCAGACGGGTGCTCCGTTGTTACAGCTAGGGTCCAGGGATCTCCTTGCATTACTGCCAACTGCATGGCCTCTGGTTGCACCAGTTCTTCCCGAATTCCCAGGAACTGAGCCACTTCACTCTTTGGGGAGAGGGTTAGGATATCTTCTACCATGTCTGAGCTATGAGGAGTTCAGGGGGTATCTGATCCACCGATGTTGGCTCTATATGCTTCCCAACTCCCTTGAGGGGCATACAGGCTTGTACTGGCAACTTGAGCACATCTGACCAGGCAGTAGAGTAAGTTTAGCAGCTGCTGAAACCATCACCTTTCCTAGAACTTTCCCTTCGCTTGATGTTTCCTGAGCCTGAGCAGCTCAAAACAGTTGCTGAAATACCTTTCTCTGGGGAGTACATAAGTTCCAATGGTCCAAAAAGGCATCTTGCGGCTCACTGATCGGGAGAGATCTGATTTCTTTCCGTACATTCATCCCGAGAGTCACCACAAGCCCACTGCCAACATCTCCGGCAACGAACGCGACCCCTTTTCAGCCTACATCCTTTCCACACACTCTAATCTCCATCCTGACCACCCCTGCGACCGTGATGGGCAACTAGTTGGCTGCCGTTAGTCTGATCACCAGGCCCCACTCCGGCCAAGACACTTCTGGAAAATTACGTCTAAAGTAAGCTTCTGACATGGTGGTCACTTGTGATCAGGTATCAATTAAACAATGAACTGCTCACCCATTCACTTCAGCCCAGATGGTAGGGCTAGTAGAGATTAAAGCCCCGGGACTCCCGTCTCTCCTCCTTGGAATTTCAGGCTCCGGGCTGCATCCCCCAGCCACGGAGCCCACTAGTTTAACTGCTGCTGTGGTAGTTACTGTCTCCGTCTTGCACAAACTCAGGCGTAGTATCCAGTGTTCCCACACTTGAAACAAGTCAGATCCCATTCTGCACGGGGCTGTCTCGCTCCCTGATGAGACTCGAAGAACAAGGGGGACTCTGATTTGCTCCTATTTCTTGATGAGGGAGCCGCTCTCAACGTATCTGGGGCTGAAGTGGGAACACTTCTAAGGCTGGCCCATTCTTCATGCATTTCTTGTGTTTCTTTCTGGATTTCCCAGGCCCACTCTGGCTTAGTTGCGAGGTGGTACCTCATTGCTCCGGACTATCCCTGCTAGGGCCGCTGTCCCCTGTTCCTGCTCTCTCACACGTGCCTCCGCCCCTATCTCTAGGGAAGTCATACATGGCTTAGTATGGAGGTGCTCCCGCAAAGCCTTTTTAGGCGGCGCGTCCCTGAGGCCAGACACAAATTGATCTCTCATTATCACATCAGGGATCCCTCTCCTGTAGCCCCACATCATCCCGTTTAACAATATGCACATTTACCTCCTGCAACACATTATTATACTGGGTTACAGACTCTCCGTCCCTCTGGATGTGGTGGAACAGTCACATCCGTAGCTCCCCAACGTTGGTGGGGTCCCCATGCATTTCCTCCAGAATCTGCATCACTTTATCCAATGTATCCAGCTCATGGGGGGACAGAACATGACAGAACACCGAGCCTCACCATTCAGGGCCATCACAGCAATCTGTTATGTTAGGCAGCTGAGGAGAAATAGCAAAAACGGTAATACACCAGAGAAGCTGGAACCTATTGGATTGCAGTAACCTGAACTAACCACACAACTAGAGGTAGCCGTGGAGCGTTCCTACGTTGATCCTAGATGCCTCGTCACAGCTTGAGAGATAACTACACCTAAAGGCAGAAAGATGAAAGCTATCTGCCCCAGAGCAGATCCCCAAAGTAAATAGGAAGCCCCCAAACATGTAATGGCGGTTAGACAAGAAGAAAGCACCGACACAGACAGAAAATAGAATGAGCAAACGCTGGGGCCCAATCAGTCTAGACAGAAAAGTACAGGAAAGAATTCTGACTGCAATCCAAAAAAAAACCCTAAAAAATACCAACAATTCTGATTGCCAAAAAACCTGAGATCACACGATCTCAACCACCTAAATCAGATCTCTGGTGTAACAAAACCAAGCCGCAGCCACTGAAAAAACAGGAAAAAGCAAATGAACAAATAACAGTGGCTACAGATAAACTGAGAGGAGCACAGGCCCCAGGAAGGGACCCGGCTGAACTCCAAAAGTGCAGAAAACTATGCAAAAAGCAAGCACAAAAAGAAAAGCAAAAAATATCTTATCTGAAAGCAGCAGACGCAGGCAAGACTCCAGCAAACTTCCAAATGAACCAAGAACCACAATTGAGACAAGAACAATTGATCACCGGCAACCATCATGGGAGGGAACCTCCCTTATATCAGTCCAGTCAGTGATCCCAGATTGCCATTCCTCGCTGGAAGGTTCAGTACTGTCTGTAACCACCAGAGGAGCCTCTGCTCAGAAACCATAACTAGCACATTCACAACAGTACCCCCCCCCTTGAGGAGGGTCGCAGAACCATCACTTGTGCAACCAGGCCGATCAGGATGAGCTCGGTGATAGGCACAGATCAGTCTCCTAGCATGGATGTCCGAAGCAAACACCCAAGAATTGTCCTCCTGACCATAACTTAACCAAATACTGGAGCTTCCGTCTAGAAAAACGAGAATCCAATATTTTCTCAACCACATACTCCAGATTGCCCTCAACCAAAACAGGGTCACGAGGCGCAGCCATAGGAACCACTGGCTCGACAAACCTCTTCAATAAGGACTTGTGGAACATGTTATGGATCTTAAATGTCCCTGGAAGAAGCAAACGGAAGGAAACCGGATTAAGAATCTCCATGATCTTATAAGGTCCAATGAACCTAGGCTTAAACTTTGGAGATGCAACCCCCATTGGGATATTTCTTGAGGACAACCAAACCAAGTCCCCCACTTTAAACCGAGGACCATCAGTCCTATGCCGGTTGGCAAACCACTGGCCTTCTCTTGAGAGAGAGACAACCTCTACACTACCTGGTCCCAAATCTGCTGCATTCGCTCCACAACAGAGTCAACACCCGGACAGACAGAAGCCTCCGTCTGTCCCGAAGAAAATCGAGGGTGAAACCCAGAATTGCAGAAAAATGGAGACATCAAGGTGGCAGAGCTAGCCATATTATTAAGAGCAAACTCAGCCAAAGGCAAAAAAGAGACCCAGTCATCTTGATCAGCAGACACAAAACATCTCAAATAAGTCTCCAAGGTCTGGTTTGTTCTCTCAGTTTGTCCATTGGTCTGAGGATGAAACGCAGAGGAGAAAGACAATTGAACACCAAGTTTAGAACAAAATGTCCTCCAAAATCAGGAAACAAACTGGACTCCTCTGTCAGACACAATGTTCTCCGGAATGCCATGCAACCGAACCACGTGCTGAAGGAACAAAGGCACCAACTCGGAGGAGGAAGGCAACTTAGGAAATGGCACAAGATGTATCATCTTGGAAACCTATCACAGATTACCCAGATAACGGTCATTCTCTGAGAAATAGGGAGGTCGGAAATAAAATCCATAGAGATATGGGTCCATGGCCTCTTGGGCACAGGTAATGGCATCAACAAACCACTAGAGCGAGAGCAAGGCTTGGAACGAGAGCAAGTCCCACAGGACTGCTCAAAGTCCCTGATGTCACGAGACAAAGTAGGCCACCAAAAGGACCGACTCACCAAGTCTCTGGCACCAAAAATCCCGGGATGACCAGCCAACGCGGAACAATGACATCACACTCTTCTTCCACTGGTCTGAGACAAACAATTTCCCAACAGGGCAGCGCTCAGGTTTATCCTCCTGACACCCCTCCAGAGCCAGTCTCAAATTGGGCAAGATGGCGGAAAGTACTACACCCTCTTTCAAAATAACAGCAGGATCAGATAACTCAGGAGAATCCGCAAAGAAACTCCTTGAGAGGGCATCTGCCTTAACATTCTTAGTGCCAGGAAGAAAAGAAACCACAGGATTAAAACATGTGAAAAACAAGGCCCACCTGGCCTGTCTAGGATTAAGTCGCTTGGCTGATTCGAGATAAACCAGGTTCTTATGGTCCGTGAGGACCACCACCTGATGTTTGGCTCCTTCCAGCCAATGTCTCCACTCTTCAAAGGCCCACTTCATGGCCAATAACTCCCGATTACCCACGTCATAATTACGTTCAGTTGGAGAAAACTTTCGAGAGAAAAAGGCACAAGGGTTACTCTTAGAGGTCTCTGGATCCCTTTGGGACAAAACAGCACCTGCCCCAATTTCAAAAGCATCAACCTCCACCTGAAACGGTAGAGAAACATCACGCTGCCATAGAACAGGAGCAGAAGTGAATCTCTGCTTAAGCTCCTGAAACGCAGAAACTGCCTCAGGAGGCCAATTCACCACATCAGAACCCTTTTTGGTCAAATCAGTCAATGGTTTAACAATACCGGAGAAATTACCAATAAATTTACGATAAAAATTGGCAAAACCCAAAAATCTCTGAAGAGCCTTCAATGAAGTAGGTTGAACCCAATCACAGATGGCCTGAACCTTGACCGGGTCCATTTCAATAACAGACGGAGACAAAATGAATCCCAGAAATGAGACCTTCTGTACGCCAAAAAGACACTTTGATCCCTTCACATACAGTGCATTCTCTCTCAAAATCTGGAACACAGTCCGAACATGTTTCACATGAGAGTCCCAGTCGTTGGAAAAAATCAAGATATCATCCAAAGAAACAATCAGAAATTTATCCACCAAATCCCTGAAAATATCATTCATGAAGGATTGGAAGACGGAAGGAGCATTAGTGAGCCCAAAAGGCATCACTGGGTACTCAAAATGCCCCTCTGGGGTATTAAATGCCGTCTTCCATTCATCCCCGTGCTTAATGCGAATAAGGTTATACGCCCCCCTGAGGTCAAGCTTGGTAAACCAACTAGCACTTTTCACTCTGGAAAACAGGTCAGAAATCAAGGGTAACGGACATTGATATTTCACGGTGATCTTATTCAGGAGGCGATAATCAATACACGGCCTCAATGAACCATCCTTTTTGGCCACAAAGAAAAAACCGGTGCCCAAGGGTGAAGAGGATGGTCTGATATGACCCTTCTCCAATGACTCCTTGATATAAGATCGCATAGCATCGTGTTCAGGTACAGATAAGTTAAAAAGGTGACCCTTAGGAAATTTACCACCAGGCACTAAATCAATAGCGCAAACGTAGCTTCTGTGAGGAGGTAAGGACGCAGACTTACTTTCACTAAACACATCAGTCAAAAAGTCAGGGACATCCTGAGACTAAGGAGAAGCAGAAAAAACGGGAGTGTCAGTATTAACACATTGGCAACCCCAACTGGTCACAGACACAGATTTCCAATCCAAAAGAGGATTATGAGTAAGTAACCAAGGGAAACCCAGTACAATAATGTCATGCAGATTATGCAACACCAGAAATTTGCAACTCTCCTGATGATCTGGTTCAACCCTCATTATCACCTGAGTAGAAAATTGGGGTTTATTCTCCGCCAAAGGGGTAGAATCAATGCCCAGTAAAAGAATAGACTTCCGCAACGTTTGGCAAAGTCAAAATCCATCAGGTTAATAGCTGCTCCTGAATCAACAAAAGCCTGAGCAGAAAATGTGGACATGGAGCAAATGAGGGTAACAGTCAACAGAAATTTAGTCTGAACACTACCCAAGACAACTGAGCGCGCAAAACGTCTTCCCCGCTTAGGACAGACGGAAATAGCATGAGAGGCGTCACCACAGTAGAAACATAACCCATTGCGCTTTCAAAACTCATGACGTTGTGCCCCAGAAGTCACTCCATCACACTGCATGGGCCCAGGAGCTGGCTCACAAGGCAACACCATCTCACGCATACCTCTGCGCTCACGCAAACGTCTGTCAATTTGAATAGCCAATGACATAGAATCATTGAGACCAGAGGGAACAGGGAATCCCACCATAACATCCTTTACATTCTCTGACAGACCCTTCCGAAAAAGGGCTGCCAAAGCATCATCATTCCATTTGGTCAGGACTGCCCACTTTCGGAATTTCTGACAGTACAACTCAGCGTCTTCAAGACCCTGATTTAATGCCAACAAGGTCTTTTCAGCTTGATCCGTGACATTAGGTTCATCGTACAATAACCCCAGAGCCTGAAAAAATACATCAATATCATTCAAAACAGGATCCCCAGGTGTCAGGGAAAAAGCCCAATCCTGAGGGTCGCCGCGCAGGAGAGAGATGACAATTTGATCCTGCTGTGCCGCGTTCCCTGAGGACTTAGGCTTTAAGGCAAAAAACAACTTACAGTTATTTTTGAAATTCAGAAATTTAGCCCGATCCCCCAAAAACAAATCTGGCATGGGAATCCTAGGTTCCACAACCGGCAACCTAGCAAGATAGGTAGCAATACTCCGAACCTCAGTGGCAAGCTGATCCACACGGCCAGACAACTGTGCAAACTCCATTGAGAGAAAAAAAAATCCTCCTCAGGACCCAGAGAAAAAGAGGGAAAAAATGCAACAAACAGTAAAAAAAAAAATTCTCTGACAACTCTGACAACTTTTTTCTTTCCACACTATTTTTCCCTTCTGTGAGTACCATATAATTTTCAGTTTGGCCGGTGATACTGTTATGTTAGGCAGCTGAGGAGAAATAGCAGAAACGGTAATACACCAGAGAGGCTGGAACCTATTGGATTGCAGTAACCTGAACTAACCACACAACTAGAGGTAGCCGTGGAGCGTTCCTACGTTGATCCTAGACGCCTCGTCACAGCCTGAGAGATAACTACACCTAAAGGCAGAAAGATGAAAGCTATCTGCCCCGGAGCAGATCCCCAAAGTAAATAGGAAGCCCCCAAACATGTAATGGTGGTTAGACAAGAAGAAAGCACCGACATAGACAGAGAATAGAATGAGCAAACGCTGGGGCCCAATCAGTCTAGACAGAAAAGTACAGGAAAGAATTCTGACTGCAATCCAAAAAAAACCCCTAAAAAATACCAACACTTCTGATTGCAAAAAAACCTGAGATCACACATCTCAACCACCTAAATCAGATCTTTGATGTAACAAAACCAAGCCGCAGCCACTGAAAAAACAGGAAAAAGCAAATGAACAAATAACAGTAGCTACAGATAAACTGAGAGGAGCACAGGCCCCAGGAGGGGACCCGGCTGAACTCCAAAAGTGCAGAAAACTATGCAAAAAGCAAGCACAAAAAGAAAAGCAAAAATATCTTATCTGAAAGCAGCAGACGCAGGCAAGACTCCAGCAAACTTCCAAATGAACCTGGAACCACAATTGAGACAAGAAGAATTGATCACCGGCAACCATCATGGGAGGGAACCTCCCTTATATCAGTCCAGTCAGTGATCCCAGATTGCCATTCCTCGCTGGAAGGTTCAGTACTGTCTGTAACCACCAGAGGGAGCCTCTGCTCAGAAACCATCTCTAGCACATTCACAACAGCAATCTCAGCTTGCATAGCAGGGGTCATGGGATGCATCTGCAACATGCTCTTGACCCTTTAGGGCCAGTCCCACAGCATCAGATTATCCCCGTGAATTTTGTGAGATTGCTGAGCATGGCCACCATTAGCAAGCTGGATCTTGGGACACTTGTGGTGGATTGGTCTGCTGCATCTGTGTCTGAAGACTGCATCCTGCAGTCCTACGCCAAATGTAAGGCAGGTAAATTGGATGCAGCAACACAGAGGCACAGAGCAAGGGTCTTGGTTTCATTAACAAAGGGAGGTTTCTCCTCACAGGGAGCAAAAGGGGTTAAAACAGATTTTAGACTAACGAACACAAATAACAGGTTAACTTAAAGCCACAGTATAGGTATTTAACTGTTTCACTTGTTGTGAGACCGTGATTGTTCAATTCTCCAAAGATGAAAGTAGGCAGCCAGGTGATGCTGCTGTTGCGATCTTCAGGCTTCCCCGCCTGACAGATTGGTATGCTGTTATGATTTGGCAGCTGAGGAGAGCAGGCAAAAAAGGAAATACACCAGAGAGGTTGGAATCTATGGGATTGCAGTACCCTGACTAACCACCACAACTAAAGGCAGCCGTGGAGCGTACCTACGTTGGTCCTAGACGCCTCGTCACAGCCTGAGAAGCTAACTACACCTAAAGACAGAAAGAGGAAAACTATCTGCCCCGGAGCAGATCCCCAAAGAACATAGAAAGCTCCCAAACATGTAATGGCGGTTAGACAAGAGGAAAATACAGACACAGACAGAAAATAGTATGCGCAAACGTTGGGGCCCAAACTTCCTAAATAGAAAAGGATAGGAAGGACACTTACTGCAATCCCAAAAAACCCTGAAAAGTACCAACTCTACTAATTACAAAAACACCTGAGATCACACGACCTCTACCACCTAAATTAGTTCTCTGGTGTAACAAAACTAAACAGCAGCCACTGAAAAAAATGGAAAAGGCAAACGAACAAACAACAGTGGCCGAACTAAACTGAGAGAAGCACAAGCCCCCGGAGGGGACCAGGCAGACCCCCACAGAAGTGCAGGACAAAATGCAAAAAGCAAGCACAAAAAACTAAAAGAAGAAAACGTCCTATCTGTTAGCAGAAGATGCAGGCACGAAACAGCAAGCTACAAAGTGAACAGGAATCAAAGATGAGACCAGAACAATTGATCACCGGCAACCCTGATGGGAGGGAACCTCCCTTATATAAGACCAGTCAGTAACACCTGATCGCCAATCCTCACAATCTTCATTGGATAGTTCAGTACTGTTTGTAACCACCAGAGGGAGCTTCTGCTCAGAATTCATTTCCAGCACATTCACAACAGTATGCACTCTTCTGGCAGCAACGGGCAGTTTCCGGTCTGACCCATTGAGCCCCTACTTCATTACAGTGCTCAACAGCTGGGAGTCTTTCACCACAATCTCCCATCCTGCGTGCTCTGCAATCGGCAGCTCCTTACAACACTCTCCCGCTCAGCGTTCTCTGCAATCGGATCTCCGAACAGCACTCTCATGCTCGGTCCTACCTGCACTCGTTCCTTCTCACCAGCGTGCAGACTAACTCTCCCCGTGGCGCGTTGCAGGTCCCTGCCCTCTCACGTCTATGGCAAGAACTCTCTGTCTTCCTGCGCAAAACTCCTAGTCCCTGCTGCACTTACCACACCCCCTCTCTGCAGGTCATGGGTGATCTCCATCCTCAATTGCTCTGTTGGCACCCACAGCTCAGTCTTCTTCCTTACATCTGATCAGCGTCGGACTGGAACACCTTGGGCCCACCAGAGAAAATCATTCTTGGGGCCCACTATGTAGCTACATAGAAATAAATACAAGATCACCAATTGTGCGGTAAAACACGCTAATATCCGGGTATAATATAAGGTAGTACATGTCTTAATTATATAGCAGTAGTTGGGGTAGCCTCACTCATAGATTATAAAGCAGCCCCCCCATAGAATATAATGCTGCCCCCCTCATAGGGTATAACGCTGCCCCCCTCATAGGGTATAACGCTGCCACCCTCATAGGGTATAACGCTGCCCCCCTCATAGGGTATAACGCTGCCACCCTCATAGGGTATAACGCTGCCACCCTCATAGGGTGTAACGCTGCCCCCCTCATAGGGGATAATGCTGCCCCCCTCATGGGGATAATGCTGCCACCCTCATAGGGGATAACGCTGCCCCCTCATAGGGGATAATGCTGCCCCCCTCATAGGGGATAATGCTGCCCCCCTCATGGGGATAATGCTGCCCCCCTCATGGGGATAATGCTGCTCCCCTCATAGGGGATAATGCTGCCACCCTCATAGGGATAACGCTGCCACCCTCATATGGGATAATGCTGCCCCCCTCATGGGGATAATGCTGCCCCCCTCATGGGGATAATGCTGCTCCCCTCATAGGGGATAATGCTGCCCCCCTCATAGGGGATAATGCTGCCACCCTCATAGGGGATAACGCTGCCACTCTCATGGGGATAATGCTGCCCCCCTCATGGGATAATGCTGCTCCCCTCATAGGGGATAATGCTGCCCCCCTCATAGGGGATAATGCTGCCACCCTCATAGGGGATAACGCTGCCACCCTCATAGAGGATAATGATGCCCCCCTCATGGGGATAATGCTGCCCCCCTCAGGGGGATAATGCTGCCCCCCTCATGGGGATAATGCTGCCCCAGTCATGGGGATAATGCTGCCCCCCTCCTAGGGGATAATGCTGCCCCCCTCCTAGGGATAATGCTGCCCCCCTCATGGGGATAATGCTGCCCCCCTCAAAGGGGATAACGCTGCCCCCCTCATAGGGGATAATGCTGCCCCCCTCATAGGGTATAATGCTGCCCCCCTCATAGGGGATAATGCTGCCCCCTCATAGGGGATAACGCTGCCCCCCTCATAGGTGATAATGCTGCCCCCCTCATAGGGGATAACGCTGTCCCCCTCATAGGGGATAATGCTGCCCCCCTCATAGGGGATAACGCTGCCCCCCTCATAGGGGATAATGCTGCCCCCCCTCATAGGGGATAACGCTGCCCCCCTCACAGGGGATAATGCTGCCCCCCTCATAGGGTATAATGCTGCCCCAATTGTGTGGTAAAACACGCTAATATCCGGGTATAATATAAGGTAGTACATGTCTTAATTATGTATCAGTAGTTGGGGTAGCCTCACTCATAGATTATAAAGCAGCGCCCCCATTGAATATAATGCTGCCCCCTCATAGGGTATAACGCTGCCCCCCTCATAGGGTATAACGCTGCCACCCTCATAGGGTATAACGCTGCCCCCCTCATAGGGTATAACGCTGCCACCCTCATAGGGTATAACGCTGCCACCCTCATAGGGTATAACGCTGCCCCCCTCATAGGGGATAATGCTGCCCCCCTCATGGGGATAATGCTGCCACCCTCATAGGGGATAACGCTGCCCCCCTCATAGGGATAATGCTGCCCCCCTCATAGGGATAATGCTGCCCCCTCATGGGGATAATGCTGCCCCCCTCATGGGGATAATGCTGCTCCCCTCATAGGGGATAATGCTGCCCCCCTCATAGGGTATAACGCTGCCCCCCTCATAGGGGATAACGCTGCCCCCCTCATAGGGGATAACACTGCCCCCCTCATAGGGGATAATGCTGCACCCCTCATAGGGGATAATGCTGCCCCCCTCATAGATTATAATGCTGCCCCCCCTCATAGGGTGTAACGCTATAGATAGACAGACAGATAATAGATAGATAGATAGATATAGATAGATAGCTATAGATAGATATAAAAAAAACACAATACTCACCTCTCCTCCTCGCTCCCACGCTGATTCCGGCGGCGGCTCTGCTTCAGTGTCAGGAGCTGCCGTCTGCCAGACACACACACACAGCGGGTGCGCAATGAAGTGACGTCATCGTGCACCGGCTGTGAGTGAGAAACAGAGGGGACTGATGGGAGAGGGAGCGTCAGATGACGCTCTCTCTCCATTCACCATTACGATTGAGGGCGGTGCCGGCCCTGACTTACTGCCGCATAGCGGCTGCTTGTGGGAGCGGGAGGCCTCTGGGGGAGCGTGGGGCCCTGGCAATCTTAGCCGCTAAAGTGAAATGATATTCACTGCTTCCCACGCCCATGTGGGCATGGGAAGCAGTGAATATTCATTTCTCTTTAGCAGCGGGGACAGGGCTCCTGCCTCCTGTCACCCGCTGCTGCTCCGCTAGCACGGGGCCCCATGGCAGCTGCATGGCGTGCCGCTATTAGCGACACGCCACCGGCTGGGGGGCCCCTGTATGCCAGCAGGTGCCAGGGCCCACCAGATGCCAGGGCCCACCGGAGAATCCTCCGGTTCTCCGGTGGGCCAGTCCGACCCTGCATCTGATCATATACATACTGAAGATTATGTTTAAAATGTATTATGTTACAATGTTTTCTGAAAATTTTGTTGTTATTTATGCCGACAAAATCCATTAACCAGGTATGCAACATATTTGTTGCTGATGGTAGTTTTTTTTTTACTTTAACTTGGCAAAATTGGCAGCCTAATTTAAGTTCCCAGAATGCATGAACCTTTTGTAAATTGTATTGATATAACCTAACATCGGATTCACCTTATCTCAAGACATGTTTCCAAGGTAACCATCATACACTGCTGGGCAATCTTCCTGCTTCTGTTCTGGACAGATCTATTAAAACACATCAGCTTTTATTATAGCAAAGAACAGTCAGTTCCATAAAGTTGTGTTTTATAGCATCCTAATTATGAAATATTTTATTGTTAATATTTTTGTTACATATACAAGGTAATAGTGCATAAGATACGATAAATATTCTTAGTCAAATGATTAAATGGCATTTTAACTGAAAAAAAAATTACTGGGAATTAAATAACGATTGAATGTTTATTAGAAAAGTATCTGTTATAATTTGTGCCTTACATCGGTGACATAACCTTGTCCAATACGGTTGGCTATTCATCTGATATTCTTTGCTACCATGTAGAATGGTCATATGGCCGCTGTACAGAGCTAGGTAACATCATGGGTGCGTTGAGGATTAGTTGCAATGTTTACTTGTGGTTATGGCCAACCATGACGGACAGCAGAAATGATAAAGGGTAAGATTTTTTAAATTAAAATCAAATGCAGAGCTATGCTTTCAGAACTAATGGATACATTCTTGCTCCCTGAAAACCTCTTTAAGATATTCTACAAAAAAACAGTCTATTGATGCTTGTGTAAGGCAGCTAGGGTGGTAGTTGTGGCAACGGGCTGTACTGTTCCCACACCCTGGCACTTCACAGATAAAACACAATGTCTTTTTTGCTGCACATGCAGCACGTGCAGCAGAACACTCACGGTTACTATCAGAGTTCCTTCCAGTTCTGTCACTCCAGCTCCTGATTTCCCAGTTCCACAAAACACTTTGGAGTCACAGTCTTTTTAAAACAGTTCAACTTTACTTATCAAAAGGGCACTCATCACCTTGGCAGCACTATTCACCAAGCCACATATTCTGTCTTTCCTGCCTTTTGGGCAAAACTCTATTCTTCCTGCATTCCTTTTTTTTCCCCCCGGGAATTTCGCTGCTAAACCCTTTGTCAGACCTTTTCTGTCCGGCCTTTCTTTCCCCCATCCATGCAGCCTCGGACGCCAGTCCATTGTTTCCCTTCCCCGTTATAGCTCCTGTCACCCTCGTCCAGTTCCCGGTTGGGAAAGGGGCCGGGAACACCTTTCACTGCCCCCCGCCGGGGCTTAGACCTAGATCCTTTTTGGGGTGGGCCTGTTGAGTGGTGCCCGATTACACATTTTCCCTCGGGGCCCTTTACTGCCATAGCAACTTTTTCCCTGCGCCAGTCACTATCTGCTCCCCGCTTCCATATAACCTGCCCCCGGGGAGGCTGCCCGGGGCTTCTCTATAAATCAGGGGAAATCCCCCCCTATCTTCCCTGCTCGTGCACCTGCTCTATGACCCCTCCCTTTGCTTTTAAACCCATGTTGCCTATATCTAACTAATACTCCTTCTATTCACTAATGTCCCCCTCCTCAATTTTAACCCCCCCTATTACTCTATGCTAACTTCATCCCCAATCCTAAAAATATAACCAGTACATGGCAATACATACACACAACAAAAAATTACATTTCACTTAATGAACAATGAGGTCCACATGTAATCAGCGAACACATCCAGGGATGGGGGCACGTGAGTTCCCCCCCACCCCCTTCTCCCCTCCCTCTAGAATATGGTCATCCCCGACCAAAGGGGGGGCAACTGTAAATGTAAACTGCTAAAAAAACTTTTTTTTTTTTTAAGATATATACAATTTTAGCAGTCTTTATCCATGACTCTGGTGGGTCAACTTGACCCCAGCTCATTGGAGCCCTGGAACAAATAGACCAAGTTATTTAGTTTTGGTCCAACTGACCCGATCCCGGGGCCCGGGGGGCCATACACACAAATCTCAATAAAAACATTTGGCCCAAGGGCCAGTCCTTTCCCCTCTCCAAGAAAACCCAAAATAGGAGACCGATAAAAAAAAAAACAATTGACCCGGTGGCTAAATCAAACAGTATCCCGACCCCTCCTTT
>JARQOD010000006.1:253132207-253245656 GCA_033576555.1 Oophaga sylvatica
ATGGCCAGGCCCCTTGGCTGAGAAACAGCCCCACAGCATGATGCTGCCACCACCATGCTTGACTGTAGGGATGGTATTCTTGGGGTCGTATGCAGTGCCATCCAGTCTCCAAACGTCACGTGTGTGGTTGGCACCAAAGATCTCGATCTTGGTCTCATCAGACCATAGAACCTTGAACCAGTCTGTCTCAGAGTCCTCCAAGTGATCATGAGCAAACTGTAGACGGATGATGCTCCCAACAGTGGAGACAGGTAGGCCCAACTCCTTGGAAAGGGTTTTGTACCTCTTGCCAGCCTTGTGACCCTCCACGATCTTGTCTCTGATGGCCTTGGAATGCTCCTTTGTCTTTCCCATGTTGACCATGTATGAGTGCTGTTCACAAGTTTGGGGAGGGTCTTAAATAGTCAGAAAAGGCTGGCAAAAGAGATCATTAATCCACACATGTGAAGCTCATTATTCTTGGTGCCTGAACTACTTCTTAATACTTTAGGGGGACCAAACAGAATTCTTGTGGTTTGAGGGGTTGAATAATAAATGACACTCTGAATTAACTTTTAATGTTTTTTTTTAAAAAAAAAAAAAATTAACAAAAAATTTTTTGCTGCAGTGCATTTCCCACTTCCAGGCTGATCTACAGTGCAAATGTCACAATGCCAAGTTAATTCCGCATGTGTCAACCAGCTAAATCTTCAGGGGGTTGAATACTACTTGTAGGCACTGTATATAGAGCAGTCAGTTTAAATACAAAAGAGCAAATGATAAATAAAAATTGAAAGCAAAAAGAGGGAAAAATATAAGGAAAATTACACCTTACCAACAGTTAAGCATTGTGGAGGATCCATAATGTTGTGGGTTGTTTTTCTGCATCTGGTACTGGAGGCCTTGACCATATCAAAGGAATCATGAAATTAGAGAATTATCAAGAGATTTTGGAGCAAAATATCCTACCCAGTGTAAGAAAACTTGGTTTGAGTCAAAGATTATGGGTCCTCCAGCAAGACAACGACCCACAGCACTCATCCAAAAGTACACAGGAATGGTTGAAAAAGAAAAAATGGACTGAATTAAAATCCCCAGCAATGAATCCTGACCTCAATTCCATTGAAAATCTATGGGGTGAGCTGAAATCTGCCATTGGGAAAAAAAACACTGCAAACATCTAAGAGCTTGAACAAACTGCAAAGGAAGAGTGGGAGAAAATACCAGCTGAGAAGTGCAATCAGCTTATAGATGGCTACAAGAAACGTTTAAAGCAGGGGAAGACATATTATTGGTGAGGGGGCCCATTTATACCTCCAAAGCAGGTGAAATTTTGCATTTTTAGGAGATGTTGGGCTGCAAAGGGCCCATGTATTGTTCTTGCACAGGGGCCCTTTTCTGACTGTGTCCGGCAGTGGTTTAGAGGCTGTCATCATTGCCAAAGGGTGTGCAACCAAGTATTAATTAGGGGTGCCTTTATTGTTGCACATTCTGTTTATTCTGTTTCTTCTTTGAAATTGAAACATGTAAGCTGAAAAACAATGTTTTATTGTTCTATTACTTTGGACCACTAAGTAAAAAAATCTGAGGATATAACTTTGGTACATTTCATTGAAAAAAATGATGGGAAGCCAATAACAATGAGCAGGACTGTATATAGTTTGCTAAGATTGTTGTATAAGCATCAATTTTTGTTCACAATTTGTGGCTACTTTTAGTCAACCTCTTTCATAAGTCATGGAAAAAAGCACGGGAATAAAACAATAAATTGCAAGGAAAACAAAAGGCACTGCACTGTGGATGGATATTGATAGCTCATGAAGAAAACCTTTTTTGATGTATCCGGTAACGGCAAGTTCTGGAAATTGGTGATAAGGTCAAATGGTAAAAAAAGAGTAAAATTCTGTCTGGAAGTATGCAAATGTTCATTAACCATTAGAGTTGAGCATTCCGATACCGCAAGTATCGGGTATCGGCCGATATTCGCTGTATCGGACTTTAGATACTTGGTTCCGATATTTTCCATATATCGTATACCGGAATCGGAGGTTCCCATAATTCTTTGAGAGGCAATGTGATTTTAGTCAGCCAATGAGGAATCCTAAGAAGTGTGGGCACATCCTGTACTGCTGCTGTCATGTTAACTAATGGGCATGGATGCTGAAATGATGTCAGAATGCACTATAAAAGGCGTCGCCGCCATTTTAGCGTCACTGTGCTGTGAATTCAGATAGGGACAGAACGCTGCTCTGCTGACTCTGAGGGACAGTTAGAGATTGCGATTTTGTGTACTGTGCTTTAGGCAGGCTAGTTTACCAACCGCTGTGTAAAGCTTCCTTTTGCCTTGCAGTGTTGTTTTCACAGCTCTGCAAGGTGTGTGTGTGAGTGCAGGTGACGCTGCAGTTTGCTCTGCATCCAACGCTGTTTGTAGGCATCTGCACGTGTCACTCACAGACTTATTTTTTTCTTTAGTGTAATTCTTGCTGCTCCATTCAATTGAAATTATAGTGTGACGTGCTTCCATCCGTATCCAATACATTGGTTGCAAACACTATAGAAGTACACAAAGGAGCCTTTCACAGATAGTGAACAGTTGTGTTTCAGTGTTCACTGCAGTCTGTGAGGTATTTTTTTTTTTTTTTAAATGCAGATCACGCTCCAGTTACTTCTTCAACTAATGCTGCGTGTACTCTGCTGAGCGTGTGTCACTGCCTCATCCTTGTCATTTTTCTAAAATTGTTGCTGCTCCATTCTATTGAAAAAAACTAAAATCTATGAGTGTGACGTTCTTCCATCCTGATACAATACATTGCTTGCAAACACTATAGAAGTACACAAAGGAGCCTTTCACAGATAGTGAACAGTTGTGTTTCAGTGTTCACTGCAGTCTGTGAGTTTTTTTTTTTTGAGTGCAGATCACGCTCCAGTTACTTCTTCAACTAATGCTGCGTGTACTCTGCTGAGCGTCTGTCACTGGCTCATCCTTGTCATTTTTCTAAAATTGGTGCTGCTTTATTCTATTTTAAATTTACTAAAATCTATTAGTGTGACGCTCTTCCATCAAAATACAATACATTGCTTGCAAACATAATAGAAGTCCACAAAAAGGCCTTTCACAGCAAGTGAACAGTTGTGTTCAGTGTTCACTCTAGTCTGAGGTTTAAATTTTTGCTAGGAGTGTAGATCCCGCTCCACTTACTTCAACCACCGCTGCGTGTACTCTGCTGAGTGTCTGTCACTGGCTCATCCTTGTCATTTTTCTAAAATTGGTGCTGCTTTATTCTATTTTAAATTTACTAAAATCTATTAGTGTGACGCTCTTCCATCAAAATACAATACATTGCTTGCAAACATAATAGAAGTCCACAAAAAGGCCTTTCACAGCAAGTGAACAGTTGTGTTCAGTGTTCAACTCTAGTCTGAGGTTTAAATTTTTGGTAGGAGTGTAGATCCCGCTCCACTTACTTCAACCACCGCTGCGTGTACTCTGCGGAGTAGTGTTGAGCGATACTGCTCGATATCTAAAAATATCGGATCGGAATGGTATCGCCGATATCACTAAATATCGGCGATATCCGATTCCGATACCGGAAGTCCCATGTAAGTCTATGGGAACAAAATATCGCAACTAAAAAAACACTTTCTTTCCTTGTAAACACAAAATATACACACTTAGAATACATATATATATAATATATATATATATATATTATATATATACATGTCATTGTGACATATATATATACATATATTTATAGTTTATTCACTTCTACATAGTAAAATAGCCTCTGATTTAATTGCCGGGTAAAGCCGGCATTTGTGAAAAGACAGAAGCACCCGAGGGTCCAGTCGCCACAGAGATGTTGCATCGCACCCAGCGGTGTGACAACTTACTCTTAGGTAAGGAGGAAACACCCCATTGACTCCAAACACTGCATTCAACAGTACACTATGCCAGCTGAGTGTAGGCGGACCCAATGGGATGGTCTAGCTCAGGCTGGTTAGAACAGGGTGTAGCTAGTTGGATGGGAGGGGTTGAGGCAGCCTTATGCTGCATGTCTTTGTAGTAAGAATTGTTTCCTTTCCTGCTTTCTTACTACGTCGCATACTCCACTCTGCTACATCACTCTGCACCATTGCTCTATCTCACATCTATCTGCCCTGGAACGATAGCGTGTTACCTGTAGAAGACTTATCACCTACCTGCACTACACCATCCCTGCCAGAGGACCTGCACAGCAGCGCTGGTCACCCTGACCAGGTACTACAGGTGGAGTCACGACAAACTACACAAACATTCTATCATCCCCTGGAAATATCCCACATTCCAGTGAGCGACCAGGGCATGGACATAGCTGTGCTACCCGTCACATCCCCCATAGAAGTCGACGGGCTTGGTGCCGAGTACCCCCAAAACCTGTGGCTCTGTGCGACTCAACTTTGGGTCACGAACAGGATTCAGAAGCTCGCTATAAGCGAGTCCTGTGTGCCTTAATTAACTGTTTTTTTGCTTGAGAATTGCAAAAATCATCATAGACTGTATTTGCCATTTTTCCGTCATATCTGCGCCACGAGGCACAGGTGAAGAATAAGGGCGTGCTCTCGTGGGCGTACACTCACTCCGTGGCGCGAAAACGATGTCCGCACACTCTAAATGTTACTGCAATGTAAGATCGTGCCCCACAGCTCTGGAGTTCCCTCCTCATCCTCCTCAGTGGGCGGAAACGAACGCGAAGGTCCCGCCTCCCTACAAAAGATGTCGCCTCTCCTGATGCTAATGACACATGTGACTTGGCAGAGATGGCGAACGGACATGAGCAGAAGTGGGAAGGGATGGAGGAGTCAGAGCTCTCCCCCCACAGAAGCGACCCGATCGCCACGGAGCCACCGTTTGGCACCCGGCCTGGAAACCCTCCTACGCTGGAAGAAGCGGAGGATACCCTGAGAGACCTGGCCCGGCACCGGGAGGAGGTCGCCAGGATGGAAGCGAGCTGGCGGGCCCTAAAACTACAATTGGAGCGGCGCCAATCCCTCTTACCCCCTGAAGTGTCTGTACCGGAAGGTGAGGCACCCGTTCCAGTAGAGGAGGCCGTGCGGGCATCCCAGCCCTTGCAATCTGAACCGGTTGACAGTATCTCAGTGGAGGCACCCGTTCCAGTACAGGAGGCCGTGCGGGCATCCCAGCCCTTGCAATCTGAACCGGTTGCCAGTATCACAGTGGAGGCACCCGTTCCTGCAGAAAACGCCGCACCAGCACCCCAGATCCCGCTGTCTGCCCCCGTCGCTGAGGCAGAAGAAGCGACACCCGTCCTCATGGAGGAGGCCGCGCAGGCACCAGAGCTCTACCTGCCTGTACCGGAGCCCCGACCGTCATCTGTTCCAGAGCCGGCTGCTTCCGCCACAGGTGAGCGCCGCCAGGACTGGGCGGCGCCAGGAGAGCTGCCGCAAACCGGACATCGTAAGCTGGCGTTTGATGGTGGAGACATGGAGCTGCTGGTGGAGGAGAATTACAACCGGCGTCAGGAGGAAGAGTGGAGACGTCGGGAGCGGGAAGCAGAGCGACAAAGGGAGCAGCGAGAATCCCAAAAGCTTCGGCAACGTCACCTGGAGAAGGACCTGGCAGAGAAGGCACGTATGAGAAAGGATAAAAGTACGGTAAGGGTGCAGTACGGAACTTTAAGTTAAAAGGTGGTTGGGGCTTCATCCAGGAGCCTGGACTTTATTTAGAAGTCTTTGTAACCCGGCGGGACGTGGAGGCTCACCTCCCAGAAGGACACCCGGGGAGGGACCTGTTGCCAGGAGACTTGGTGACTTACACCCGACACTGGGGTTACAATGGATGGTACGCCCTAAATGTTACCAGGTGCGACCCCTACTCCCCAGAGTGTCAGGAAACTGACAGACCCTACGAGCCTTCAGCCTCCCCCAACCAGGCCTCTGCACAAGTGCCCACCCCACGCCGTAAATCTCCCCAGCCTCCCTCAGTGGTCTCCTCAGCAGCCCCAGCTATGGACATGATAATGATAGCTGGCCCGTACCCGGCGCCTGTTAGGCCCCCTGGGGTTCGTTCAGTCCGGGACATAGGGGTCCAGACCCGGAGGGAGACGAAAGAGGTGGCCACACAGACCCAGATAGCGGGTCACGACGTCACTGTACAGGCCACACGACGTCATCAGGTCTGGGTGGACCCTCCTGTCACGGATGTTTGGCAAGCTCCAGAACAGTACCAGGTGGTACCTGTAAGAGGCCAGCCAAAGAAGTCTAAATAACCCGGACAGGGTCTCTGTATGTAAATAGTTAAATTATTGATGTACCCGGACGGGTGAATGTTCATAAAAGAAGTTTATTGTTGCCTTAATATACCCAGGTTGGGTAATGGTTTGATGTACCCGGACGGGTGAATGTTCAGAAGAACAAGTTTATTGTTGCCTTAATATACCCAGGTTGGGTAATGGTGTTTCACTGTAATCTAAATGTTGAACTTTGAAGCCATGAACTGTACTGGCTCACAAACTTTTCTGTAAATAGTTGGCACTTCGGTGCTCCATCTTGGTTTTACAAAAAACTTAACTGTGCACTATTTTCAACTACCTCAGAAACTAAAAACCCGTTTGGTGTGGCCGAAAGTGAGGTCTGCTCAAGGAAAGTCTTGCAGCCCACCCAAGACCACAGTTGGAGGTTTGGAGCGGGTCCTCCACAAGCACAAGTAAAGGACACTGTGAAGTTACCCGGTGGGGGTAGTCCTAAGAAGTCTCCACGAACTTCGGCACTAATGCTATTTGCACTTTTGTAATGTTATTATTAAAAATTTATTATGCAACGTTTAACTTGAAGTGTTTCCTGCTTTCTTACTACGTTGCATAGTCCACTCTGCTACATCACTTTGCACCATTGCTCTATCTCACATCTATCTGCCCTGGAAGGATAGCGTGTTACCTGTAGAAGACTTTTCACCTACCTGCACTACACCATCCCTTCCAGAGGACCTGCACAGCAGCGCTGGACACCCTGACCAGGTACTACAGGTGGCGTCACGACAAACTACACGAACATTCTATCATCCCCTGGAAATATCCCACATTCCAGTGATCGCCCAGGTCACGGACCGAGCTGTGCTACTCGTGACATCCCCCATAGAAGTCGACGTGATCGGTGCCGAGTACCCCCAAAACCCCTGTCTCTGTGCGACTCAACTTCCCTCACTGTGCTGGCACTTTACATTTACAATGCCTCTGGGTTTTTTTTTTGGGGGGGTGGGGAACATTCAGACTTTTTCTATGGGGCCCCATGATTTATATGTACGCCCCTGCTGCTGAGGCATGGTATTTAAGGCTGTTAAGGAGCCAACATACATGGACCTTGCCAGCAGCGTCGGACTGGAGTACCTTGGGCCCACCAGAGAAAATATATTCTTGCGGCCCAACATCATACTTCCCAACCTTTGAATAAGGGAAAGAGGGACAAAGGCTGTGGCACGCTGTGCATGCTGCAGAAAATTTTAGGCCATGCCACGTTGCACCACAGACTGTCCAGGAGTTGGTGGATGCTTTAGTCCAGGTGTGGGAGGAGATCCCTCACGAGACCATCCGTCGCGCTCATCAGGAGCATGGCCAGAAGTTGTAGGGAGGTCATACAGCATACCTCCCAAATTTGGAAGACAGGAAAGAGGATTAAAGGCTGCGGCGCGTGTTGCGCGCCGCTGAAAATTTTAGGCCACGCCCCGACAACAACCATTTCACAGCTAATCACACCCATATCCTCGCCCCAAGTGTAACCATTTAGCACTGCTGATCACACTGACTGGTAATGAGGGCACAGTGGCTGGTACTGAGGAAAAGAAAGAAAGAGCAGCGAGAGAGAAAGAACAAACAGAGAAAGAAAGAGAGGAAAGAAAGAAAAGAGAGAAAGAAAGAACAGAGAGAAAAAAGAACAGAGAGCGAGAAAGAAAGACTAGAGAGAGAGCCATAGGCATAGCTAGGGTTTTGGTTTAGTGGGGGCAAAACTTCTGAGTGGGCCCATCATCAGAGAACCTCAGCAAATGACCGCGCTGTTGGCCAAAATAATCTATATATAAAAAGACCAATATTGATATTACCGCCATATGGTCTGTGTTAAATAATACCAGTCCTACAGAACATATAATAGATTACAGCACAGGTACAGATAATGACTTACCGCTGATGTTCTTTCTAATGGAATTGTTCACTTTTCATGTCTTTTCCATCTGGCCCACACCGACATGACGACTTCTCCAGCCAGGACTCGACTGCACCCCATTAAAAAAAAAATAAAAAAAAACTCACCTCCCGGCTCCTGTGCTGCTCACTGTTCTCCCTCTCAGCGTCTGACAGCGGGCGCCGGCAGGTGATGTTATTGCGCCCGCTGTCATACGCTGAGAGGGGGATTATGGGAGAGAAGGCGCGCTCGCTCCTTCTCTCTCCATGCGGTCAGCTTTATCGGCTGGATGCCGATACAGCTGACCCTCCGATGACGGGTGGGGGGCCCACTGCTGGCACCGGGCCTCCCAACGCCTGTTCAGGCCCCATAGCTTCCGGGCGGCAGAGCAGGGAGAGCGATTCTCCCTGCTCTGCCGCAGAATGTAACTGTATCGTAGCTCCGGGTGGGCCCCCTCAGAGCGCGGGCCCCGGGGCCACCGCCCCCTCTGCCCGCGACCTATCCTTTCAAATCAGGGCCCACCACGCAGGAGCTGGGGCTCACCGTAGGTTTCTCCGGTGTCCCGGTGCCTCAGTCCAACCCTGCTTGCCAGCCTGATAATACCAGGCCACAGCAGTCTGCATATCTTGGCTGGTTAACAAAAATAGGGGAATCCCCTCGAAAAAAATTTGGCGTGGGGTCCCCCCTATTTTTGTTAACCAGCCAGATGAAGCAGACTGCTGAGGCCTGGTTTTTCAGGCTGGTAAGGATCCAATATCCATGGACCTTGCCAGCCTGATAATACCAGGCCACAGCAGTCTGCTTATCTTTGCTGATTAACAAAAATAGGGGATCCCCTCGAAAAAAATTGGCGTGGGGTCCCCCTATTTTTGTTAACCAGCCAGATGAAGCAGACCGCTGAGGCCTGGATTTTCAGGCTGTTAAGGAGCCAAGATCCATGGACCTTGCCAGCCTGATAATACCAGGCCACAGCAGTCTGCATATCTTGGCTGATTAACAAAAATAGGGGATCCCCTCGAAAAAAATTGGCGTGTGGTCCCCCCTATTTTTGTTAACCAGCCAGATGAAGCAGACTGCTGAGGCCTGGTTTTTCAGGCTGGTAAGGATCCAATATCCATGGACCTTGCCAGCCTGATAATACCAGGCCACAGCAGTCTGCTTAGCTTGGCTGGTTAACAAAAATAGGGGATCCCCTCGAAAAAAAAACGGCGTAGGGGTCCCCCTATTTTTGTTAACCAGCCAAGTAAAATGCAGACTGCTGCGCCTGGTATTAAAAGACTGTCAAGGCCCATGGATTTTGGCCCTCAACAGCCTAATACCAGGCTACAGCAGCCCCACATTTGGCGCATCAAAAGATGTGCCAATTGTGGCACTTTACCCGGCTCTTCCCACTGCCCTGTAGCGGTGGCAAGTGGGGTAATAAGGGGTTAATGTCACCGTTGATTGCACGGTGACAATAAGCCCGGTTAATAATGGAGAGGTGTCAATAAGACACCGATCCATTATTAATCCCAAAGTTTTTAAATGTATAAAAAAAAGACACAGCAAGAAAAAAGTATTTTAATGAAATAAGAGACAACACAGTTTTCATTAATTTTATTATACACTCATTCCTGCGACGCCATCGATCTCCTGTAAAAAAAGAAAAAAAACAAACCAACAGTATACCACCTGTCCGACGCAGTCCATAGTAACGACAGTCCCACGACGATCCAGCTCTGCTACATCGCAATGACAGGCAGAGCCTGTCATCTCGACGCAGCACAGCTGATTACCTGCTTCCCCGGCGGTGACGTCATCGGACTGACTGCTTTACGGCCGGGATTACCCAGCAGTCACTGCAGTTATCGCGAGAAACTGCATGTGACCGCCGGGGAAAGAAGATGGCGGCCATCAAGCAGTCCAGCCCGTGACTGCCGGAGATCTTCTGCCAGGTAAGTGCCGTTGACTCCTGACAGACCCGACCGACGGACACTGACAGTGACAGTTCAATTCCGATTCCGGTATCCGATAAGACGAAAATATCGGAACTAAGTATCGAAAGTCCGTTAGAGCTAATATCGGCCGATACCCGATACTTGCGGTATCGTATCGCTCAACACTACTGCTGAGTGTCTGTCACTGGCTCATCCTTGTCATTTTTCTAAAATTGGTGCTGCTTTATTCTATTTTAAATTTCTAAAATCTATTAGTGTGACGCTCTTCCATCAAAATACAATACATTGCTTGCAAACATAATAGAAGTCCACAAAAAGGCCTTTCACAGCAAGTGAACAGTTGTGTTCAGTGTTCACTCTAGTCTGAGGTTTAAATTTTTGTAGGAGTGTAGATCCCGCTCCACTTACTTCAACCACCGCTGCGTGTACTCTGCTGAGTGTCTGTCACTGGCTCATCCTTGTCATTTTTCTAAAATTGGTGCTGCTTTATTCTATTTTAAATTTACTAAAATCTATTAGTGTGACGCTCTTCCATCAAAATACAATACATTGCTTGCAAACATAATAGAAGTCCACAAAAAGGCCTTTCACAGCAAGTGAACAGTTGTGTTCAGTGTTCACTCTAGTCTGAGGTTTAAATTTTTGCTAGGAGTGTAGATCCCGCTCCACTTACTTCAACCACCGCTGCGTGTACTCTGCTGAGTGTCTGTCACTGGCTCATCCTTGTCATTTTTCTAAAATTGGTGCTGCTTTATTCTATTTTAAATTTACTAAAATCTATTAGTGTGACGCTCTTCCATCAAAATACAATACATTGCTTGCAAACATAATAGAAGTCCACAAAAAGGCCTTTCACAGCAAGTGAACAGTTGTGTTCAGTGTTCACTCTAGTCTGAGGTTTAAATTTTTGTAGGAGTGTAGATCCCGCTCCACTTACTTCAACCACCGCTGCGTGTACTCTGCTGAGTGTCTGTCACTGGCTCATCCTTGTCATTTTTCTAAAATTGGTGCTGCTTTATTCTATTTTAAATTTACTAAAATCTATTAGTGTGACGCTCTTCCATCAAAATACAATACATTGCTTGCAAACATAATAGAAGTCCACAAAAAGGCCTTTCACAGCAAGTGAACAGTTGTGTTCAGTGTTCACTCTAGTCTGAGGTTTAAATTTTTGCTAGGAGTGTAGATCCCGCTCCACTTACTTCAACCACTGCTGCGTGTACTCTGCTGAGTGTCTGTCACTGGCTCATCCTTGTCATTTTTCTAAAATTGTGCTGCTTATTCTATTTTAAATTTACTAAAATCTATTAGTGTGACGCTCTTCCATCAAAATACAATACATTGCTTGCAAACATAATAGAAGTCCACAAAAGGCCTTTCACAGCAAGTGAACAGTTGTGTTCAGTGTTCACTCTAGTCTGAGGTTAAATTTTGCTAGGAGTGAGATCCCGCTCCACTTACTTCAACCACCGCTGCGTGTACTCTGCTGAGTGTCTGTCCCTGGCTCATCCTTGTCATTTTCTAAAATTGGTGCTGCTACATTCAATTTCAAATAATTCAAATCTATTAGTGTGACATGCTTCCATCCGTATCCAATACATTGGTTGCAAAGAATATAGAATTACACAAAGAGGGCTTTCACAGCTATTGAACAGTTGTGTGAAGTGTTCACTGTAGTCTGAGGTTTTCAGGTATTATTATATTTACTTGTATGCTTTTATTTAAAAGCCAAGAACAATGAAGGCAAACATTCGCACTGCAGCTGTTGTCAAAGTTCAACCCACATTATGCACTTCCAACATTGCAGCTTTTGAGGCATGATGTGAGTTTGATTTGCCTAAGTTATGGAGTGACAAAATGGCTCAGGGAACAAAACATAGAGATTTTGGGTCCATGGGCTGGAAACTCCCCAGATCTTAATCCCATTGAGAACTTGTGGTCAATCATCAAGAGATGGGTGGACAAGCAAAAAATTAAAAATTCTGACAAAATGAAAGCATTGATTGTGCAAGAATGGACTGCTATCAGCCAGGATTTGGTCCAGAAGTTGATTGAGAGCATGCCAGAGAGAATTGCAGAGGTCCTGAAGAAGAAGGGTCAACACTGCAAAATTAGACTTGCTGCATTAACTCATTCTAACTGTCAATATAAGCTTTTGTTACTCATATGTTTGCAATTATATTTCTGTATGTGATAAAAATATCTGTCAAACACACATAAAAACCAGAGGGCAGCAGATCATGTGAAAATATCATATTTGTGTCATTATCAAAACTTTTGGCCATGACTGTACAGTTCAGGTGGTAGAAAGATGAACATAACAGGATACATGTATAACGTTGCCAACCAGTTATTTAATCGGAAACAGGACAGGCAAATTCATGCGTGATCCATGCCTTGTTCATTTTCAGCAAAGTAAGCCGGTCTACATTATCGGAGGATAGTCGCATGCGACGGTCTGTTAGTACACCACCTGAAGCACAAAAGAAGCGCTCCGATAATACACTGCCAGCAGGGCAAGCCAGCACCTCCAATGCATACTGGCTAAGCTCTGGCCATGTATCCAGCTTAGAGACTCAAAACTTGAATGGGGAAGAGCCATCTGGGAGTACACTGAGAGGGCAAGACATGTCGTCTGTCACCATCTTACGGAAACGTTGCCTCCTGCTGACTGGAGCCGTCTCGGATGGTGTAGACATTGGTGGCGCTGCCACAAAACTTCGCCACATTTGGAACATACTGGTCTTGCCCTGTGCAGAGGCGCTGCTTGTGCTCCCTCTTGTTGCAGAGCTGTCTCCACTGCCTCGACGCACAGAGCTGCTTTGTAAAGCAGTAGCAGCAGCAGTGCTCTCGGCTGGAATGGAGAACATTATGGATTCCGACAAGCTTACAACCTGCAATGATCCTCAGTGTACTCAACCATCGTACGACCAGCTCTACCCTTTCCTATTGCATTCTCACCCATCCCTGCAGACTGTGAGCCCTTGCGGGCAGGGTCCTCTCTCCTTCTGTACTTGTGTGTCCCTTGTCCAGCACATCTTTATTGTACCTGTCTATATTTTTCCCTTGTCATATGTAAAGCGCCATGGAATAAATGGCGCTATATAAATGTATAATAATAATAATAATTGCAGCAGTGTGTCTTGTTGCTCCCGCATTTTACGCTCCCGGTTCAACGGTCTGATGAGGCTTTGAAAGTTGTCCCGGTAGCGAGGGTCTAGGAGGGTGTACACCCAATAATCAGACGTGGTGAGAATGTGGGTGATGTGGCGGTCGTTTCTCAGGCACTGCAGCATGAAATCAACCATGTGCTGCAGACTTCCAACTGGCCAAGAAACGCTGTCCCCTGCAAGAGGCGTCATCTCTGCCTGCTCTGCATCACCCCACCCTCGCTCTACATACTGACTAGAGCGTTGCGTACCTCCCTCTCGAGCGATGTCTTCCTCCTCCATTGACTCCTCCTCATCCTCCTCACAAAGTGAGCCCTGCCCAACCCTTTGTGAGGAACCACGTTGCGCTGACTGTACATAAGGTGATGGAATTTGTGACTCCTCATCCTCCACCTCTTCCAAAACCTCATCCCTTAGTGCTTGCAGTGTTTTTTCAAGCAGGAAGATAAGGGGGACAGTCAAGCTGACTAGTGCATCATCTGCACTCGCCATCCGCGTTGACTCATCAAACGCACGCAAAACGTGGCAGATGTCCTTCATAGAGTCCTTCGCCAGTCCTTACACTGGCTGCCCATCCATTATAGGATCCAATTCAAAGTACTTGTTCTCACCCACAAAGCTCTCCACAGTGCAGCACCCCCCTACATTTCCTCCCTCATTTCTATCGGCCTAACCGACTGCTGCGCTCTGCAAACGACCTTGGACTAACCTCTGCACTAATCCGTACCTCCCACTCCCGACTCCAAGACTTCTCCCGCGCTGCGCCAATCCTCTGAAATGCTGTACCCCAAGAAATTAGGACTATCTGGAATTTGCATGGTTTCAGGCGCTCCCTCTAAACACATTTGTTCAGAGCGGCCTATCACATTCACTAATCAAAGTCATTCTATGTGTGTGTAGTGTGTGTGTGTAGCCCATTCACTATCTCCATCCATCCATCCCTCACTCCCTCAAAATGGCTGGACCATCATTGTAAATACACCATTTTATATAAACACCTGTACTTTGTAGCTCCCCCTCCTCATTGTAGATTGTAAGCTCTCACGAGCAGGGCCGGCTTATATTGCTTTAATTATTGTATTGTTAACGTTGTTACTTATGACTTTTGTTCTGAAACTGTTAAACTGTAAAGCGCTGCGGAATCTGTTGGCGATATATAAATAAAGATTATTATTATTATTATTATAGAGGCCCACTCAGTAGTGGTGAAGTGTGAACGGCGCAAATTGCGAGTTGATTGCGCCTGATGCAGCTGATACTCCATTACTGCTGGCTGCTGCTCACACAACCGCTCCAACATATGTAACGTGGAATTCCACCTGGTGGGTACGTCACATATGATGCGATGTTCAGGAAGGCGAAATCTGCGTTGCAGAGCTGCAGTGCGCGATCTGACCATGCTGGAACGTCGCAAGTGAGCGCACTGTAGGCGGACCTTGTGCAGCAGTGCATCAATATCCGTTTAGTCCCTCAAAAAACTCTGCATGACCAAGTTGAGCACATGTGCCAGACATGGTATGTGAGTGAGGTTGACAAGGCCCAGAGCTGCCACCAGATTTCGGCCATTGTCACACACTACCAAGCCTAGCTGGAGATTTGCTGTCAAAAACCACACGTCGCTCTCCTGCTTCATGGCATTCCAGAGCTCCTGCGCTGTGTGGCTTCGATTCCCCATGGAAATTAATTTCAGGACGACCTGTTGACGTTTGCCCATGGCAGTGCTCATATCGGTCGCAACAGCTAAGCGTTGTGTGATGCATGTGTGGGGTGCACGCATCACAGAAAGCAAAGCATCATAGAAGACAAGCATTGAGTAAACGGCAGTTATTCATGGCAGTTAATCAGGGCTGGAATAAGGTAGTCCACACTTTGCTATATTTTTAATCCTGAACAAAACATTTTCATAAATATTATGTTTATCAAATACCCCTATTATTATTATTACAACCTCATGCATGTTTTGCAATATATTTTAAATTTTATTTAGGATATTTGTTTCTTGTTTTTTGTTATGTTTTTAATTATGTACATTAACTGTATCCTCCTGTGTTCCCTTGCCTTCCACAAACACCGCCCCATCCCCCCTTCATCATGACTCATACACATGAGCCCCTCCATACTTCCCTCTCCCATGTACAGTTCCCATGCACTCATCACCTTCCTGAGAAACCTCAGCCCATCTAGCCGAAACACATCACTGAAAAAACCAACTTACAACACCAACAACTACCTGCTCTTTATCTTCCTACTCCTATTGATTTCAGGGGACATCTCCCCCAACCCTGGTCCACCATCCCCCAACCTCAATCCCTACCCTACGTAATATCGAAACCATAATAATCTTATTAATATTAATTGCACTCCCTCATCTCCTTCGTTTAACTGTGCCCTCTGGAATCCACGGTCTGCATGCAACAAGCTTACCTTCCTGCACAACTACTTTCTGAACAACTCTCTTTATCTGTTGGCCCTGACTGAAACCTGGATTCAGGATTCTGACACGGTTTCCCCTCTGCCATTTCCTATGGTGGCTTATAGTTCTCACATTCCCCGAGACCCTCAAACAGACATGGTGGTGGAGTCGGCATACTCCTGTCCCCACAATGCACTTTCCAGGTCATCCCCCCAATTCCATCACTCTCATTCCCTTCTTTTGAGGTCCACACCATCATGCTCTTTCGTCCCCTCTCCCTCAGAGTAGCGGTCATATATCGGACCCCAGGCCCAAAGTCATTCTATGTGTAAGTGTGTGTGTGTAGCCCATTCACTATCTCCATCCATCCCTCACTCCCTCAAAATGGCTGGACCATCATTGTAAATAGACCATTGTATATAAACACCTGTACTTTGTAGCTCCCCCACCTCATTGTAAATTGTAAGCTCTCAAGAGCAGGGGCGGCTTCTATTGCTTTAATTATTTTATTGTTAACGTTGTTACTTATTATTACTTGTGTTCTGAAACTGTTAAACTGTAAAGCGCAGTGGAATCTGTTTGCGCTATATAAATAAAGATTATTATTATTATTAAGCGTTCACTGGTCCATGTGGAGGTAGACCGTGACGGCTTCTGCAGCAATGTTTCTGAGGAACTGGAGTAGGAGGAGGAGTCAATGTGTACAGACTTGATTCCTGCAATCCTTGGAGTTGGCTGAACACGTACAGCGCCACTCGCAAGATCTGTACCCGGCTACACAACATTGACCCAATGGGCAGTGAGGGAAAGGTATCGTCCCTGGCCATGGCTACTGGTCCACGTAGCGGTGGTCAGGTGGACATTGCTACTGACGAAGTTTAGTAGCGCATGTTTAATTTTTCACGCAACATGCTTTTGCAGACCAGGGACGGCTTGCCTGCTGAAATAAAATCGGCTTGGCACATTGTATTGTGGGACTGCCAATGCCATTAAGTTACTGAAACTGTCAGTCTCCACCAGCCTGAATGACAGCATTTCAAGGGACAGGAGTTTTGCAATGCCAGCATTCAGAGCCTGTGCTCGTGGATGGTTTGCCGAGTATGGCCGTCTTTTATCCCATGCCTGTGGTACCGATGGCTGTTTTGTGGCCTGGGTGTGTGAGGATGACAGGGAACTTGCTGCTGTGGGTAGAATAACACTTTGTCTCTGGACAACATTGACCGAGGTTCTTCCATGGCGATCCTGTGAGAAAGCCGAACCAGCTGTGTGTCAGCTGGAGGAAGAGGCTCCGACACGACCTGAAGATGTAGGTGCTGCTGTAGGTTGGCCTACATCTCCAGTGTGTCTTTGTAACTCAACTACGTGCTTTGTACCCACATGTTTGCACATATTTCCCACCTCTTCCGACAAGCCTACAACCTGCAATGATCATCAGTCTACTGAACCACCACACGATCAGCTCTTCCCTCTCCTAGTGTATCCTCAACCACCCCTGTCGATTGTGAGCCCTCGCGGCTGGGTCCTCTCTCCTTCTGTACTTGTGTGTGCCTTGTATTGCTCATGTTTACTGTAATTGTCTATATTTGCCCCTCTTCACATGTAAAGCGCCATGGAATAAATGGCGCTATTAAAATCTATAATAATAATAATATTACTGGTATTGACGTTACTGACACTTTTACCTGTTTTTACTTTTAGATTACACAGCTTGCATTTCACATAGCAAATATCATCTGCAAGTGTGTCAAAAAAGGACCACGCAGTGCAAGTCCTGGGAGCGCCCGTTTTGACTTTTGGAAGAGAACTGCTCCGAACAGGTTCCAAACTGGAGGCTACAGTCAACCGAGTCTGCAGCCTAACTCTCCCTCCTGTTTGTACCGTTGGGGCAATCTCTTCCTCAGAGCTGCTCCCACCACCTTCCTGTTCCTCACGCCATGTTGGGTCTTGGACCTCATCATCTCCACTACCCTCTTCCAAAACCTGCTGCTGTTGGGTGGTCTGGCCAGCACCATGCTCAACAGAAACTGGCACCTGAGTCTCATCATCATCAGATGCGTTCTGCGGTGTGCTGAGCATCGGCACTGGCTCACCCGCCTCCTCAGATTCTGAGAGACACAGCTGTTGCGCATCACTGCATACTCCCTCTTCTTCACATTCCAGAATGCTGCTTGGCTGGGCCCCTATTTGCAAGCCAACAGATTCTGAGAACAGAAGCAGAGACTCAGCTGGATCCTGTACAGAACTGTCTGACTGCCTGGGCAATTTGGCAGGCGGTGAAGAGACAGATGGTTGCTCAACAGTGCTGTGTTCCTGAGAGGAGGTGGAAGCAATTGAAGTCGATGCATTGGCTGCCATCCAAGCAACAACGGCTTCAATTTGTTCTTCCCGCAGCAGGGGGGTATGCCGACCTCCTACTAAAGTGCACATAAAGGAACGCTCGGAAGTGCTGTTAGCACAGTCAACACTTGCTCCTGTGTTACTGGGGTTCAGTAATGTCAGCTGTTCCCCTGCTGTGTGTACGCCAAAAAGTTATGCTGCCTCCACCCTGTCCTCCTCTCATCCCTGGGCTCCAACACCGCCAGTTGTTGCTCGGAAGTAATTGGCACGGGTACTGACTCCTGCCCAGCCTGGTTACAGCACGACAGCTGTTTACTGGCAGTGTCAACGTTAATTAGCCTCCAATAAGTTGTCCTGTCGTGTTGCATTCGGGTTAGCCGACTCTATGGTGCCTGCAGTTTAGGTGATTCCTATGTGTGCTGTGGGATATCTAAATAAAGTCTGTTTCCGTTGTGACAATAGGACAAGCACCCACTGTAGGACTGTGTGATTTGGTAACTGCGGACAGCTTGCGGCCTGTCAACTTACATTTTCATGGGTGCCTTATGGTACCCGTCCGGGTTCCAGTACCGTCAGCTGGTTCTCCGCAGTGCCTTTGGCCTCGGTGCCTCCATGTCGGTATCCGAGTTCCAGCAACGTCTGCTGGTCCTTGTTAGTGCTTTTGAGCACAGGTACCTCCTGCTTAGTAACCGTGTCCCAGTAACGTCAGCTGGTCCTCGGTTGTGCCATTGGCTCTTTTCCTTCTGCTGCCCCTCCGGGTTCCAGCACAGTCAGCTGGTCCTCGTTACTTCCATTGTCTGTTGTACCATCTGATACCCGTCCGGGTTCCAGTAACATCAGCTGGTTCTCGGAAGTTAGACAACCGTAAAGACCACCCCGAAGAAGATGACAACCCCAAGGACGACGAGCATCAAGCCAACCAGCCTGAACACCATCACAAAGAGGAAATAAAAGATTACCCAGAAGAAGATCACCAACAGGACAAAGAAGGTTAAGACAAACTACAAGATACAGAACAAGAGACATAAGAACAATAAGCAGAAGATCAAAAAGCAGAAGAACATGAAAAATAAGACCAAAATGAAGAGCAAAATATATGCTGTAAATTATAAGCAGAAGAAGACTAAGCAGTGTATGGGGGTGAGTCCGTTCCTCCTCGTGGTGCCCCTGGAAAATGCCTGCTGCTGCAGGCTAAACTGAACACGGACAAATACTGTTGTAATTTAAATCTTTTGTGACAGCAAGAACGGAAGGAAGAAAAATTCATACTTTTACAGATTACAAGTACAGGAATCTCTGTCACAAATAAGAATATGATGAAGAAGATGAAGAGGAAGAAGATGAAGAAGTAGAATATGAAGAAGAATAATAGTTTAATAAGAACAATATGAGTAATGTTAACAAAAAGATGAATAACAAGAAGTTTAAGAAGAAGATAAAGAAGGTGAAGATGAAGAATAATTAGATGACAAAGATGATGCTGCTGAAGATTATGAAGGTGAAAGTGTGGCAAAAGTTAAAAAGGTCAAGAGCATGGAAGTTGTGAAACATACATATTTGCCAAAATATAAAAAAGGTTAACAACATTGTCAATTTCTTCGTCAATCCGAACGTCTTTAAAAAAAAATTTATTAATGCTATTCCATTGGATTGGGTTAAACATCTATGCCTTTAACCCCTTCCCGACCTTTGACACAGCGTATGCGTCATGAAAGTCGGTGCCATTCCGACCTATGACGCATACCCTGTGTCATGAAAGGATCGCGTTCCTGCTGGCCGGGAGACCGGGGTCACTCAAAGGTCACCCGACCCGCCGGCACAGGACCCTTTGTGCTTCACCACAGGGGGGTTGGCTTAACCCCCCATGGCCACGATCGCTCTGATTGGCTGTTAAAAGTGAAACAGCCAATTAGAGCAATCTGTAATATTTCACCAATTTAATTGGTGAAATATTACAATCCAGCCATGGCCGATGCTGCAATAGCATCTGCCATGGCTGGACACCGAGCCCTGACCCCCCCACACATAGTCACGGCAGCGATCGGCCGCCGCCACCGAAAGATGGCAGCGATCGGTCACCGCCGTCACTAACAGCTCCCCTCCTCCTTTGCTCCGGTGCCCCCACCTTCCGATCCCCCCCCCTAACCTTCCGACCACCCTACTCACCTCTCCCGATCCACCGATGTCCCTGGATCGGTCCCGGCGTCCGCCCGGGCCTCTTCATGGGCGCCGCCATCTTGGAAAATGGCGGGCGCATGCGCAGTGCGCCCGCCGGCCGGCGCATGCGCAGTGCGCCCCCCAGTGTCCAAAAATTTATTTTGATCACTGTGATAAACTGTCACAGTGATCAAAATAAAAAAAAGTAAATGAACCCCCCCCTTTATCATAGATAGGGACAAATAAAAAAAATAAAGATTTTTTTTTTTTTTTTTTTTTCCTATTAGGCCCTGTGCACACGTTGCGTATTTTGCTGCGGATCCGCGGCGTATTTTGCTGCGGATCCGCGGCGTATTTTGCTGCGGATCCGCGGCGTATTTTGCTGCGGATCCGCGGCGGATTTTGCTGCGGATCTGCGGAGGATGTTGCTGCTGATCCGCGGCGGATTTTGCTGCGGATCCATGGCGGATTTTGCTGCTGATCCGCGGCGGATTTTGCTGCTGATCCGCGGCGGATTTTGCTGCAGATCCGCGGCGTATTTTGCTGCGGATCCGCGGCGGATTTTGCTGCGGATCCGCGGCGGATTTTGCTGCGGATCCGCGGCGGATTTTGCTGCGGATCCGCGGAGGATGTTGCTGCTGATCCGCGGCGGATTTTGCTGCGGATCCGCGGCGGACTTTGCTGCGGATCCGCGGCGGATTTTGCTGCTGATCCGCGGCGGATTTTGCTGCTGATCCGCGGCGGATTTTGCTGCTGATCCGCGGCGGATTTTGCTGCGGATCCGCGGCGGATTTTGCTGCGGATCCGCGGCGGATTTTGCTGCGGATCCGCGGCGGATTTTGCTGCTGATCCGCGGCGGATTTTGCTGCGGATCCGCGGCGGAATTTGCTGCTGATCCGCGGCGGATTTTATTGCTGATCCGCTGCGGATTTTGCTGCGGATCAGCAGCGGAATTTGCTGCTGATCCGCAGCGGAATTTGCTGCTGATCCGCAGCGGATTTTGCTGCTGATCCGCAGCAGATTTGGCGTTGCGGATCCACAGCAGATCCAGAAACCATGTACAGTACAATGCAAATAAATGGTAAAAAAAAAAACGCTGTGCACATGCTGCGGATTTTTCAGCGCGGATTTGCTGCGGTTTTAAATCCGCAGCATGTCAATTCTTTGTGCGGATTCCGCAGCAGTTTTACTCCTATTCCATTATAGGTGTAAAACCGCAGGGAAAAATCCGCGCTAAATACGCAGGTAAAACGCAGGTCATTTTACCTGCGGATTTTAGAAAAATCTGCAACGTGTGCACAGGGCGTTAGGGTCAGGCTGGGTTCATATTGCATTATGGCAGTCCGTTAGATGGACTGCGTTTCACCACGGTATAACGCGGTGTAACGCAGTCCGTTAACGCTGCCATTCACCCCATTTGTGTGCGCATCGCAACGCATGCTGATAAGCGGCATGCGTTCGCGACGTGCCGTCATTCAGTGACGGAGCCTCGGACACGGGCTGCAGCGTCTGGGCTCCGTCACCGCTAGCACAGATGAATCATCTGCTGATTCATCTGCGCTAGCGGGTATAGCATAACGCGATCGCGTTATGCTATACCGTTACCAGCCCGTCAACGCTACGTGTTGAACGGGCTGGTAAATCACAATATGAACCCAGCCTTAGGGTTAGGGTTAGAACTAGGGTTAGGGTTAGCATTAGGGTTATGGTTAGAATTTGGGTTAGGGTTGGAATTTGGGTTAGGGTTGGAATTTGGGTTAGGGTTGGAATTTGGGTTAGGGTTGGGATTAGGGTTAGGTTTGTGGTTAGGGTTAGAGTTAGGATAAGTGTTAGGGGTGTTTTGGGTTTAGGGTTGGGATTAGGGTTAGGCTTGTGGTTAGGTTTATGGTTAGAGTTGGGATTAGGGTTAGGGGTGTGTTGGGGTTAGGGTTATGGTTAAGGTTTGTATTAGGGTTAGGGGTTAGGGTTGGGGTTAGGGGTGTGTTGGGGTTAGGGTTGGAGTTAGAATTGAGGGGTTTCCACTATTTAGGCACATCAGGGGGTCTCCATACGCGACATGGCGCCACCATTGATTCCTGCAAATTTTGCGTTCAAAAAGTCAAACAGTACTCCCTTTATTCCAAGCCCCGTGGTATGCCCAAACAGTGGTTTACCCCCACATATGGGGTATCAGCGTACTCGGGAAAAATTGCACAACAACTTTGGGGGTCTAATTTCTCCTGTTAACATTGGGGAAAAAAAATTGGGGACTAAAAAATTTTTTTTGTGGAAAAAAAATTATTTTTTATTTTCACGGCTCTGCGTTATAAACTTCTCTGAAGAACTTGGAGATTCAAAGTGCTTACCACACATCTAGAGGAGTTCCTTGGGGGATCTAGTTTTCAAAATGGGGTCACTTGGGGGGGTTTCTACTGTTTAGGCACATCATGGGCTCTGCAAACGTAACATGACGCCAGCAGACCATTCTATCAAGTCGGCATTTCAAAACGTCACTACTTCCCTTCCGAGCCTCGACGTGTGCCCATACAGTAGTTTTCTCCCATATATGGGATATCAGCGTGCTCAGGACAAATTGGACAACAACTTTTGGGGTCTAATTTCTCCTGTTACCCTTGGGAAAATAAAAAAATTGGGGACTAAAGATCATGTTTGTTGAAAAAATATGATTTTTTTATTTTCATGCCCGGGCGTTATAAACTTCTGTGTATCCCTCGGGGGTTCAAAGTGCTCACCACACATCTAGATAAGTTCTTTGCTTGGTCTAGTTTCCAAAATGGGGTCACTTGTGGGGAGTTTCTACTGTTTAGGCACATCAGGGGCTCTGCAAACGTAACATGACGCCCGCAGACCATTCCATCAAAGTCGGCATTTCAAAACGTTACTACTTCCCTTCCGAGCCCCAATGTGTGCCCGAACAGTGGTTCCCCCCCACATATGGGGTACTAGCGTACTCAGGACAAACTGGACAACAACTTTTGGGGTCCAATTTCTCCTGTAACCATTGTGAAAATAAAAAATAGAGGGCCAAAATATCATTTTTTGAGAAAAAAAAATGTTTTTTTATTTTCACGGCTCTGCGTTATAAACTTCTGTGAAGCACCTGGGGTTCAAAGTGCTCAATATGCATCTAGATAAGTTCCTTAGGGGGTCTAGTTTCCAAAATGGGGTCATTTGTGGGGAGCTCCAATGTTTAGGTACACAGGGACTCTCCAAATGCGACATGGCAACCGCTAAATATTCCAGCATATTTTCCATTCAAAAAGTCAAATGGCGCTCCTTCTCTTCTGAGCCCTGCTGTGCGCCCAAACAGTGGTTTATGACTACATATGAGGTATCTGTGTACTCAGGAGAAATTGCCCAACAAATCTTAGGATCCAATTTATCCTGTTGCCCATGTGAAAATGAAAAAAACTGAGGCTAAAAGAAAATTTTTGTGAAAAAAAAAGTACTTTCTTTTATTTTACGGATCAATTTGTGGAGCACCTGGGGTTCAAAGTGCTCACTATGCATCTAGATAAGATCCTTACGGGGTCTAGTTTCCAAAATGGGGTCATTTGTGGGGGAGCTCCAATGTTTAGGTACACAGGGACTCTCCAAATGCGACATGGCAACTGCTAAATATTCCAGCATATTTTCCATTCAAAAAGTCAAATGGCGCTCCTTCCCTTCTGAGCCCTGCTGTGCGCCCAAACAGTGGTTTTTGACTACATATGAGGTATCTGTGTACTCAGGAGAAATTGCCCAACAAATCTTAGGATCCAATTTATCCTGTTGCCCATGTGAAAATGAAAAAACTGAGGCTAAAAGAAAATTTTTGTGAAAAAAAAAGTACTTTCTTTTATTTACGGATCAATTTGTGGAGCACCTGGGGGTTCAAAGTGCTCACTATGCATCTAGATAAGATCCTTACGGGGTCTAGTTTCCAAAATGGGGTCACTTGTGGGGGAGCTCCAATGTTTAGGCACACAGGGACTCTCCAAATGCGACATGGCAACCGCTAAATATTCCAGCATATTTTCCATTCAAAAAGTCAAATGGTGCTCCTTCCCTTCTGAGCCCTGCTGTGCGCCCAAACAGTGGTTTATGACCACATATGAGGTATCTGTGTACTCAGGAGAAATTGCCCAATAAATTTTAGGATCCAATTTATCCTGTTGCCCATGTGAAAATGAAAAAACAGTCTAAAAGAAAATTTTTGTGAAAAAAAAGTACTTTCTTTTTTTTACGGATCAATTTGTGAAGCACCTGGGGGTTCAAAGTGCTCACTATGCATCTAGATAAGATCCTTAGGGGTCTAGTTTCCAAAATGGGGTCATTTGTGGGGGAGCTCCAATGTTTAGGTACACAGGGACTCTCCAAATGCGACATGGCAACCGCTAAATATTCCAGCATATTTTCCATTCAAAAAGTCAAATGGCGCTCCTTCCCTTCTGAGCCCTGCTGTGCGCCCAAACAGTGGTTTTTGACTACATATGAGGTATCTGTGTACTCAGGAGAAATTGCCCAACAAATCTTAGGATCCAATTTATCCTGTTGCCCATGTGAAAATGAAAAAACTGAGGCTAAAAGAAAATTTTTGTGAAAAAAAAAGTACTTTCTTTTATTTACGGATCAATTTGTGGAGCACCTTGGGGTTCAAAGTGCTCACTATGCATCTAGATAAGATCCTTAGGGGTCTAGTTTCCAAAATGGGGTCACTTGTGGGGAGCTCCAATGTTTAGGCACACAGGGACTCTCCAAATGCGACATGGCAACCGCTAAATATTCCAGCATATTTTCCATTCAAAAAGTCAAATGGTGCTCCTTCCCTTCTGAGCCCTGCTGTGCGCCCAAACAGTGGTTTATGACCACATATGAGGTATCTGTGTACTCAGGAGAAATTGCCCAATAAATTTTAGGATCCAATTTATCCTGTTGCCCATGTGAAAATGAAAAAACTGAGTCTAAAAGAAAATTTTTGTGAAAAAAAAGTACTTTCTTTTTTTTACGGATCAATTTGTGAAGCACCTGGGGGTTCAAAGTGCTCACTATGCATCTAGATAAGATCCTTAGGGGGTCTAGTTTCCAAAATGGGGTCATTTGTGGGGAGCTCCAATGTTTAGGTACACAGGGACTCTCCAAATGCGACATGGCAACCGCTAAATATTCCAGCATATTTTCCATTCAAAAAGTCAAATGGCGCTCCTTCCCTTCTGAGCCCTGCTGTGCGCCCAAACAGTGGTTTATGACCACATATGAGGTATCGGTGTACTCAGGAGAAATTGCCCAACAAATTTTAGGATCCAATTTATACTGTTGCCCATGTGAAAATGAAAAAACTGAGGCTAAAAGAAATTTTTTGTGAAAAAAAAGTACTTTCTTTTTTTTACAGATCAATTTGTGAAGCACCTGGGGGTTCAAAGTGCTCACTATCATCTAGATAAGTTCCTTAGGGGGTCTAGTTTAAAAAATGGGGTCACTTGTGGGGAGCTCCAATGTTTAGGCACACAGGGACTCTCTAAATGCGACACGGCAACCGCTAAATATTCTAGCATATTTTCCATTCAAAAAGTCAAATGGCGCTCCTTCCCTTCTGAGCCCTGCTGTGCGCCCATACAGTGGTTTATGACCACATATGAGGTATCTGTTTACTCAGGAGAAATTGCCCAACAAATTTTAGGATCTATTTTATCCTGTTGCCCATGTAAAAATGAAAAAATTGATGCTAAAAGAAAATTTTTGTTGGAAAAATTAAAATGTCCATTTTTTCCTTCCACGTTTCTTTAGTTCCTGTGAAACACCTGAAGGGTTAATAATCTTTTTGAATGTAGTTTTGAGTAGCTTGAGGGGTGCAGTTTTTATAATGGTGTCACTTTTGGGTATTTTCTGCCATATAGACCCCTCAAAGTGACTTCAAATGTGAGGTGGTCCCTAAAAAAAATGGTTTTGTAAATTTTGCTGTAAAAATGAGAAATCGCTGGTCAACTTTTAACCCTTATAACTTCCTAACAAAAAAAATATTGTTCCCAAAATTGTGCTGATGTAAAGTAGACATGTGGGAAATGTCATTTATTAACTATTTTGTGTCACATAACTCTCTGGTTTAACAAAATAAAAATTCAAAATTTGAAAATTACGAAATTTTCAAAATTTTCGCCAAATTTCCATTTTTTTCACAAATAAACACAAAAATTATCGACCTAAATTTACCACTAACATGAAGCCCAATATGTCACGAAAAAACAATCTCAGAATCGCCAGGATCCGTTGAAGCGTTCCTGTGTTATTACCTCATAAAGGGACACTGGTCAGAATTGCAAAAAATGGCAAGGTCTTTAAGGTCAAAATAGGCTGGGTCATGAAGGGGTTAATGTCTCCTCAACCTCCCCCAATACATTCTACATTACTCTTTGTTGTTTTCCTTCATGTACAATTATCCAACAAGCCAAGAATGGGTTTTTTTTAATTACGATATTTTGTTCCCATAGACTTACATTGGATTTCCGGTATCGGTATCGGGTATCGCCGATATTTTGTGGATATCGTCGATACCATTCCGATCCGATATTTTTGGATATCGGAAAGTATCGCTCAACTCTATTAACCATTAATTCTTAAATAAGACTTCATGGGATTGTAATTAAGCTATATTGAAAATTTCACTCATCTTTCTCATTATGCATTCAACTTTTATACACAAAGTATGTCAGAGCCATCATTTAGAGCCTGACAATTATCACCTATTGCTATATAGTATAGATGCTCATTAGTGCACAGTTCTAAACTACACAATGTTCCCTTGGCATCAAATAGCCATTTATTCTATTGCTTAATTTAAAACAATGTCATTGATAGGGAGTAACACATGAATAAAACATAAAGGCCATTTAATAAACAAGGAGGCACAGTAAAAAAAAAGGTATACATAAATTAACCAGTCAAGAATCTGTTAGAGGGATTTTCCTGGACTTTGATAATAATAATCTATCTTTAGGACAGGCCATCAAAATCAGATGGAAATGTTCCAGGTCCCTGCAATCCTTGTCAATCAGCTGACTATAGGTGCTGTGACAGCAGGATTTATTTGTCTACATTGACTCCATTTTAGTTGTGTCTACATGTATCTCCTCCCTTGTGAAATGAAAAATATTTAGAGTTGAGAGTCCTCAATGGTTGATACCTTTTAATGGCTAACTGAAAAGATGGTAACAAATTGCAAGCTTTCGAGACTACTCAGGTCTCTTCATCAGGCTAAACTAATACAAAATCTGAAGAATCACATATTTATACACCACACAGCACAGAAAAAATGCAATAGGTAAGACAAGTGACGTAAAGCAGAATTGTCATTATGGGAGATAGAGATGAACATAAATATTGGAACAGTTCATAGATAAGGAGTGTGAAAGTTTTATTGACCTCTGATTGGGGTCTGGTAATGTTTTGTGATGTTTTCACAGGGTCTTTGGAGTAAATTCCTTAATTGATGTAAAAAGTCATAAATCCGTGTGACAGGTTCATTCCAGCATTAAGAGTGTCAAAGGTCACCATCAGTTTGTATTCGCAAACTCTCCTCTGTCTCTGAGATGTGAAGCTACCTTTCAATACAAGTAATTTCATATCCCACATGCTATGACCAGGGAAGAAAAATGTTTTGCCACAGGTAGATCCATTCTTTTTTCTCTTATTGTGTGGCGATGAGAATTCATCCTTGTTCTCAGTTTTTGCCCGGTCTCTTCCACATACAGACCCCCAGTATATCAAGAATCACCTGCTACATTACAAAACTAAAGAAGAAAATAACCGGGTGCCTCTAGTGGTCACCTACAATCCAAATCTGGAGGTGCTAAGGGGAGCTGCACGGAAACTACAACCTCTACTACAAAAAGATGCCCGATTACAATCCATATTTCCAGACCCCCCACTACTGTGTTTTAGGCAGCCCCCAAATCTAAGAAGCATCATTGTCAGAAGTTCCCTGTCCTCCCCAACAGCTGCAGGAACCTTTCCTTGCAACAAGAAGAAATGCAAAACCTGTCCATTTATAATGACCACGGACAAGATAAAGATCCCCAACTCCCATCGGGACTACAAGATACCAGGTACTTTCATCTGCATCACATCTAATGTGGTGTACCTAATTATATGTACTAAATGTCCAACGGGGGTTTGTCGAGACTCGCCAATGCAAGTCTATGGGTGCGAGAAAAAATCGCACACCACACGGACCATACGTGTGACTTACGAGAAATACACACCCGTGTCCTTTGAAAAGCCGCCAATTCATATGCGGCTACAGTAAAATCACACTGACATGTTATAATAGAAAAGATAGAATAGAAATATACACATAGAATATATATATATATATATACATAGATGTCAGTGACAGACATATATACATGTATTTATATTGTATAGAGAGATAGATAGAAGAAAAGCCGGTAATTCATTTGTCGGCTTCTATAAAATCAGTGCAGGAGCCGACAGGATATAAGACATGGTTTACATACAGTTCATAGATGCAGAATAGGTAGATATATAAATATCAGTGACCAATACAATTAGTATAGTGTGTGTGCAAATTAGGGGACATGTATGTAATTAATAAAAGATTATCGGAAAAAAAATGGCGTGGGGTCCCCCTATAATTTATAGCCAGCAATAGCTATGCAGACAGCTGAGGGCTGACATTATTAGCCTAGGAGGAGGTCATGGATACTGCCCCCCGGCTCATAATATCAGCTCTCAGCCGCCCCAGAAAAGGCGCATCTGTGAGATGCGCCAATTCTGATACATAGCTTTGCTCTTCCCACTGCCCTGTGGGGTCAGCGGCATATGGTGTAATAGTTGGGAAGGTTAGTTTTGGGAGGTGTCAATAAGATGCCCCTATTACTAATCCCATAGTCAAATTGTAGATAAAACACAGACACCCTGAAAAAATTTATTTTATTGAAACAAAGTCACAGACTCCTTTACTATTCTAAATTAAACCATACTTACAAAATCACCTAATTCCCCGATGCGCTCGATTCCTGTAATAAACATAAAATAATAAACCAACAATATACCTACCTGTCCGTCGTTCTGTCCCACGCCGTAATCCATATCTGGGGGATATACAGTTTACAACCAGGACGGTGCCAAGATTCGACCGTCTCGGCTGTAAACCACTGGTGAATGAATGAGATGCTGTACTTTTGGCGCCCCACGATCAAGTGACAGGGGCAGGATATAAGACGCACTTTCGGCTGGCACCTGCTAAATGTTGCTGTCATCTGTAATGACTTAAAGTGACAGCCGTCCCTCGGAACTCCGCTCCCAGCCACCACTTTTCTAACAGTGTGGCATCCCCTCCTTGTACCAGCACATGTCCAGAAACATCACCTGTGCTCTTACCAACGCACTTACTGGCATTGTCCACTTAATGAATGTAGCGCCCTGAGGGTCCGGTCGCCACAGAGATGTTGCATCGCACCCAGAGGTGTGACACCTGACTCTCAGGTAAGGAGGAAGCATCCCATTGACTCCAACCACTGCATCCAACATACACTATGCTGGCTGAGCTCAGACGGACCCTTCGGGAGGATGGTCTGGCTCAGGCTGGTTAGAACAGGATGTAGCTAGTTGGGTGGGTGGAGCTTAGGCGGCATTAGGCTGCGTGTGAGAGTAGAGTTTTCAGTCTTGAGACAGGCAGTCAGTGTGTGGGTACTGGACTGTCCTGCTGCTCCTCTGAGTCCACCTCAGGGAGCCTAGCTGAGTGAGTGAAAGGGTCCAGGGCGAGACAGCGGTTGGAGCTGTGCCCCATCCTGAAGAAAGGAGGACCAGGCGAACATCGGGGAATGGTCCCTAGACTAGTGGGAAAGTTCAGCTCCACTAGTAACACAGAGAACAGTGGGTCTCTTCACATGGCCACTAGCCACCATAATCTCACCGGGAGGAAGCTTAGGGGTCAAGTACGTCCAAGACCTCCGCAGCGAGTGGCCGGTCGAACCACAGGTCTGGCATGGTAACTGAAAGGACCCAATCTCCCTCGTCCGAGGGCTCTGTGGTGGCGGGGTGCATGGAAGTTAGGAGAGTAGCACCTAGAGAAGAAGCCGGAAAGGAACATAATTAAAGGGAGTCTTTGGAGGACACAGTGCCGGGCTGGCGTCTGTATTACCGGTGACAGAACTGTGAATAAACCTTGAAACTGCAACAGAACTGTTTCCCTGATTATTCCAGCGACGCACACTCCCCTCTGCTACATCCTCTAGCACCATTGCTTTATCTTACCACAACCTGCCCTGGGAGGACACAGTCTCACCTGTAGGAGACTGTCCATCAAGCTGCACAACACAATCCCTCCCAGAGGACCTGCACAGCAGCGCTGGTCACCCTGACCAGGTACTAAAGGTGGCGTCACGAATCAACATACGAACACTAATCCACTGTAAATATCCCCTTTTATGGTGAGCGCCCAGGGCCACGAACCGAGCTGTGTTGCCGTGACATCCCCCGTAGAAGTTAATAGGCTCGGATCCGAGTACCCCACTGCTCTGGGAGGGTGGCTCATGACCAACACGTAGACAAGCGCTTGTGGCCAGGGATGCTATATTTCCCTGACGGCACACTTAGTGAACATTTTGGAGGCTGGGGCCGAGTCACACCCTGGCACAGCGCTATGTGCTCCTGATGCCGAGGATTGCTGGCCCTACTTCTCTCAGGGTTTCCTCTAACTCCTACAGCAGTTCCTAAACCCCCCTCCTGCTCCTCCTCATCCTCCATCTCTGAAATGATAACTCAGAAGACATTGTTCACATCAGCTGGAAGCTCTGCAGCACTGCCTCAACAAAATGACAACAGGATCTGCTGAAGCTAATTTCTCTAGTAGGCAAACCACACACCCCGGCAGAGATACTTAAAGGAATAACAGACCAGACAGATCTGTGGTTTTTGCCGATGAACCTCCAACCATGCATGGTCATGTGTGATTATGGGAGTAACATGGTGACTGTGAAGTTGGCAAGCTCACACATGCACCATGCTTGGCACGTGTGCTCAAGTTAGTAGTTCAGCAGTTTCTGAAAACATACCCAGATTTACAGAGCATCTGGCCAAAGTACGTCATGTCAGTGCCTATTTCCTCAAGTTGGCTACAGCTGCCACTGATCTGGTAGTGCTGCAGCATGCAAGAGCCAGCTCAATGACTGGTGTGTGACATCACAATGTGCTGAAACTCCACACTGCACATGCTGGTAAGGCTTTATGAGCAGAAGAGGCCAGTGGTTGACTATCAGCTCCAACACACGCATCATAATTCTGGTCAGCGTCCACACATAACTGAAGTGTAGTCATGGATGTCTGACATTTGTGTGGTTCTCCAAGAATTTGAGGACTCCACAAAGATGGTGAGTGGAAATGATGCCATAGTCAGTGTAACTATACTGCTTCTGTGCCTACTTAAACAGTCGCTGCTCACAAGTAAGCATGAAGCTTTGCATACAGACCAGGTGGGGATGGAGGAAGACATAACACAGGGTGATTGTAATCGAATCCAGACCGCAGCCTTCACCACTGGGGTTCTTGCAGACCGCAGATGGGAGAGCCAGGGGAATAGGCTGGTCAGAACAGAGACACATGGGCAGAATGGAGACACATGGGCAGAATGGAGACACATGGGCAGAATGGAGACAGACGGGCGGAATGGAGAGTCATGGAGCAGAATGGAGACATATGGTGGCAGGATGGAGACATGAGGGGAGAATGAAGACACATGGATTCACAATGGAGATACATGGGGCAGAATGGAGACACATGGAGGCAGAATGTAGACACATGGGAGCAGAATGGAGACACATGGGGCAGGATGGAGACACATTGGGGCAGGCTGGAGACACATGAGGCCATGATTTGAGAACATATGGGGACTGGATGGAAAAGTATTTTGCGCAATGATGGGAGAATATATGGGGCCAGCACGGTAGAATATATGAGGCTAGGATGAGACACAAGGGGCCAGGAATGAAAAACAAGGAGGCTAGGATGGGGAACATTTTCACTGTAGGGGCTAATTAAGGGATATTATTACTGCTGTGATGTATTTTATTTTTGATGATACTGCTTTCAGTGGGGGGCCCTGTTACTGTGCAGGGCAGCACTATATCTCTTTTTTTTCTTCATCTGGTGTGGCGTAGAAGTTGGGGAAAAATTGGGGAATGTGCTCTTGAAGTGGTGCGCTAGATAACTGAATTATGTTCGGCAGAGACAAGTCCTAGCTGGAAGAAGTGATGGTGGTCTGCACTGGATGAAAAAGAAAAGTGGAGATGAAGAACTTCAACTAGAGATGTCACTGGTGAGTCAGTATGTTACTTGTACATTTACACTATACACTATATAGTATATACAGATCTCCTCTGTATAATGTCACTGGTGATCACTGTATTATCTGTACACTGATATTATATACAGAGCATCTGTGTATAATGTCACTTGTGAGCACTATATTACCTGTACACTGACACCATATACAGAGCTCCTGTGCATAATTGATTGTGTCACTGTAGTACATGTACACTGTACACTATATACAAAGCTTCTTTGTATAAAGTTACTGGTGATCTGTTATGTTTCGGTAGCTGAGGAGTGCAGGTAAAAAAGGCAATACACCAGAGCAGTTGGAATCTATGAGATTGCAGCACCCTGACTAACCACCACAACTAGAGGCAGCCGTGGAGCGTTCCTACGTTGGTCCTAGACGCCTCGTCACAGCCTGAGAAACTAACTACACCTAAAGATTAGGGTTGAGCATTCCGATACTGCAAATATCGGGTATCGGCCGATATTGGCTGTATCGGAATTCCGATTCCGAGTACCGATATTTTCGTCATATCGGATACCGGAATCGGAATGTCACTGTCAGTGTCCGTCGGTCGGGTCTGTCAGGAGTCAGCGGCACTTACCCGGCAGAAGATCTCCGGCGGTCACATCCCGGACTGCTTGATGGCCGCCATCCTCTTCTCCCTGGCGGTCACATGCAGTTTCTCGCGATAACTGCAGTGACTGCTGGGTAATCGCGGCCGTAAAGCAGTCCGATGACGTCACCGCCAGAGAAGCAGGTAATCAGCTGTGCTGCGCCGGGATGTCAGGCTCTGCCTGGCATTCCGATGTAGCAGAGCTGGATCGTCGTGGGACACTCGTTACTATGGACTGCGTCGGACAGGTGGTATACTGTTGGTTTGTTTTTTTTCTTTTTTTACAGGAGATCGATGGCGTCGCAGGAATGAGAGTGTAATAAAAGAAATGAAAACTGTGTTGTCTCTTTTATTTCATTAAAAGACTTTTTTCTTGCTGTGTCTTTTTTTTAAACATTTAAAAACTTTGGGATTAACCCCTTCATGACCCAGCCTATTTTGACCTTAAAGACCTTGCCATTTTTTGCAATTCTGACCAGTGTCCCTTTATGAGGTAATAACTCAGGAACGCTTCAACGGATCCTAGCGATTCTGAGATTGTTTTTTCGTGACATATTGGGCTTCATGTTAGTGGTAAATTTAGGTCGATAATTTTTGCGTTTATTTGTGAAAAAAATGGAACTTTGGCCATAATTTTGAAAATTTCGCAATTTTCAAATTTTGAATTTTTATTCTGTTAAACCAGAGAGTTATGTGACACAAAATAGTTAATAAATAACATTTCCCACATGTCTACTTTACATCAGCACAATTTTGGGAACAACATTTTTTTTTGTTAGGAAGTTATAAGGGTTAAAAGTTGACCAGCGATTTCTCATTTTTACAGCAAAATTTACAAAACCATTTTTTTAGGGACCACCTCACATTTGAAGTCACTTTGAGTGGTCTATATAGCAGAAAATACCCAAAAGTGACACCATTATAAAAACTGCACCCCTCAAGCTACTCAAAACTACATTCAAGAAGATTATTAACCCTTCAGGTGCTTCACAGGAACTAAAGCAACGTGGAAGGAAAAAATGGACATTTTAATTTTTCCAACAAAATTTTTCTTTTAGCATCAATTTTTTCATTTTTGCATGGGCATCAGGATAAAATGGACCCTAAAATTTGTTGGGAAATTTCTCCTGAGTATACAGATATCTCATATGTGGTCATAAACCACTGTTTGGGCGCACGGCAGGGCTCAGAAGGGAAGGAGCGCCATTTGACTTTTTGAATGGAAAATATGCTGGAATATTTAGCGGTTGCCATGTCGCATTTGGAGAGTCCCTGTGTGCCTAAACATTGGAGCTCCCCCACAAGTGACCCCATTTTGGAAACTAGACGCTGTAAGGAACTTATCTAGATGCAGAGTGAGCACTTTGAACCCCCAGGTGCTTCACAAATTGATCCGTAAAAAAAAGAAAGTACTTTTTTTTCACAAAAATTTTCTTTTAGCCTCAGTTTTTTCATTTTCACATGGGCAACAGGATAAAATGGATCCTAAAATTTGTTGGGCAATTTCTCCTGAGTACACGATAACTCATATGTGGTCATAAACCACTGTTTGGGCACACGGCAGGGCTCAGAAGGGAAGGAGCGCCATTTGACTTTTTGAATGGAAAATATGCTGGAATATTTAGCGGTTGCCATGTCGCATTTGGAGAGTCCCTGTGTGCCTAAACATTGGAGCTCCCCTACAAGTGACCCCATTTTGGAAATTAGACCCCCCCAAGGAACTTATCTAGATGCAGAGTGAGCACTTTAAACCCCCAAGTGCTTCACAAATTGATCCGTAAAAAAAAGAAAGTACTTTTTTTTCACAAAATATTTCTTTTAGCCTCAGTTTTTTCATTTTCACGTGGGCAACAGTATAAATTGGATCCTAAAATTTGTTGGGCAATTTCTCCTGAGTACACAGATACCTCATATGTGGTCATAAACCACTGTTTGGGCGCACGGCAGGGCTCAGAAGGGAAGGAGCGCCATTTGACTTTTTGAATGGAAAATTAGCTCCAGTCATTAGCGACACCATGTCATGTTTGGAGAGCCCCTGTATGCCTAAACTTTGGAGCTCCCCCACAAATGACCCCATTTTGGAAACTAGACCCCCTAAGAAACTATGCAGATGCACAGTGAGCACTTTGAACCCCCAGGTGCTTCACAAAACTTTATAACGCAGAGCCGTGAAAATAAAAAATCATTTTTTTTTCTCAAAAAATTATTATTTAGCCCCATATTTTTTATTTTCACAATGGTTACAGGAGAAATTGGACCCCAAAAGTTGTTGTCTAATTTGTCCTAAGTACGCTAGTACCTCACATGTGGGGGAGAACCACTGTTTGGGCACACGTCAGGGCTTGGAAGGGATGTAGTGACGCTTTGAAATGCCGACTTGATGGAATGGTCTGCGGGCGGGCAGAGCCCCTGATGTGCCTAAACAGTAGAAACCCCCCACAAGTGACCACATTTTGTAAACTAGACCCCTCAAGGAACTTAACTAGATGTGTGGTGAGCACCTTGAACCCCCACGTGCTTCACAGAAGTTTGTAATGCAGAGCCGTGAAAATAAAAAATCATTTTTTTCCTCAAAAACTGATTTTTTTAACCCGCAATTTTTTATTTTCACAAGGGTAACAGGAGAAATTGGACCACAAAAGTTGTTGTACAGTTTGTCCTGAGTACACTGGTACCCCATATGTGGGGGGGAACCACTGTTTTGGCGCATGGGAGAGCACAGAAGGGAAGGAGCGCCATTTTGGAATGCAGACTTGATGGAATGTTCTGTGGGCGTCATGTTGCCTTTGCAGAGCCCCTGATGTGCCTAAACAGTAGAAACCCCCCACAAGTGACCCCATTTTGGAAACTAGACCCCCCAAGGAGCTTATCTAGATGTGTAGTGAGCACTTTGAACCCCCAAGGGCTACACAGAAGTTTATAACGCCGGGCCATGAAAATAAAACAATCATATTTTTTCCACAAACATGATCTTTTAGTCCCCAATTTTTTTATTTTCCCAAGGGTAACAGGAGAAATTAGACCTCAAAAGTTGTTGTCCAATTTGTCCTGAGTACGCTGATATCCCATATGTGGGAGAAAACTACTGTATGGGCACACTTCGGGGCTCGGAAGGGAAGTAGTGACGTTTTGAATTGCCGACTTGATGGAATGGTCTGCGGGCGTCATGTTACGTTTGCAGAGTCCCTGATGTGCCTAAACAGTATAAACTCCCCACAAGTGACCCCATTTTGGAAACTAGACCCCGCAAGGAACTTATCTAGATGTGTGGTGAGCACTTTGAACCCCCAAGTTCTTCACAGAAGTTTATAACGCAGAGCCGTGAAAATAAAAAATCATTTTTTTTCCACAAAAATAACTTTTTTAGTCCCCAATTTTTTTTCCCAACAGTAACAGGAGAAATTAGACCCCCAAAGTTGTTGTGCAATTTTTCCCGAGTACGCTGATACCCCATATGTGGGGGTAAACCACTGTTTGGGCACACGTCGGGGCTTGGAATAAAGGGAGCACTGTTTGACTTTTTGAACGCAAAATTTGCAGGAATCAATGGTGGCGCCATGTCGCGTATGGAGATCCCCTGATGTACCTAAATAGTGGAAACCTCTCAATTCTAACTCCAACCCTAACCCCAACACACCCCTAACCCCAACCCTAACCCCTACACACCCCTAACCCTAATACAAACCCTAAACATAACCCTAACCCCAACACTCCCCTAACCCTAATCCCAACTCTAACCATAAACCTAACCACAAGCCTAACCCTAATCCCAACCCTAACCCCAAAACACCCCTAACGCTTATCCCAACCCTAACCCTAATCCCAACCTTAACCCTAATTCCAACCCTAACCCTAATTCCAACCCTAACCCTAGTTCTAACCCTTACCCTAGTTCTAACCCTTACCCTAGTTCTAACCCTAACCCTAGTTCTAACCCTAAGGCTGAGTTCATATTGCGTTTTACCAGCCCGTTCAACACGTAGCGTTGACGGGCTGGTAACGGTATAGCATAACGCGATCGCGTTATGCTATACCCGCTAGTGCAGAGGAATCAGCGATGATTCATCTGTGCTAGCGGTGATGGAGCCCAGACGCTGTAGCCTGCGTCCAAGGCTCCGTCACTGAATGACGACACGTCGCGAACGCATGCCGCTTCATGGCATGCGTTGCGATGCGCACACAAATGGGGTGAATGGCAGCGTTAACGGACTGCGTTACACCGCGTTATACCGCGGTGAAACGCAGTCCATCTAATGGACTGCCATAATGCAATATGAACCCAGCCTGACCCTAAGGCCCCGTGCACACGTTGCGGATTCACTTGCGGATTTTTCTAAAATCCGCAGGTAAAACGACCTGCCTTTTACCTGCGTATTTAGCGCGGATTTGCTGCGGTTTTTCTCTGCGGTTTTACACCTATAATGGAATAGGTGTAAAATCGCTGCGGAATCCGCACAAAGAATTGACATGCTGCGGATTTAAAACCGCAGCAAATCCGAGCTGAAAAATCTGCAGCATGTGCACAGCGTTTTTTTTTACCATTTATTTGCATTGTACTGTACATGGTTTATGATTGCTGTGATCCGCAGCGCAAATCCGCTGCGGATCCGCAGCAAAATCCGCTGCTGATCCCCAGCAAAATCCGCTGCGGATTAGCAGCGAAATCCGCTGCAGATCAGCAGCGAAATCAGCTGCGGATCAGCAGCGAAATCAGCTGCGGATTAGCAGCGAAATCCGCTGCGGATCAGCAGCGAAATCAGCTGCGGATCAGCAGCGAAATCAGCTGCGGATCCGCAGCTGATTTCGCTGCTGATTGCGCTGCTGATCCGCAGCGAAATCAGCAGCGGATCAGCAGCGAAATCAGCTGCGGATCAGCAGCGAAATCAGCTGCGGATCAGCAGCGAAATCCGCTGCGGATCAGCAGCGAATCCGCTGCGGATCAGCAGCGAAATCCGCTGCGGATCAGCAGCGAAATCAGCTGCGGATCAGCAGCGAAATCAGCTGCGGATCAGCAGCGAAATCCGCTGCGGATCAGCAGCGAAATCCGCTGCGGATCAGCAGCGAAATCCGCTGCGGATCAGCAGCGAAATCAGCTGCGGATCAGCAGAGAAATCAGCTGCGGATCAGCAGAGAAATCAGCTGCGGATCCGCAGCAAAATCCGCAACGTGTGCACAGGGCCTAATAGGAAAAAAAAAAAATTCTTTATTATTTTTCCCTACCTATGACAGGGGGGTTCACTTACTTTTTTTTATTTTGATCACTGTGACAGTTTATCACAGTGATCAAAATAATTTTTTTGACTAGGCAGGGCGCACTGCGCATGCGCCGGCCGGCGGGCGCACTGCGCATGCGCTCGCCATTTTCCAAGATGGCGGCGCCCATGAAGAGGCCCGGGCGGACGCCGGGACCGATTCAGGGACATCGGTGGACCGGGAGAGGTGAGTATGGGGGTCGGAAGTGAGGGGGGGGGATCGGAAGGTGGGGGCAGCGGAGGCCAGGACGAGGGGAGCTTTTAGTGACGGCGGTGACCGACCGCTGCCATCTTTCGGTGGCGGCGGCCGATCGCCGCCGTGAATCCGTGTGGGGGGGTCAGAGCTCGGTGTCCAGCCATGGGAGATGCTATTGCAGCATCGGCCATGGCTGGATTGTAATATTTCACCAATTATATTGGTGAAATATTACAGATTGCTCTGATTGGCTGTTTCACTTTTAACAGCCAATCAGAGCGATCGTGGCCACGGGGGGGTTAAGCCAACCCCCCTGTGGTGAAGCACAAAGGGTCCTGTGCCGGCGGGTCGGGTGACCTTTCAGTGACCCCGGTCACCCGACCCGCAGGGACGCGATCCTTTCATGACGCCACATAGGCGTCATGGGTCGGATTGGCACTGATTTTCATGACGCCTACGTGGCGTCATGGGTCGGGAAGGGGTTAATAATGGATCGGTGTCTTATTGACGCCTCTCCATTATTAACCGGGCTTATTGTCACCGTGCAATCAACGGTGACATTAACCCCTTATTACCCCGCTTGCCACCGCTACAGGGCAAGTGGGAAGAGCCGGGTAAAGTGCCACAATTGGCACATCTTTTGATGCGCCAAATGTGGGGCTGCTGTAGCCTGGTATTATCAGGCTGTTGAGGGCCAAAATCCATGGGCCTTGACAGTCTTTTAATACCAGGCCGCAGCAGTCTGCATTTTACTTGGCTGGTTAACAAAAATAGGGGGGATCCCCATGCCGTTTTTTTTTCGAGGGGATCCCCTATTTTTGTTAACCAGCCAAGCTAAGCAGACTGCTGTGGCCTGGTATTATCAGGCTTGCAAGGTCCATGGATATTGGATCCTTACCAGCCTGAAAAACCAGGCCTCAGCGGTCTGCTTCATCTGGCTGGTTAACAAAAATAGGGGGGACCCCACGCTAATTTTTTTTTCGAAGGGAACCCCTATTTTTGTTAATCAGTTCCCTCTGACGTCACTGATGGTGTCCCTGGCTGACCTGAAGTGAAAGTGGAAAGCAATCAATTAAGCTTTCCACTTCCTCTCCTGTCAGCCAGGAGAGGAGCTCATTCATTTGGGGGTTTACTGTGAGGCTGCAGCATTAGCTGCGGTCCCTGCAGTAAACATTAACCCTTTCTGAAGGATTACACCGTGGACCTGACTGTGCATCGGATTGGTAAGAATAATTTTGCTTTATTATTTTATTTTTATTACAGGAAATGGTTTTAGCAGGTAAATAAAATATGGTCAAAAACTGTGTGATTATTTCATTAAACTTATTTTTTATTAAAGTGTGTGTGTTTGATTTTTCTTTCATACAATAGGATTAATAATTGATAGTTGTCTAATTGACAGCTCTCAATTATTAACCTGGCTTAAAGTGACCTTTCAATTGCAAGGTCTAATTAGAGATTTCCCTTTCTGGGGTGTCTGGGGGCAGATGTTAGTAGCCGGTGGGGGGCCAAAAATAATGGTCCCTCTCTGGGCTATTATTATCTGCCCCCACTCACTGGCTTTGTCTGTCTGGTTGCGAAAATAGGGCGGGAGCCCACGCATTTTTTTTCAGCAATTTTACACCTCATATATATATATATACATGTCATTGAGTTTGTGACACATATATATATATATATTTATAGTTCATACACTTCTACATAGTATAATAGCCGCTAATTCAATTGCCGGCTTTTGTGAAAATGCAGAACCCGACATGAAATGACACTTGGTTTACATAGAGTTAACCATATCTTTTCATGTAGTTTGATATCTGATTTGCACAAACAATTACATGAGTGTAAGTGTGCAAAATTTCACACCTGTAGGGGTTAATTAAAGGTGTAAATTCGTAGCAAAAAAGTCAGTTTTTTTTACAACGAATTTATACCTTTAATTAACCCCTACAGGTGTGAAATTTTGCACACTTACACTCATGTAATTGTTTCTGCAAATCAGATATCAAACTACATGAAAAGACATGGTTAACTCTATGTAAACCAAGTGTCATTTCATGTCGGGTGCTTCTGTCTTTTCACAAAAGCCGGCTTTACCCGGCAATTGAATCAGAGGCTATTTTACTATGTAGAAGTGTATAAACTATAAATATATGTATATATATATGTCACAATGACATGTATATATATATATTATATATATATATGTATTCTATGTGTGTGTATTTAGTGTTTACAAGGAAAGAAAGAGGTTTTTTTAGTTACGATATTTTGTTCCCATAGACTTACATTGGATTTCCGGTATCGGTATCGGGTATCGCCGATATTTTAATGGTATCGGCGATACCATTCCGATTCCGATACTTTTGGATATCGGAAAGTATCGCTCAACTCTACTAAAGATAGAAATAGGAAAGCTATCTGCCCGGAGCAGATCCCCAAAGAACATAGAAAGCCCCCAAACATGTAATGGCGGTTAGACAAGAAGAAATACTGACACAGACAGAAAATAGTATGAGCAAACGTTGGGGCCCAAACTACCTAAATAGAAAAGGATAGGAAGGGCACTTACTGCAATCCCAAAAAACCCTGAAAAGCACCAACTCTACTAATTTCAAAAACACCTGAGATCACACGACCTCTACCACCTAAATTAGTTCTCTGGTGTAACAAAATCAAAACAGCAGCCACTGAAAAAACTGGAAAAAGCAAATGTACAAACATCAGTGGCTGAACTAACTGAGAGGGCAAAAGCCCCCAGAGGGGACCCTGAAGGCCCCCACAGAAGTGCAGGACAAAATGCAAAAATCAAGCACAAAAACAAAAAGAAGAAAATGTCTTATCTGTTAGCAGGAGAAGCAGATACGACACAACAGGCTACAAAGGAAACAGGAATCAAGGATTGAGACCAGAACAATTGATCACCGGCAACCCTGATGGGAAGGCGACTCCCTTATATAAGACCAGTCTAACACCTGATTCCCAATCCTCACAATCTTCACTGACAGTCCAGTACCGCTTGTAACCACCAGAGGGAGCCTCTGCTCAGAACTCATTTCAAGTCCATTCACAACAGTACCCCCCCTTGAGGAGGGGTCACCGAACCCTCACTTGAGCAACCAGGTCGGTCAGGATGAGTTCTATGATACGCACGGATGAGTCTCCTAGCATGGATGTCCGAAGCAAACACCAAGAATTGTCTTCCTGACCATAACCTCTCCACTTAACCAAATACTGGAGTTTCCGTGTAGAAAAACGAGAATTCAATATTTTCTCAACCACAAACTCCATATTGCCCTCAACCAGAACAGGGTCAGGAGGCAAAGCAGTAGGAACCACTGGCTCAACAAACCTCTTCAACAAGGACTTGTGGAACACGTTATGGATCTTAAATGTCCCTGGAAGAAGCAAACGAAAAGAAACAGGATTAATCTCCATGATCTTATAAGGTCCAATGAACCTAGGCTTAAATTTAGGAGATGCCACTCTCATAGGAATATTTTTTGAGGACAACCAGACCAAGTCCCCCACTTTAAACCGAGGACCATCAGTCCTATGCCGGTTAGCAAACCGCTGGGCCCTCTCCTGAGAGAGGGACAACCTCTCCACTACCTGGTCCCAAATCTGTTGCATACGCTCCACAACAGAGTCAACACCTGGACAGACAGAAGCCTCCGTCTGTCCCGAAGAAAATCGAGGGTGAAACCCAGAATTACAGAAAAATGGAGACATCAAAGTGGCAGAGCTAGCCCTATTATTAAGAGCAAACTCAGCCAAAGGCAAAAAAGAGACCCAGTCAAACTGATCAGCAGACACAAAGCATCTTAGATAAGTCTCCAATGTCTGGTTTGTTCTCTCAGTTTGACCATTGGTCTGAGGATGAAACGCCGAGGCGAAAGACAATTGAACACCAAGTTTAGAACAAAAGGTCCTCCAAAATCTGGAAACAAACTGGACTCCTCTGTCAGACACAATGTTCTTGTAGCGCCCGCGTCCCTGCCTGCTGCCAGACAGGGACGTCGCTCTCCTCACCTGCGTCAGTCTCAGCGTCCTCGTGCCTCTCATCGGCCTCTCCTCTGCCGCGCTCTTCTGTGCTCCTTACGCGGCGCACCTCCCCGCCTTGGACCGCGCGCATCTTCCTCAGTCTGAGCCAAGGGCGCGCTCCACCCTCCTCTTAAGGGCTTCCATCCTTAATGAGGTCTCCAGCACATTTGCTGGTGGACTCCACCATATTGGTTTCCATGGCTGCCGTAGCAATGTCTGTTTCTGTGCATCTGACTGCAGCCTCAGGTTCTGTTTCCAGTTGCCGGCTGTTACCTGTCACTGTTGGCGTCTTGCCATCTGACTGCAGCTCTATCCAGAGGTTCGGACATCTTCAGCAGAGATCCCCGGCTGTTGCCTCGCTTCACCTGGGAGCGATCATCTGCCATCCGACTGCAGCTCTATCTAGAGGTTCGGACATCATCTGCAGAGATCCCCGGCTATTCCAGAGACTCTTGCCTGCTCACCTGGGAGCGATCATCTGCCATCCGACTGCAGCCTACTAGAGGTTCGCATCATCAGAAGTCCGTATTCAGAGACTCTTCGCATCTCACCTGGAGACGCTTCTATCTGCCATGTCACGCTGCAGCCCTGCCAGAGCTACCTCATGCCTCCCTCAGGTGCGGTCATATGCCGTGTTTGTCAGAGACTGCCCTGGTCACTTACCGTGACAAACCTGCCTGTCAGAGACTGCCCTGGTCACTTGCCGTGACAACCTGCCTGTCCAGAGACTGCCCTGGTCACTTGCCGTGACAACCTGCCTGCCCAGAGACTGCCCTGGTCACTTGCCGTGCAAACCTGCCTGTCCAGAGACTGCCCTGGTCACTTGCCGTGACAACCTGCCTGTCCAGAGACTGCCCTGGTCACTTGCCGTGACAACCTCCTGTCAGAGACTGCCATGGTCACTTGCCGTGACAACCTGCCTGTCCAGAGACTGCCCAGGTCACTTGCCGTGACAAACCTGCCTGCCCAGAGACTGCCCTGGTCACTTGCCGTGACAACCTGCCTGTCCAGAGACTGCCCTGGTCACTTGCCGTGACAACCTTCCTGTCCAGAGACTGCCCAAGTCACTTGCCGTGACAACCTGCCTGTCCAGAGACTGCCCAGGTCACTTGCCGTGACAACCTGCCTGTCCAGAGACTTCCTTGGTCACTTATTGTGACAACCTGCCTGTCGGAGACTGCCTGGCTAATTGCCGTGATTCCCTGTCCTATTCCCGGATGCCACCCGCTCTCTTGCAAGTAAATTGTCTTGTATAATAAAGCTTAGTGGTTCCACCAACCAGACCCGTTTCCGTCAGTGGTTCCACCTACCAGACCCGTTACAGTTTGCTCGGGCCATGGAACCCGGTGGCACCCAAACCCCTTCACTTCCGGAACTGTGTCATGAGCTGTCTCGCCAGAGGTCTCAACAGGAGGCTATCTTGGGTCACCTGCGGAACGTCAATTCCCGCTTGGACACTCTGAATCCATCACCAGCAACCACCGCTGGAGCCATGACTCATAATCCGGCAGTCCCGCTGACTCCCAATTCCGTGGTTTCCATTCCCGGTCCCCGACTTTCAGCTCCTCCTAGGTATGGAGGCGACCCTGTTATGGCTCGGGGTTTCATTAACCAGTGCACCCTGCATTTCGAACTCCTGGCACACCAGTTTAATTCTGACCGGGCCAAAATTGCCTTCATCATGTCCCATCTCACCGGAGAGGCTCTGGCCTGGCTTAATCCTCTCTGGGAGAGAGAAGATCCTCTGGTGTCAGACCTGCCTGCTTTTCTCTTGGCCTTCCGGAGGGTATTCGACGAACCTGGACGGAAGACCTCCTCTGCATCATCTCTGTTGCGTCTCCGTCAGGGAAGTCTCACCCTTGGTCAATATGCCATACGGTTCCGTACTCTAGCCTCAGAACTGGCTTGGGACAATGAAGCTCTAATTTCGGTCTTCTGGGAGGGTCTGTCCGGCCGTATTAAAGACGAACTTGCCGGTCGGGACATTCCAACCTCGCTTGATGATTAAATAAATCTTGCCAATCGGATTGATCTACGGTTCCAGGAACGAGCCAAAGAGGTCACCCGTGAAAAAAAGTTTCCTCATTTAACCCCTTCCGTTTCTCCCCAGGTGCACACTGCTGAGCCTATGCGGGTCGACCAGACCAAGATGGTCAAAGCCCGTCAGGACTCACGCCGTGCCGAGAAAAGTTGCTTCTACTGCGGCAGTAAGGAGCACTGGATCCGAACCTGTCCGGAGAAGTCGGGAAACGCCTGTGTCTAGGTTCGCTCGGAGAGGTCAATCTAGACAAAAATAAATCCTCTTCATCTCTGCTGCTCTCGGTCTCAATTCTTCTCGGTAAGAACCGTTACTTCGAGATGGCCCAACTTGATTCTGGAGCAGCTGGGAATCTCGTGTCACAGGCTCTAGTAGAGAAGTATCGCATTCCCACCAAACCTCTTGTTGAACCAGTATCTGTTGCTGCTGTGGATGGGGGTCTCCTACCTCGTCCCATCCGACTTATCACCGAAGCCATAACCCTGCAGGTGGGAATGTTGCATTCTGAGAGCATCTCATTTCATGTTCTGCCTGGACTCTCTCATGCTTTCTTACTAGGTCTGCCTTGGCTCCAAAAGCATGCACCGGTGCTTGACTGGCAGAATGGAGAGATTCTTCGCTGGGGACAGGACTGTCATAAAACGTGTCTGGTGCCTGTTCATCCCGTCTGTCCTTCTCCTACTCCTGCTAATCTACCAGGACTCCCGATTCCATATTGGTCATTTGCTGATGTCTTCAATAAAAAGGAAGCAGAGACATTACCCCGCATAGACCATATTATTGCCCGATCGACCTGCTACCCGGTACCACGCCTCCCCGTGGGCGTATTTACCCGTTGTCCGCTGCTGAGACCAGGTCGATGTCCGAATATATCGAGGAGAACTTAGCAAAAGGATTCATCCGGAAATCTACCTCCCCAGCGGGAGCAGGTTTCTTCTTCGTAAAAAAGAAGGACGGATCTCTCCGTCCCTGTATTGACTACAGAGGCCTAAATTTGATCACGGTGAAGAATAAGTACCGTCTTCCGCTCATTCCAGAATTGTTTGATCGTCTTAGAGGGGCTAGAGTCTTCACCAAACTAGATCTTCGTGGAGCATACAACCTGGTTCGTATCCGGCGAGGAGATGAATGGAAGACGGCATTCAACACCCGGGACGGCCACTACGAGTACTTGGTGATGCCCTTTGGTCTCTGTAATGCTCCAGCAGTCTTTCAGGAGTTGGTCAATGACATCTTCCGGGACCTCCTCTACTCCTGCGTTGTGGTGTACCTTGACGACATCTTGGTCTTCTCTCCGGATCTTCAGTCTCACCGGAGGGATGTTCGTCAGGTTCTGCTCAGGCTCAGGCAGAATCACCTCTTCGCCAAATATGAGAAGTGCCTCTTTGAGCAGACATCGCTTCCGTTTCTGGGCTACATCATTTCTCAGACAGGCCTACGAATGGATCCGGAGAAATTTCTGCCATCGAGAAGTGGCCCCGACCGGAGGGGTTGAAGGCCATTCAGCGGTTCCTGGGATTTGCCAACTATTACCGTCTCTTCATACCGCACTTCTCTTCCAGGACTGCGCCAATCTCCGCGCTCACCCGCAAGGATGCTAACCCCAAACAGTGGACGCCCGAAGCAGAGGAGGCCTTCCTTTCTCTAAAACAGGCCTTCTCTTCCGCTCCAGTGCTGCATCGCCCGGATGGCAACAAGCAGTTCTTCCTGGAGGTGGACGCTTCCTCTGCTGGAGCCGGAGCGGTACTTACCCAAAAAGCTTCATCCGGGAGGATGGTATCCTGCGGTTTCTTCTCCAAACTCTTCTCCTCCTCCGAGCGCAACTACTCCATAGGAGACCGAGAGTTATTGGCCATCAAGTTGGCATTGGAGGAGTGGCGTTACCTACTCGAAGGGGCTCTTCATCCGGTAATCATTTACACGGACCACAAGAATCTGGCATACCTCCAGCATGCCCAGAGACTTAACCCTCGCCAAGCCCGGTGGTCCTTGTTTTTTGCCCGCTTCGATTTTCTTTTGCATTTTCGCCCAGCTGACAAAAACATCAAGGCGGATGCCTTGTCTCGGTCTTTCCTGGTGTCGGATCTCGAGGAGGAACCTAAGCATATCATCGATCCCGCCAGAGTGATGCAGGTGGCTCCCGTGAGTTTAAATCGTCTCCCTCCTGGTAAGACGTTCGTATCAGAAACTGATCGGAAGAGAATCCTACATTGGGGTCATTCATCTAAACTCGCTGGCCACGCTGGTCAAAAAAAGACCCTCCAACTCATTACCCGGCATTATTGGTGGCCTACCCTGCACAAAGACGTAATAGACTTTGTTTCTGCCTGTGTTTCCTGTGCCCGCAACAAAGTTCCGAGACACCTGCCTACCGGCCGTCTTCTTCCGCTTCCTGTACCCGCTGCCCCCTGGCAGCATATAGCCATGGACTTCATTACTGATCTTCCCGTCTCTGCTGGTTGTACAGTCATTTGGGTGGTCACTGACCGCTTTTCCAAGATGGCTCACTTCATTCCTCTGCCAGGTCTTCCGTCTGCACCCGAGTTGGCTAAAGACTTTATCCGCCACATCTTCCGTCTTCATGGTCTGCCTCGTCACATTGTGTCGGATCGTGGGGTTCAGTTCACCTCACGTTTCTGGAGAGCCACTTGTAAGTTGCTAGACGTCACCCTGGATTTTTCCTCCGCTTACCACCCACAGTCCAATGGACAAGTTGAACGAATAAATCAGAATTTGACCAGTTATCTTCGACACTTCGTTAATGCCCACCATTCTGACTGGGTGGAGCTCCTGCCTTGGGCCGAATTCTCCTACAATAATCATGAGAGCGAATCTTCCACCAAGTCTCCGTTTTTTGTAGTCTTCGGTCAACACCCTCGGATCCCTGTCCCTGTTTCCATCTCTGTGGACAATCCAGCTGCGGAATCTCTGGTTAGAGAATTCTCCTCCATCTGGAGAGTACCCGGTCCGCACTCATTCAGTCATCCGAGCGCATGAAAAGACATGCTGACAAAAAACGTCTGGATCCTCCTCAATTCCGTCCTGGGGACAAAGTCTGGCTTTCGTCCAAATATGTTCGACTCAAAATTCCGTCCTACAAGTTAGGTCCTCGGTTCATCGGTCCTTTTGAGATCATCAGTCAGATCAACCCGGTGTCCTATAAATTGAAACTCCCGGTCAATTTGCGAATTCCTAATTCTTTTCATGTATCTCTCCTCAAACCTGTGGTTCTTAACTCTTTTTTTAAGTCTACAGGTACACCTCCTGCTCCAGTGTCTTCTGATGATGAATTTGAGGTAGAGAACATTCTGGCCACAAAAAGGGTAGGAAAAAAGACTTATTTTTTGGTGGATTGGAAGGGGTTTGGTCCTGAGGAGAGAACCTGGGAACCTCGGGAGAACATCCATGCCCCTCTCATCCTAGCTAAATTTTTTTCTGGCCTAAAAAGGGGGGGCCTAGAGGGGGGGGTACTGTAGCGCCCGCGTCCCTGCCTGCTGCCAGACAGGGACGTCGCTCTCCTCACCTGCGCTCAGCGTCCTCAGTGCTCCCAGCCTCCTCTGCGCCTCTGGCATCCTCGGCGTCCTCCTTCCGCCCTGCTGGTCCCGCGCGCTCCTTCCCTGCTGCTGGCCTTAGGGCGCGCGCCCGCACCCTCCCCCGCTCTTAAAGGAGCCACGCGCATTTTCCAAATCAGTCTCCAGCCAATGCTGGTGGACTCCACCCTATATTAAGGGCTTCCTCCTTAATGGAGGTGCCCGAGCAATGTTGTTTCTGTGCAGTCTAACTCTGCTTCAGCCATCAGCTCCTGTTTCCAGTTGCCTGCCTGTTACCTGTCTGTTTGCCTGTCGGCCATCTGACTGCAGCTCTATCCAGAGGTTCGGACATCTTCAGCAGAGATCCCCGGCTGTTGCCTGCTCACCTGGGAGCGATCATCTGCCATCCGACTGCAGCTCTATCCAGAGGTTCGGACATCATCTGCGGAGATCCCCGGCTATTGCAGAGACTCCTTGCCTGCTCACCTGGGAAGCGATCATCTGCCATCCGACTGCAGCCTACCAGGAGGCTCCACCAGCTCAGGTCGTATATGCCTGTTTGTCTAGAGACTGCCCTGGTCACTTGCCGTGACAACCTGCCTGCCAGAGACTACCTGGTCACTTGCCGTGACAACCTGCCTGCCCAGAGACTGCCCTGGTCACTTGCCGTGACAACCTGCCTGTCCAGAGACTGCCCTGGTCACTTGCCGTGACAACCTGCCTGTCCAGAGACTGCCCTGGTCACTTGCCGTGACAACCTGCCTGTTCAGAGACTGCCCTGGTCACTTGCCGTGACAACCTGCCTGCCAGAGACTGCCCTGGTCACTTGCCGTGACAACCTGCCTGCCCAGAGACTGCCCTGGTCACTTGCCGTGACAACCTGCCTGTCCCAGAGACTGCCCTGGTCACTTGCCGTGACAACCTTCCTGTCCAGAGACTGCCCAGGTCACTTGCCGTGACAACCTGCCTGTCCTGAGACTGCCCAGGTCACTTGCCGTGACAACCTGCCTGTCCAGAGACTGCCCAGGTCACTTGCCGTGACAACCTGCCTGTCCAGAGACTTCCTTGGTCACTTATTGTGACAACCTGCCTGTCCGGAGACTGCCTGGCTAATTGCCGTGATTCCCTGTCCTATTCCCGGATGCCACCCGCTCTCTTGCAAGTAAATTGTCTTGTATAATAAAGCTTAGTGGTTCCACCAACCAGACCCGTTTCCGTCAGTGGTTCCACCTACCAGACCCGTTACAGTTCTCAGGAATGCCGTGTAAACGAACCACGTGCTGAAGGAACAAAGGCACCAATTCAGAGGAGGAAGGCAACTTAGGTAATGGCACAAGATGTATCATCTTGGAAAACCTATCACAAATCACCCAGATGACGGTCATTCTCTGAGAAACAGGGAGGTCGGAAATGAAATCCATAGACATATGGGTCCATAGTCTCTTGGGCACAGGCAATGGCATCAACAAACCACTAGAGCGAGAGCAAGGCTTGGAGCGAGAGCAAGTCCCGCAGGACTGCACAAATTCCCTGACATCACGAGACAAGGTAGGCCACCAAAAGGACCGACTAACCAAGTCTCTGGTACCAAAAATTCCGGGATGACCGGCCAACCGGAACAATGAATCTCAGACATCACACTCTTTTTCCACTGGTCCGGGACAAACAATTTCCCAACAGGGCAGCGCTCGGGCCTATCCTCCTGACACCCCTCCAGAGCCAGTCTCAAATTGGGGCGAGATGGCGGAAAGAACTACACCTTCTTTCAAAATAACAGAAGGATCAGATAACTCAGGAGAGTCCGCAAGGAAACTCCTCGAGAGGGCATCCGCCTTAACATTCTTAGTGCCAGGAAGAAAGGAAACCACAAAATTAAAACGTGTGAAAAACAAGGCCCACCTGGCCTGTCTAGGATTAAGTCGCTTGGCAGATTCCAGATAAACCAGATTCTTATGGTCCGTAAGGACCACCACCTGATGTTTGGCTCCCTCCAGCCAATGTCTCCACTCTTCAAAAGCCCACTTCATGGCCAATAACTCCCGATTACCAACGTCATAATTACGTTCAGTAGGAGAAAATTTTCGAGAGAAAAAGGCACAAGGGTTACTTTTAGAGGTCTCTGGATCTCTTTGGGACAAAACGGCACCTGCCCCAATTTCAGAGGCATCAACCTCCACCTGAAATGGCAGAGAAACATCAGGCTGCCGTAGAACAGGAGCAGAAGTGAATCTCTGCTTAAGTTCCTGAAATGCAGAGACTGCCTCAGGAGGCCAATTCACCACATCAGAACCCTTTTTGGTCAAATCAGTTAATGGTTTAACAATAACCGAGAAATTACCAATAAATTTACGATAAAAATTGGCAAAACCCAAAAATCTTTGAAGAGCCTTTAATGAAGTAGGTTGGACCCAATCACAGATGGCCTGAACCTTGATCGGGTCCATTTCAATAACAGATGGGGACAAAATGAATCCCAAAAATGAGATCCTCTGTACCCAAAAAGACACTTTGATCCCTTCACATACAGAGCATTCTCTCTCAAAATCTGGAATACAGTTCGAACATGTTTCACATGAGAGTCCCAGTCATTGGAAAAAATCAAATATCATCCAAATAAACAATCAGAAATTTATCCACAAAATCCCTGAAAATGTCATTCATGAAGGACTGGAAGACGGAAGGAGCATTAGTGAGCCCAAAGGGCATCACAAGGTACTCAAAATGCCCCTCAGGGGTATTAAATGCCGTCTTCCATTCATCCCCGTGCTTAATGCGAATAAGGTTATATGCCCCCCTGAGGTCAAGCTTGGTAAACCAAGTAGCGTTTTTCACCCTGGAAAACAGGTCAGAAATCAAGGGTAACGGGTATTGATATTTCACAGTAATATTGTTCAAAAGACGATAATCAATACACGGCCTTAATGAACCATCCTTTTTGGCCACAAAGAAAAAACCGGCACCTAAGGGTGAAGAGGATGGTCTGATATGACCCTTCTCCAATGACTCCTTGATATAAGACCGCATAGCGTCATGTTCAGGTACAGACAAGTTAAAAAGGCGACCTTTAAGGAATTTGCTACCAGGCACTAATTCAATAGCGCAGTCATAGCTCCTATGGGGAGGCAAGGATGCAGATTTACTTTTGCTAAACACATCAGAAAAATCAATCAAAAAGTCAGGAACATCCTGAGCCTGGGGGGAGGCAGAAAAAACAGGAGTGTCGGTATTAACACATTGGCAGCCCCAACTGGTTACAGACACAGATTTCCAATCCAAAACAGGATTATGAGACTGTAACCAAGGGAAACCCAGCACGATAATGTCATGCAGATTATACAGAACCAAAAATTTGCAGCTCTCCTGATGATCAGGTTCAACCCTCATTATCACCTGAGTAGAGAACTGAGGTTTATTCTCAGCCAAAGGGGTAGAATCGATCCCCAGTAGGGGAATAGACTTCTGTAGGTGTATCAAGGGAAACCCACAACGTTTAGCAAAATCAAAATCCATCAGGTTAATAGCTGCTCCTGAATCAACGAAAGCCTGAGCAGAAAATGAGGACAGAGAGCATATCAGAGTGACAGTTAACAAAAACTTAGTCTGAACACTACCCAAGACAACTGAGCGTGCAAAACGTCTTCCCTGCTTAGGGCAGACTGAAATAGCATGAGAGGCATCACCACAGTAGAAACATAACCCATTGCGCTTTCGAAACTCATGACGCTGTGCCCCAGAAACCACTCTATCACACTGCATGGATTCAGAAGCAGGTTCACAAGGCAACACTATTCCACGCATACTTCTCCGCTCACGCAAACGTCTGTCAATTTGAATCGCTAATGACATAGAATCATTGAGACCAGAGGGGACAGGGAATCCCACCATAACATCCTTTACATTATCTGACAGACCCTTCCGAAAAAGGGCTGCCAAAGCGTCGTCATTCCATTTGGTCAGGACTGCCCACCTACGGAATCTCTGACAGTATAACTCAGCGTCATCAAGCCCCTGATTTAATGCCAACAAAGCTTTTTCAGCTTGATCAGTGACATTAGGCTCATCGTACAATAACCCCAAGGCCTGAAAAAATGCATCAACATCACTCAAAACAGGATCCCCAGGTGTCAGGGAAAAAGCCCAATCCTGAGGATCGCCGCGCAGGAGAGAGATGACAATTTGAACCTGCTGCGCTGCGTTCCCTGAGGACTTAGATTTTAAGGCAAAAAACAATTTACAATTATTTTTGAAATTCAGAAACTTGGCTCGATCCCCCAAAAACAAATCTGGCATGGGAATCCTAGGTTCCACAACAGGCAACCTAGCAAGATAGGTAGCAATATTCCGAACCCCAGTGGCAAGCTGATCCACACGGCCAGACAACTGTGCAAACTCCATTGAGAGAAAAAATCCTCCCCAGCACCCAGAGATACAGAGGGAAAAAAAAAAATGCAACAAACAGAAAAATATCTCTGACAACTCTGACTACCTTTTTTCTTTCACAATATTTTTCCCTTCTGTGAGTACCATACAATTTTCAATTTTTTGGCCGGTGATACTGTTATGTTTCGGTAGCTGAGGAGTGCAGGTAAAAAAGGCAATACACCAGAGCAGTTGGAATCTATGAGATTGCAGACCCTGACTAACCACCACAACTAGAGGCAGCCGTGGAGCGTTCCTACGTTGGTCCTAGACGCCTCGTCACAGCCTGAGAAACTAACTACACCTAAAGATAGAAATAGGAAAGCTATCTGCCCCGGAGCAGATCCCCAAAGAACATAGAAAGCCCCCAAACATGTAATGGCGGTTAGACAAGAAGAAATACTGACACAGACAGAAAATAGTATGAGCAAACGTTGGGGCCCAAACTACCTAAATAGAAAAGGATAGGAAGGGCACTTACTGCAATCCCAAAAAACCCTGAAAAGCACCAACTCTACTAATTTCAAAAAACCTGAGATCACACGACCTCTACCACCTAAATTAGTTCTCTGGTGTAACAAAATCAAAACAGCAGCCACTGAAAAAACTGGAAAAAGCAAATGTACAAACATCAGTGGCTGAACTAAACTGAGAGGGCAAAAGCCCCCGGAGAGGACCCTGAAGGCCCCCACAGAAGTGCAGGACAAAATGCAAAAATCAAGCACAAAAACAAAAAGAAGAAAATGTCTTATCTGTTAGCAGGAGATGCAGACACGACACAGCAGGCTACAAAGGAAACAGGAATCAAGGATTGAGACCAGAACAATTGATCACCGGCAACCCTGATGGGAAGGCGACTCCCTTATATAAGACCAGTCAGTAACACCTGATTCCCAATCCTCACAATCTTCACTGGACAGTCCAGTACCGCTTGTAACCACCAGAGGGAGCCTCTGCTCAGAACTCATTTCAAGTCCATTCACAACAGTGATCACTGTATTACCTGTACAATGACACTATATACAGAGCTCATGTGTGTAATGTCACTGGTTGAGTCACTGTATTACCTGTGCACTATACACTATATACAGATCTCATGTGTATAAAGTGACTGGTGAGTCAGTGTGTTACCTGTACACTGACACTATATACAGAGTCCTGTGTATTATGTCACTGGTGATCCCTGTATTCCATGTACACTATACTCTATATACAGAGCTCCTGTGTGTAATGTCATTAGTGAGGCAGTGTGTTACCTGTACACTGATACTATATATTGGATACTATGTGCAGAGAGTTAGAATCTATTCGGTTTGACCATCCACCATCTTGTTGTGGTTTCTGGCTGCTGATCATTTTCCCCTGGTCCTGGGCTTGTCATTGGTCAAGTGATTGTATCACCCTTTATTACCCTGCACCTGACTCCCAGTCCTTGCTGGACATCAGTGTTAATCCGCTTGAGTTCTGGCTAGGTGCCTTGATAGCTTTGTGCTATACTTTGTGCAGTTCTGGGAACTCTAGTCTGTTTGCTTAGTCTTTTTGTTTTTTTTCCTTTTGTTTCTGCAGCTTCCTCTATTTCCCTGCTAGGAGGTTACCAGTGTTTTGTTCCCAGTCCTTAGATCTTTCAGGGATCCCCTTCCCCCTACTTCAGGTCTTTGCTTGAGTCTAAACTAGGATCGTCGGTGGGTCTATTCGCAAGGAATAGGTCGCCCGCTCCATCGTAGGGATCGAGTCTAGTCCTAGTGCAGGGTCAGATTCCCCCCTGCTCTATGGGTCTGAGTTGCAGACCCATAACATAGAGCTCCTGTGTATTATGGAACTTTTGGTAATGTTAGTATTGAGTTTTTTTTATTAATGATCAGTATTGTAGTATTCGGTCACTATGTGGTGGTAATATGTGATCTGTTCGTGGTGTGGTGGCATTTGTTCTTTGTATATGGTATTATTTGGTTACTATGTAGTGGTAATATGTTGTCTGGTCATGGTGTGGCGGTAGTTTTCTTTTGTACGTGCTACTATTCAGTCACTATGTGGCAGTAATACTGCATGTGATCTGGTCATGGTGTGATGGAATTTCTCCCTTATATGTGGTATTATTGTTCATTTTAAAAAATTTATATGACACAATCCCTTAAAGAAAAGTAAATAAAGAGTATTGGGTATTTTAAGACATTTTTAATAGATCAGAGTAGAGTAGGGCCCTGCCAAAAGAGTCTACCTTGTCTTGGTAGTGCCTTAAAAAATCTTTTGCCAAAACAAAAGCTGATGGCTATGTAGGTGATATGGTGTTCAGTTGGAACTGGTAATGTGTGATAAGTGAGGACATGATGCAGAAGCAAATTTTTCCATGAGTGGGCCGTGAGAATGTGGAAGGTTTGAGGTGGAGATGGGGTGGAGCCTGGGCGGAGTATCAAACGGGCCTGAAAATTTTGCCTGTATGGGGCCCTGAAATTCTTGGTGGAATATACCATTCTATACATTGGCAAGGTGGCATAGAATGAAGTAAACCTGACAAGAGATAAGTAAACTGCCAATTCCAAGGATAATCATATCAAAGAAGAACCAGTATATAGTGCTGTATTAAAAATAATAACCTTTTATATGACCATATAGTGGAATATAAACAATATGAAATAATTCAACAAACTAAAATACAAATAGGAAAAAATTTATGAAACAAGGTCACTACTAACCAAAGATTAAAAATGGGGATGAGACCACAGAATATATTAGACCTACAAACCAAGTATATCATGCCCACATGGTAATAATGTAGCCAAGCAGCCTTAAAGTGGGATAATTCGTCAGCGCCTACAGCAATGTGCCTAAACGGCTGTGATAGAGTAAACTAACTTGAGAGGTTGATACACCGTGCCCTTTCAGGAATGGTATAGGGAAACAGCCTCTAAATTAAGTACCTAGTAGGTGCTTACATCAGTGTGCCTTAACGGCTGCAATAAAGCATATTAAAATATAGGGCACTTACATTGGTGGTGGTCAGTGCTGTGTGGTATTCCCCAGGCGCCCCAACGCGAAGGGACGAGTTTGGCTGCTCGTGCCTCCAACAACAGCAGAGACGCTAAGCATAGTGATTGGCTGTAACAGCAATTAGCTGTAATAGTGATGTAGACTATAGTTGTGACATCATCATGATAGCCAAAAGTCGTATCAAACAATGACTTAGTGGCAGGTAGCTAGTGCTGGACCGAGTGAGGGTGAGTACCAGTGTCTTAACTGGAGTCCAATGGGCCCCAGTACAAAATTTGGATTTAGCCCCCCGTATGATGGTCAGATGTATGACCCCTTGTAACATTCTAAATCCTAATAGGACATGCATGTTGCCACCCCTCCCCCATTATGTAGTAATGTCCCCCATCCTGGGCTAATTCTAGTACATATGTACCCCATTCTGGTGTATATGCTCCTCATCCTGACCCCATCCTGGTATATCTATCTCCATTCCGAATATATATCCCCCATCCTGGGCCTCTTCCTGGTATATATATGGCCCCCATCCTAGTATACTGTATATATGTTCCCCATCCTCAACCCCTTCCTGGAAAATATGTCTTCCATCCTGGTATACATGTTCCCCATCCTGGTATACATGTTTCCCTTCCTGGTATATATGTTCCCCATCATGGGCCCATCCAGGTATATATATCCCCTAACCTGGTATATATGTTCCCCATCCTGGTATATATGCTCTCCGTCCTAGACACATCCTTGTGTATACAGTGGCATGTAGAATTTGGGCACTCCTCAACATTACTGTTATTGTGAACAGTTAAGCAAGTTGAAGATAAAATTATTATTATTATTATACATTTTTATAGCGCCATTTATTCCATGGCGCTTTACACGTGAAAAGGGGCAAATATAGACAAGTACAATAAACGTGAGCAATACAAGGCACACACAAGTACAGAAGGAGAGAGGACCCTGCCCGCAAGGGCTCACAGTCTACGGGGATGGGTGAGGATACACTCAAAATGATCTCTAAAAGGCCTAAAGTTAAAGATGACACATTTCCTTTGTATTTTAGGCAAAAAAATATATATATTTTCATCTTTTACAGTTTAGAAATTGCTTAAAGGAAAATAGGTCGTTGCAAATTTGGTACCCTGCATGGTTAGTACATAGTAGCACCCCCTTTGGCAAGTATCACAGCTTGTAAATGCTTTTTGTAGCTTGCCATAAGTCTTTAAATTCTTCTTTGAGGGAGTCTTATCCATTTTACCTTGGGAAATTCTTACAGTTCTGTGAGATTTTTGGGTCATCTTGCATGCTGTTTGAAGTCTATCCGCAGATTTTCAATTATGTTCAGATCAGGGGACAGTGAAGGCCACTGTAAAATCTTCAGCTTTTGCCTTTTGAAGTAGTCTATTGAGGATTTTGATGTGTTTAGGTTCATTATCCATTTGTAGAAGTCATCCTCTTTTCAACTTCAGCTTATTTACATATGGTGTTGTTTGCATCAAGAATTTGTTGAAATGTAATTGAATCCATTCTTCCCTCTACCCTTGAAATGTTTGCCATACACTTGCTTGAAACACAACCCCAAAACATGATTGATCCACCCCCACGGTTGGAGAAATGTTCTTTTCCTGAAATTCTGTGCCCTTTTTTACTCCACACATTCCTTTGATCATTGTGGCCAAAGAGTTCTATTTTACCCTCATCGGTCTGTACCTCCGTCACACGTTCACTCCTGTTTCAAGGAATCAGATTCAGGAAAACACCACAGGCCACAGTTCTGTTCCAACGGTGATAACTTTACTTAACACGGTGCAAATAAGATACTGCTTCCTTTACTTTACCTGCAGCTTCTTTATGTGGCACGCCACTGGCTCCTATCCTGGTCCTGAACCCCGTATTCCTCCTGGGGTCGATCCTACTGCTTATACAGGAAGTCCTTCTCCTAAGTTTCTGAGGTTTTGCACCGTCCCTTTTTTAACTCCTCCCAACTGTTAACCCTTAATATTCTATCCCTAATCTAAGTAATACATTCAATACAAAGTATATGTCACACCATAAGACAACACATTGCACATTACAAGAACATTAATTAAACTGAATATTACGTTTACAGTAACAAATAATAAGGTGCCACACATGTTACAGGTGCACAGTGTCCACAGGAGAGAGAAGGCAGTCGAGGATCCCCGCCACCTCCTTACACTCCTCCCTCCTAAAGCATGGTCATCCTCGACCATGACGGCACCTGTAAACTGTAAAACAGCATGTGTAAAACATCAATAAAATTAGAACAGTCTCAATTCAATGCTTCTTGTGGTCAACCATGACCTTGGCTCCACTCGATTGGAGCCCTGGAACAAGTGTTCAAGTTATCTTAACATGGGTCCGACTGACCCTGGTCCCTTGGTTCCTGGGACCCATAAACAAACTCACTGCCAGATGGCCAACTTATCAATGGTCCATATAGTCTTGACCCGGCTCGCTCCTCGGGTCCTCCTGCACAGAGCTTCTCCCCCTCCATCCTTTTAGTGGATCACGGGCCTTTAAAACACAAGTGGGCTGCTTTTAACAGGGGACAGTTCAGGGTTAAAATGGGTAAAGTTCAAGGTTAAAACAGTTCAGTCCTTATAGCAGCCGCACTCACATTCCATAGTTATTAACCCTTTTAGGGTTTTAGTCCCGTAATCCAGCATGGGATGCGCAACCGTGCGCAAGGAAAACTTGGATGAGGAAGGGGGAAAACAAAAACAACAGTTCTGTATCCATGACCATTCGGGTCTCCCTCGACACTCAATCCTGATGTCGTCTAGGGCTTTCTGCCCTCTCAGACGCAAAACAGTCTCTCCTATTTTCCAGATGCAACCGGCACAACTCTTTTCTTTATATAAATCCACCTCATTTAATGCAAGACAGCTGAGCAGCATAATGAGCCACAGTCGGGACCTGCACCACTGTGTATGTATGGCTTAAAGACCTGCTGGAGGAGGACTCTCCACTACTTCTCCTGATTCTTTCCTTCAGCAATGGCCAACTCATCAAACTTGGAGTCTCCTGCTCCTATGACCCGACTGTGGCCATCTCTTCCTTTAAGGGTGCTTCTGCCCTCTGTAGGGGCCATGCGTCATCCGGTCAGACATGGTTCCTCCGCCGGGGCACTGCTGCTCCTTTAAAATTCAGCGCTCCCACCGCTTCTTCTCCTCAGTAACCTCCCTAACTCACCAAGCCTCTCTCACTGTTGGGACCCGGGTTTTGTCTGGGTACCCGATGTGGGGAGATGGGACCAGAGAAGGTGTCTGGGTCAGAGCAGGCGCAGGGACTAGGGTGAGGGCCGGTGTTACACTTACCGAGGTGGCAACCAGCGGTGATGGTCCTCCACTGCAGCCGCGCGAGCTTGAAATCACAGCCGTGACGGTCCCTCTCTCCACAACTTCCGGTTTCTCTATCTCTTCTCCCAGTTCCAGTCTCTTTGCGTCTGCGGTGTTCCAGCTCCCGGCGATCCTCCGTCATCTGAAGGAGCGCCATTCATCTAGGTCCCTCTGCAGCCAGCATCCGCGACGTGGACCCATCTCGGCCCTGGCCACAGACTGCTCCCAGACCTGGCGTCTGATGCCACTGCGGAAGGGCATTCTTTGCCTCTGCATGTTGTCAGGCAATGGTGTCTCATCTCCCAACACGCTGACTCATTCTCTTGGGCTCCTACTGTTCGTGGGCGGACCCTTTTCCGGCTGCTCCACCCGTTTCCTCACACTCTGTTGCAAAGGATGAAGCTTCCTCTTTGCCCGCACTCATTCCGGGCGGGCATTAATCACAGTGGGATGTGACCTCAACCCAGGCCACGGCCTCCTTCCTTATGGCTACAATTACTTTCCAAGACGCCCACAAATGTCGGCACCATCCTTCATTTTCACACCACTGACCACTGTCTCCTTGTCAGTGTTCGGCGCCATCTTAAAGTCACTGTCAGCCACCATCTTTAACTCTTTCACAGTGGTTACCAGTCCACAAGTCTTGGGAATCTTCTACATCAGTCTTGTATCTGCAGGGCTTCTGGATTCCATCCTGCCGACTACGCCAAATGTAAAAAGGTGGCATGGGGTGGTAGTCGTGGGCAAGTCTACTGATTCACAGGCACTGAGCACCCCGGCACCTTACACATGAAACGACAATTAAAGTCTGAGTCCTGTGGTACGGTCAGTTACCTCCATCACACGTTCACTTTGGTTGCAGGGAATCAGATCTCAGGAAAACACCAAAGGCCACAGTTCTGTTCCAATGGTGATAACTTTACTTAACATGGTGTAAATAAGACAATGCTTAGAGTACTTTCCCTGCAGCTTCTGTACGTGGCATGCCAACGGCTTCTATAGAGGTCCTGAACCCCGTATTTCTCCTGGGGTCAATATCGCTGAGTCAGTGTCCGTCCATGCTGCCCGTCCACCTGGGGAATCCCCTGTCCTCACTATAGTGCATGTCCTGCCCTGGGCAATCCTGCCCGGGCTCTGCTGCTTATACATGAAGTCCTTCTCCTAAGTTTCTGAGGCTTTGCACTGTCCCCTTTTTAACTCCTCTCAACTCTTAAACCTTAATATCCTATCCCTAAGCTAAATAATACATTCAATACAAAGCAAATGTCACACCATAAGACAACACATTGCACATTACAAGAACATTAATTAAACCTCATATTACGTTTACAGTAACAAATAATAAGGTGCCGCATGTGTTAAAGGTGCACAGTATCCACAGGAGAAAGAAGGCAGTCTAGAGTCCCCACCACCTCCTTACAGGTCCACAGGACTTGTTTCCAAAATGCATCAGAATTGTTTAGATGTTCTTTTGCATACTTCTGATACTGAATTTTGTGGTAAGAACGCAGGAGAGATTTTCTTCTAAAAAATTTTCCATGAAGGTGTCATGGGTGCATCGCCACGAAGATAGTCGCGATTGCACATTCTGACTTCTCGCAGCTGAGTTGCTGTTTCTTTGTGTTTGGTAATGAGGGAGTTAATTTTACCTAGCTCTTTGCTAAGACTAGGTCCAGCCTCGCCCGGCTGCTTTTGATTATGTTCTAATTAGCTTCCTTTATATTCCTGCCAGTCTGTGTGTTAGATGCCGGTGAAAGCATTCGTACAGACTGCAGATAGGATCGGTTCTGAGAAGACTTAAGCTAAGAGTTCCTTTGTTGTTTCTCCTCTCCTTGCTTATAGTTTATCTCCTAGACCTTTGGTGTTCCCTCTGTGTTTATATGTTGTATGAAAGACAGTATTTACTTTATCCCCTGTCTGTCTCGTTTGTCTATACTGTTTGTTAACCTTTACCTGTCCATTCCCTATGGTGGTAATCAGGGTCCTTCTAAGGACTAGATTACAGTGGTCAGGGATTTATAGGAGACAGGGTTTACGCTGGTGGCCTGGACCTCTGTACCATTAACAGTACCTCCAGGTAGAGGGACTAGTCAGGACCCCAGTTTAGGGTCAGCATAGACCCCGGTCCACCTCTAGCCAGAGACAGCGTGAAAAGGATTCAGTATTGACCCACAGGATATTATGTCAGGTAATACTATGCTATATATACATGTTAATGTTACCTATTTATATGTTATATAGAATGTTGTCCCACTTGATAGATTACTGACATTATTTATTTATATATCTGCTAGACAGCGTGACATTTTCACCGGCCATACTAAAGATTCTCCCCAGCTACCATGGATCCAGTAGCCCAGCTTGCCCTGCAGTTGCAGAGTTTGTCCATGGAGCTTACGGACATTAAGTCCAAGGTTTTGTCCCCCCCGGTGCAAACCAGATCTGAACCTAAGGTTGCTCTCCCGGACAGATTCACTGGTGGGCGGGACAAATTTTTTACCTTCCGGGAGGCATGTAAATTGTACTTTCGGCTGCGGCCTCGGTCATCGGGGAGTGAAGAGCAGAGGGTGGGAATTGTCATCTCGCTCTTACAAGGGGACCCTCAATCCTGGGCGTTCTCTCTTCCTCCGGGCTCCCCGGCTCTCCAGTCAGTAGATCGATTTTTTACTGCCCTGGGTCTGGTATATGATGACCCGGATCGGGTCTCCCTTGCTGAAACGAAGTTACGTAAGATACAGCAGGGAGATCGTCCGGCGGAGGAATTTTCTTCTGAGTTCCATAGATGGGCCACAGATACTCAGTGGAATGACCCAGCTCTTAGGAGCCAGTTTTGTCAAGGGTTATCTGACAAATTAAAAGACGTGTTGGCTCAGTATGATTCTCCTCCGTCACTGGAGGCTGCTATGGCCCTTGCTATTCGCATTGATAGACGGCTTCGGGAGAGGTGCGAGGTAACTCCGCCCCCTGTTATGACTCCACCCACTACTAAAGTCCCTTATATGGAGGTTCCCCTGGTCTGTTCTGAGGAACCTATGCAGTTGGGTGGGACATCATTTTGTAGGAGGGAATCGGCGGTGCGCCACAAGACAAGAAGGTGTTTCTTCTGCGGGAGAGAGGGACATTTTGTTGGGGGGTGTCCCTCCCGTGCCTCATTGAGCAAAAAAGTCACCGAAAAACTGTTAATCCCAGGTTGTGTGGTGGACGACAACCTGGGAGTAGGTATTTCGTCCCCAGGTCCGTCTCAATTTCTCGTGCCTGCGGAGGTGGTGGTTGGTGCGAGAGTTGAGAGGATTTCTGTTCTTCTTGATAGTGGGTCTGGGGCTAATATGGTGGACGCTCGGTTTGCCCAGGTGCAAGGTATGCAACTGAGTGTATTGGCCAAACCGATCCCTATACTTTCTATTGACGCCAGACCTCTCGGTCAAGGTAGCTTTGTACAAGCTGTTCATAACATAGACCTTCGAGTAGGGGCAATACATAAAGAACAGTTGTCTTGTTATGTGTTGGAGGGTCTTCCTACTCCTATTGTGTTGGGACTTCCTTGGTTGGCTAAACATAACCCAGTGATTGATTGGCAATCCAGAAAGATAAGCCAGTGGGGTGAATTTTGCAAGAATAACTGCATGAACACGGTCATCGGTGCGGTCGTGCTAGGACTTTGCCTCCTTTTCTGGAGGACTTTGGGGAGATGTTCTCAGAGGAGGGGTGTCAAAAGTTACCTCCTCATCGCACGTATGACTGCTCAATAAAATTGCTTCCTGATGCCTTATCTCGTAGTTTCCCAGGGGCCGGAAAGACGGATGGCCCGGTTCCTATCCTTCAGGAGGGAGTGGTGGTGTCGGCTGTGTGCTCTGAGCTTGAGGAGGAGGTGTTGGAGGCTCAGGGGGACGCCCCTGTAGGACCTCCAGGGAAACTGTTTGTTCCTAATCAGTTAAGACAAAAAGTTATCGAGGCACATCATAGTTCTGCTTTAGCAGGACATCCAGGGAGTAAAGCAACTGTGGATCTCCTTTCTCGCCGGTTTTGGTGGCCTAACTTAAATAAAGAGGTAATAACTTTTGTCGCGTCCTGTGGAGTTTGTGCTCGCTCTAAGACCCCACATACCCGTCCATCTGGGGTTCCTGAGGAGGAACGATTCTCGTCGTCACTTGCTTCAGTTTGGAGAGGAGTGCTGAATGGTCTGAGTGCTATGGGGAACCGTTTCAAGCGGAGGTCTGATAGTAGGAGAGTGTCTGGTCCGGACCTAGGTGTGAACGATCTGGTGTGGTTGTCTACCAAGAATATAAAACTCAAAGTTCCCTCCTGGAAACTGGGTCCCAGGTTCATCGGTCCATACAGGATCAGTTCTATAATTAATCCTGTGGCATTTCGTCTGGACCTCCCTCCTACGTTTGGAATCCATAATGTATTCCACAAATCATTGCTTAGGAGGTACGTGGTGCCAGTTAGACCGTCACTTCTACCTCCTCCTCCAGTGGTGGTCAATGGTAACTTAGAATTTCAAGTGTTGAAGATCATTGACTCACGTCTGAATCGCCGGTCCCTTCAGTATTTGGTTCATTGGAAGGGATATGGTCCTGAGGAGAGGACGTGGGTTCCTGCGTCTGAGATTAACGCAGATCGATTGATTCGGACCTTCCACAAAGACTTACCCGGACAGACCTGGCCCTGAGGGTCCGGAGGCCCCTCGTAGAAGGGGGGGTACTGTCATGGGTGCATCGCCACGAAGATCGTCGCGATTGCACATTCTGACTTCTCGCAGCTGAGTTGCTGTTTCTTTGTGTTTGGTAATACGGAGTTAATTTTACCTAGCTCTTTGCTAAGACTAGGTCCAGCCTCGCCCGGCTGCTTTTGATTATGTTCTAATTAGCTTCCTTTATATTCCTGCCAGTCTGTGTGTTAGATGCCGGTGAAAGCATTCATACAGACTGCAGATAGGATCGGTTCTGAGAAGACTTAAGCTAAGAGTTCCTTTGTTGTTTCTCCTCTCCTTGCTTATAGTTTATCTCCTAGACCTTTGGTGTTCCCTCTGTGTTTATATGTTGTATGAAAGACAGTATTTACTTTATCCCCTGTCTGTCTCGTTTGTCTATACTGTTTGTTAACCTTTACCTGTCCATTCCCTATGGTGGTAATCAGGGTCCTTCTAAGGACTAGATTACAGTGGTCAGGGATTTATAGGAGACAGGGTTTACACTGGTGGCCTGGACCTCTGTACCATTAACAGTACCTCCAGGTAGAGGGACTAGTCAGGACCCCAGTTTAGGGTCAGCATAGACCCCGGTCCACCTCTAGCCAGAGACAGCGTGAAAAGGATTCAGTATTGACCCACAGGATATTATGTCAGGTAATACTATGCTATATATACATGTTAATGTTACCTATTTATATGTTATATAGAATGTTGTCCCACTTGATAGATTACTGACATTATTTATTTATATATCTGCTAGACAGCGTGACAGAAGGTCATATTTGTGCAGGTGTTTTTCTCTTCCATGAAAGCCAGATTTGTGCAGGTGTCTCTGAACAGTAAAAAATGTAACACTACTCCAGAGTCTGCTAAATCTTTCTGAAGGTCTTTTGCAGTCAAGCAGGGGTTCTGATTTGCCTCTCTAGCAATTCTAGGAGCAGCTCTCACTGAAATTTTGTTTGGTCTTCCAAACCTTATCTTGACCTCCACTGTTCCTGTTAATTGCCATTTTCATTTTCAGAGTGCTAAGCAGCTGCTTAGAAGAACCCATGGCTGCTGTTTTTTTGCACAAGGCTAAAGGAGACAGGGTTTTTATAAAGCTAGGAAATTTGCATCACCAACCTTTCCTAAAGATGATGTGAACAAGCAATAACCGTAACAGGCTAATTAAGATCTTAAACCTTGGTCACCGTTATCTGAGCACATAAATCTCCAAGGGTGCCCAAACTTTTTCAGCAGCCCATTTTCCTTTTTGTAATTTTGTATCTGTAAAAAAAATTCTATATATAAAATACAAAGGCTATGTGTCATCTTTAACTTTAGGCTTTTCGAGATCATTTCAACTTGCTTAACTGTTCACAATAACAGTAATTTTGACTAGGAGTGCCCAAACTTTTACATGCTACTGTATATGTTCCACATCCTGGTATATATCCTGGTATAGCTCCCATCCTGATATATGTTCCCCATCCATCAACTGCCAACCTCTAATTGGCCGGCAACTAGTATTGCAGCACAGGGACACGGTGGGCCTCTGCGTCGCAATGTATTTCAGTTAAAGGTGCACTCTGGGATGCACAGCCAGGTTAAATAGGAATCGACGGGCCCCCCTTCCACACGGGCCCGGTCTCAGTCATACCCTCTGTGACGACAATTGTTATGTCCCCGGTGAGTACTATCTCTGTCTTTTATTACTATCTGATCAATTTAGGACCACATGTTAACAGTGGAAATCTCCTTGAACAATCAAAAAAGTGTATAGATTGTGTGGATTAGCAGTGGGCCATCAGCATCACTTTTTTTGGTGCAACCAAGGTTATCTAATCATATGATATAAAGAGCTCTAGTTCTAAAAACCATGAAATAGGATGAAGCATCTCTAATGTTTTCTCCTCCATCACTGATCCAGTTTATGATTAGTAGTTTACTGTGCCTTCTTTCATAACTGTGTTGTCATATGATAATGTTACATTATTGTTTGTGTTTAACCAAAGGTGTCTATCAACTGTGTTGGACTAGGTTGCCAATGGCCAACAGTAACATGGACTTTGTGTGTCCACTTTCAGCTACATGCAAATATTACCTTACCCTCAATCACAAATTTGTCTGTGCTTCTATATAATATAAAACTGGATAGTTGGTTAAATGATTACTGAGATACTGCCTATGTTTGCACATAGCAAATCAAGTGTCTTGTGCAAACTACTATTCGTATACAGGGATATAGACCCACTCCAGAATGGGGCCTACCAGTGAATGCTCCTGTTCCCTTTTGGGACAATCTAAAGGGTATGCCACACTAAACAATATCGCTAACGGGATCGCTAAAAAACGTCACTATTTAGCGATCCTGTTAGCGATGTTGTTCAGTGCGGCAGCTTCCAGCGACGAGCTTCCTGCTGTGATCTCGCTCGTCGCTGGAATCGTTCCGGACCCTATTTTCTCGTCGGCGCTCCCGCTGGGTAAGTATATATCGCTAGTGTGGCACCTTTTCTTAGCGATTTAGCGGTACTTTTGTACCGCTAAAGTCGTTAAGAAGATCGCTAACGGCGATAGCGTCGTTAACTATATCGCTAAATGTGGCCGCATTTAGCGATATAGAAACAATCCCGCTAGCGATCGCATTAGTATGCGTCATTATTGTGATCGCTAGCGGGATTGCTTAGTGTGGCAGTACCTTTAGACTGTCTATTGTAGTCATGATGTTACAACAGCTTAATTCTTCATCTAGCAATACTGTCATAATGTGCTGATGTTATTGTAGTGACTGTCTTTGCTTGTAGGCAGTGCACTAAGGTGATAATCTTACAATAGACTATGTGTTAGGTGTCGGGATTCTCCAGCTGCACGGGATAGATCCCAAGCTTTATCTGTTGCTGTGGTCTCCCATTCAGGTACGGCTGCTGCGGTTGCTGCTCAGCACAGATGTCGATCCCAGCATCTTATTCAGGCTAGTGGTATACATTTGGTTGCTGCTGGCTCTCCAGCCAAGTCTTTGGTAACCAGTGATATAGAGGTGCAGCCTTGCACTCTGGAGTTTAAGTCCAGAGATCACCTTACTGAGCATGTCCGTGATGTGGTGTCTTCCCATTGGTGGTCAGACGTTAGCTGCTCTGTTGATGTGGTAGCTCCGGATTGGCCCGTGGGCGATACCCCAACCGACTGAACATGAGTGTTTGGGGTGGAGCTTAGTGTATTAAAGGCTCTCAACGGCGCACGTGGGCGCGCTAGTGTAAGAAGATGAGCCGGGACAGAGTCAGCGGTTTCCGGTGCTCTTTGGGGCTGGAACTATAGGGACTGTCACCACTGTTGCCGGGGGAAGGTTCTCCTGGGAGGGGAGGACCTTTGCACTGGACAGCAAGGGTCATGGGGGGATTAAAGGGACTGAGCGCGGGAACGAAGGAGACTTGGCGGGAAAGTGACAGGAGAACAAGAAGAAGGTTGACTCCCTCCCCACTGCTCCGACTGCTAACTCCACATCATCCATCCCTCAGCATTCTGTCAAATTGACTGTGTTCCGACTGAGCTGTCCTCAGATCCTTCCTTGCTGGACGGCTCTTTCCCGCCTGCAGTTGCAGATAAGCTGACTTGCTCCGTTTCTAGAGACGACTCCAGAGGATCGCACGCTGTTGCGGCCTGCGAACGTGCCCATGGTTTATGTTCGGCGCCATTCCAGAGGAATCTACATAAAGGACTGTTTCTACGTACCAGCACGCCCAAGCCAAGGCGGGACCGGATACATCAGCACCGTCGGGAGACCGTGCTTTTTGTTCCTCCGTAACAGAGCCAGAGACATTGTCCACGATCTGCGACATTGGCGAGAGATATTCCAGTCTTTTCCCAACAAGAACTGCAAGCGATAAGTTACCTTTTTTGTATAGCTCCTTCTCAAGCATTGTGCTTGTGTGCAAATCCCGTTGTTGCCGTTACTGATCTCGTCCCCTGCATGGAGTATTCCTTGCATAATAACCTGTTCAAGTAAATCCTGTTAACCCCTTCTCTGCCTCCGGCTCTTCACTGCATCCAACGAATCTTCCCTCCTTACACTAATGTCATTTATGTTTGGTGTGTGTGGGTGGATACGCTACCACTTTGTCTGCTCGTTTGTGTGTGTCGGTCTATGCTCAAAGACTGTACACGTGGGCAGGTAGTACACTTATGCGGTTCCATACCCACGGCTCTATGCCTGAGTCTCTAGTTTTGCTACATGCTTAGGGTGCCGGTCAGGCACAGGTTCAGTATCGTCAGGACTGGAGTAACTAGCCGCTTGGTTTTGCATCTGTTTCGTTCGTGTGTGCGGTTAGCACAGTTCAGTCACAGAGACAGCTCAACCCTTATACTATTTTCCTCAATGAGAGCAACAGGATAATGTACCTAGCGTCTTAAGAGTTCTTTCTATCTGCTCAGCATCTGCTTCATTCGGTGTGCGGTTAGCACGCACCGTTTAGTGGCGTAGCTAGCTCAATTCATGTGCTAACTTCCATATGACATTAACAGGGTATAGTGCTCAGCACCCTTAGAGCGTACCAATCTGTGAAGTAACAGAGCTCGGTACTTTGCGTTCCGTTCACATTGTGTGGAGTTAACACAGTGTGCTTAAGGTACGCTCGCTGTTTTGTTCCGTTATTATTCACTAGGAGCAGGTTACATCTCTGCACGGTGGACCCCTGGTTGCGATTGTTCTATTGTGCAGATATCACAGTATAATTTCTGATTTATCCTGGACTTTATTCTAATACAATTATATCACAAATGCCTGAGTTTTTACATTTGAGTCAGTCCTGTGTTAAAAAGAAGTGACTAAATTTTTGTGTTTATTTTTGGTCAGTCTTCTGTTGTAGTGATGTCACATTAGCTATTCTGTTTATATATGCAATTTTCTGAAATAATATACCTATAAATCCTAAAACACAAAGCATCAATGTAACCAAAAGTGGGCTATAAAAATGAGAAGCTTTATTGGATAATGCATGCTAAAATAAGACAATGAGAAAGCGAGAGTTAAAAGGTAAATAAAGGTAAATCCACACAAATAACAATGGTAGAAAATCATGGATTCATGATAGGGATGAGTGAATTATTTAAAAATCGAATTTGTAAATTTCGCTAAATTTTTCCCCAAAATTATATTTTCAGCAAATATATTTTCCAAGAATTGCAATACTGAAAAGCCTCTGTCTGAAAACTACATATTTCACATTGTAAAGTTACCTAGGGGTGTATTGAATTGTCATGTATCATGTATAGAATCATCTCTGTAATGCAAACACAGCCTTATTATTGTCCAATTGACCTAAACCTATCTGGTTGGGGGAAAACATTTTGTAACTGGTGGTAACCAGCAGCTTATTTAACTACATGCTGAAGTTTTGGGCTGCGTAGGCTGTCTAAATTGTATAAACAGTCCAAAAATTATCCTTGTTTGAGGAGTATCAAGGGTTTTTCTTCGCTAAATGTAAAAGAAATAACTTTTTCACAAACCCTCCCAAAATTATGCCTTTCTTTATGAAGACAAAACAGATGCACATTTTTAAATTTGAAAAAGTAATGGCTTTATAGCTGTGATTGAAAAAAATATCCTTTTTTGGAATCTGAAACAGATTTGCTGTTCACAAAATGATTAAGCCTTTTTAACAACCCATACAAAAATGATTATTTTTTTTAGGGACCAAGAACGGGCTAGCTGTTTTCAAAGTGAAAAAGCTATGGCTTGTCAACAAGCCTTTCATAAAATTAGCCCTATTTTTGGAGCTGTTTTATGTTTGCGTACCCTAAAGACAGTGCACATCTGTTGTACCCTGTTTCCCCGAAAATAGGGCACCCCCCGAAAGTAAGGCATGCTAGGAGGAGCACTGTGCCTGTTAATATAAGGCACCCCCCCGAAAATAAGGCATACCTTGTTCGGTGCATGGGGCATGCAGTTGTGTCTCGCTCCCGCTGTCCGGTGCCCTCCGGTGCCCGCCACTGCAGCCGCACTCTTCCCAGGAGTTAATCACAGCCTCGGAGCTGTGTGCCGATCTCCGCCCATGTGCCCTGCGCCAATCACAGCGCAGGAACCATGGGCCAGCTGATGTCATCCATAGCCTCTGATTGTTCCTGGGCTGTGATTGACCCATCCTGCACTCTGATTGGCCCAGGGCTCCTGCGCTCTGATTGTCCCAGGGCTCCTGCACTCTGATTGGCCCAGGGCTCTTGCACCACCAAAGCACTGAAAGCAGCACCGCGGAGGAAACCAGTAAGAAAGTGAAAGTGTGTGTCTGTGTATGGGTGTGTGTGTCTGTGTATGGGTGTGTATGTGTCTGTGTATGGGTGTGTGTGTGTCTGTGTAAGGGTGTGTGTGTGTGTACGGTACACACATGGGAGGCTGCAGTGGGATACTGTGTTAATGGGAGGCTGCAGTGGGATACCGGGATGATGGGAGGTTGCAGTGGGATAACGGGATGATGGGAGGCTGCAGTGGGATGATGTGGGATGATGGGAGGCTGCAGTGGGATGATGTGGGATGATGGGAGGCTGCAGTGGGATACCGGGATGATGGGAGGCTGCAGTGGGATGATGTGGGATGATGGGAGGCTGCAGTGGGATGATGTGGGATGATGGGAGGCTGCAGTGGGATACCGGGATGATGGGAGGCTGCAATGGGATGATGTGGGATGATGGGAGGCTGCAGTGGGATACCGGGATGATGTCAATCCTTTTTCTTGAGAAAGTAAGACACCCCCCCCAAAATAAGACATGGCGCAACTTTCGTAGCAAAAATTGATATAAGACGGTGTCTTATTTTCGGGGAAACGGGGTATATTATAGCTATAAAAAACAATGGACAGCCAGTAGATGTGTGTGGCATGGGTGCATGTGGCTGAGCCACACGGTCAATAGTAATGAAAAGGCAGGTATTGAAATGAGGGGCAGTGCAGGGTTAGCAGCAGCAGTACTACAGTACTGATGACATGATGAACATGGAATAGAGCATGGACCATCGGTATTGGTGGCAGCTCGTGGTTAAGAAGACAAATAGCAGACAGGCAGATGGTATGGCTAATTCAGTCACTGGAAGGTGGACATGAGAATAAGCCCATAGCAAACAGTGTCATTTCTGTACACTGAACAAATCTGCTGAGCCAGAAGTCGATGCGATCAGAGTTCAGGATATCTGCTTGAGAAATGATACAGTGATGGTATGACTGGACCTTGTTGTTCAGGCGTTGCAACTTTGTTTGCTGATGTCCATCAGCTTATGGCACTGGCAGATAAACCATCTGGTCTATCAATTGAGATACAATATATTGTAATATGTGGTGTGGCTGGTGCCTTGGTTATTTGTAAAGTTGTTACATTTGTGAAATAAAATTGCATTCGTGGAATTCCAAGAATTTGGGTTTGATACACTATGTAACAATTTTTTATTTAGATTTTGTTCCTGGGTCCAAATTGTGTTTTCCTAACCCGTTATGCCTAAAACAAATAGAAAATAGTTGTTGTTCCACAAAAACTTTGCTTTTGTGATCAGGAAATGAAGTTTTGAAATCTGTCTGTTTTCGGGAAAATTCCCGATTCGTATTCAATACTGAGTAGTCTTCTAGAATATTGTTGAACTGCTAGAATTGTGCAGAAGTTTCTACAATTTTCCAGAATTATCTAGAAGTTTCTAGAAACTTTTAGAACTTTTTAGAACGTTCTCAGACTGTTCAATAGTAGTCATACAAGTATAAATGCACTGGTGACTAGAACCAACATTTCAGTTTATGTTATTGCTGAATAAGAAAATAACGAATCGTAGTTAAAGAGCAATTATTTGCTTTAGATGGTATCATGAAGTTGTTTGCGCCCAGCAGATGCATTTTGCTACGTGTGTGGACAATTTATAAAGACAAGCGCGAGAAACTATTCCGTGAAAGCATGTCGTATGATGTGCAAGGCCTACAAGGCATATTTCAGCATGCCTGTCGGGGATCAAGACAAGTCCTGGGCACCTCATTTCACATGGGAATATTGCAAGAAAAGTCTTGAAGGTAAGGTGAACAATTGCTGCTCATTTAGATGGCAGTGCTTTATTTTGTAGAATTTCAATTATTTAAATCTAGTATAGTTTAACCCCTTACTAGCTGGGGACGGAATAGTACGTCCATGGCCAGTATCCCCCCGCTTTAATGAGGGCTCCGGCGTTGAGCCCGCATCAAAGCCGGGACATGTCAGCTGTTTTTGAAATCGCGATCCACTCGTGCCTATTACGTAAAATGCCGCTGTCAAACGCAGACAGCGGCATTTAGCAAGCTTGTAAGGTTCTGTGTACATGTTCCTGAAACTCAGTTTGTTCGTCAGCCATTTTACTTTCTGTCTTGCTGCAGCTATCTTGCCCTCAGTCAAAATGGAGTTTCCAGCTTGCATGTTCCCGCCCTGATTTCTCCTTTTGCTTCTTAAGCAGCCACAGCTGAGCAATCAGTGCTTCAGAATCTAGCCTGCAGTGAACCTGTGACCTGACTCCTAAAGCCTTGGACCTTGTACTCCAGCTATTCCTACTGAGGAACTCTGAAGCACTTGTGGACTCTGAACCCTGCTCTTTGAAAGACCCACGTTTGCATGGACTTACGGTAACAGAGAAGAAGATCCTGAACCTGTTGTGGAGAGTGATTGCTGAGCTTAGATTACTCTGGCCTGCTTTGTCTCCTGCTTCTGTGTCTGCAAACTGTGTGACTATTTTTGCCAACTTGTATGAAGTAATACAAGACTTTCTATATCAAACCTGTGTCTCATGTATTTTCATCGCACCCAAGCACAAGACGCTATATGAACTGTACTACATACATTACAAGATTCTGAAGCCAAAACGTTAGTGTCTGCTGGGTCTGGAAAGGCTGTGTCTGCTGTAACTGTGGATATCGGATGTCCGGTTGTACTTTCTGTGATGACAGTGGTTGTGACTTCTCACAACCATTCCAGATGTCCGGGTGAACTTTCTGTGATGATAGTGGTTGTGACTTCTCACAACATTCCAGGTGAGCAGTTCCCTTAATTTTTTTTCTCTCTGCAGTGTTACCACAGGTAAACACTATTGTTTTTTTTTTCTCCTCTCCTCTTCTTCCAGTACTCCTGTCTTAAAAGATCTGGAAAATGGAGGCCCGCATAAAGGAACTTTGCGGAGTGACTGATAATATCCTTGCAGATTTGCAGAATATAAAGACCCGTTTTTCAAGCCTACAGGACCTCATTATCACAATTTGCAAGTGTTTGGACAGACTGCCCAGGATTTGCGAGCCAGGATTGAGGTTCTAGAAGAGCGACTCCAGGCTCCTGCCGTAGCCCCGAGTTCTGGGATTCCCAAGTTGCCCCCTTTTCGTTTTGGCGGTGAACGTGAGAAATTCAGGGGATTTATTAATCAATGCAATCTTTTTTTTTCTGCACATGCTTCACAATTTCCCACTGAACGATCTAAGGTGCTTACTATAATTATGTTGCTTACCAACAAGGCTTTGATGTGGGCAAACCCTCTGATTGAGACTGAGGATGATTGTTTGAATCACCTTGATGCTTTTATTTCAGCCATGGGGCAGGTGTTTGATGACCCAATCGAGGTGCAACAGCTGAAGCAGCCATGTTAGCTTTGCGCCAAGGTAAGCACTCGGTAGCTGAATATGCCTTGGATTTCAGGAGATGGGCCCTTGATACCACCTGGGACAGTTCCGCCAAAAAATCTATTTTTCGAAAGGGGTTATCTCCACTGATTAAGGATGAACTTGCTCGTGCCGACCCTCCCACTGCGTTAGGTGACTTTATTAACTACTGCATCCTTATTGATACTCGTCTGACTGAACGCAGGCAAGAGAGATGGTTCGAAAGCTATCGCACTAACCTTTTCCTACCTTCCTCTCCAGCTAAGGAACCTTTGAGTAGGATTACACGGGAACCTGAACCCATGCAGGTAGACTCTTTACAACGACGGGTTAGTGATGCACGCAAGGAACATCGTTTTAAGGAAAATCTATGTTTCTATTGTGGTAAGTCAGGGCACTTCATTATAAACTGCCCAGCCGTTCTCGTAAGACTACTGCAGCACTCATTCATTGTGAGTGTTGCGAGAGGGGATCTGTCAGGTCCGAGCCTCAGGCTCCAGAGAGATCTGCAGCAACAGATCTTGATTTCTCGGACTTAAACTCCGTTACCTCTGAGGACGTTGACTGTGTAAACGCTGCCATTTTTCAAGTTTCCTCAGCGGTGTCCCAGCTGAGTTGTAAGAAAAACAATTCTCATTGCTTTCTTTCCATCAAACTCTGGGTTGACTCAGCTTGGGTGTCTAGCTCTGCTATGATCGACTCAGGGGCAAGTGGAAATTTTATGGATGTCTCCTTTGCTCTGAAACAGGGGATACGTTCAGTGAAGAAGAGGCTACTCCAGTACAGATGGAAACTGTGGATGGCTCCCTGCTGACCTCTGGACCAGTGGATCAGGAAACAGAGCCTTTGAGGGTTCTTATGGGTAAAGATCATCAAGAGAAACTGTCCTTTATGCTTATCTCTTCTCCCCACTTTCCCATTATTCTAGGGCTACCATGGCTGCAGGCTCAGAATCCTACCATTAACTGGGAGACCAAGGAATTACACTTTCCAGAGAAACAGATGAGTCCAAAAGTTTCAGCTTGCTGTGTTCCTAAAGGAACCATGTCAGTCCCTGAACTACCAGCTGTATACCAGGACTATGTGGATTTATGTGACAAGAAGAACGCTGACCAGCTTCCTCCTCACCGTCCATATGATTGTCCAATTGAATTATTGCCTGGAGCAGAGATACCTTTTGGTAAGATCTACCCCTGGCGGGGCCCGAGCTAAAGGCTTTAAAGGATTACATAGACGAAAATCTAGCCAAGGGCTTCATACGCCCCTCTTCATCTCCTGCAGGTGCACCCATCTTCTTTGTAAAGAAGAAAGATGGATCTCTGAGACCATGCGTAGACTATAGGGAACTCAATAAGGTTACTATTAGAAACCGTTATCCATTGCCTTTAATCCCTGAGTTATTGGAGAGAGTGCGACATGCCAAAATTTTCTCTAAACTAGATCTTCGTGGGGCCTATAACTTAGTCCGTATTAGACCTGGGGATGAATGGAAGACTGCATTCAGGTCACGCTATGGACACTTTGAATATCTAGTTATGCCCTTTGGTCTGAGTACCGCCCCAGCCACTTTCCAACACTTGGTGAATGACATCTTCAGGGATCTCCTAGATACATTCGTGGTAATTTATTTGGATGATATTCTAATTTTTTCTAACTCCACAGAGGAACATCATGGACATGTGAGAATGGTCTTGGAACGTCTAAGACAAAATCATCTTTACATCAAACTTGAAAAGTGTGAATTCCATAGGACCGAAATTCAATTTCTGGGGTATGTACTGTCTACACAAGGAATTAGTATGGATGGAAGCAAAACCCAAGCCATCAAGGATTGGCCAAGTCCTAGAAATGTGAAGGAGGTACAGCGCTTCATCGGGTTTGCCAACTTCTATAGACGTTTCATTAGAAATTTCTCTGAGGTAGTGTCACCTATCACCCAACTTACCCGGAAAGAGTCTAGGTTCTCCTGGACTCCCCAAGCCCAGGAAGCATTTTCCCGTCTAAAAGATAAATTTACCACTGCACCTATCCTAGTACATCCCAACCCCGAGCTTGCCTTCATAATAGAGGTGGATGCTTCAGACTGTGCCGTTGGAGCTATACTCTCTCAGAGAACAGGTGAGAAGAATGTCTTGCATCCCTGTGCCTTCTTTTCCCAGCAGTTGTCTTCGGCTGAGAGGAACTACGATCTGGGCAATAGAGAGTTGTTGGCCATTATTGCCGCCTTCAAAGAATGGAGACACCTTCTTCAGGGAGCTGCACAGCAAATAGTCGTCCTGACAGATCATCGTAACCTTGAGTTTATCAGGTCGGCTAAGTGCCTGACTCCTCGCCAGGCTCGCTGGAATCTTTTCTTAAACCAATTTAATTTTATCATTTCTTATAGACCAGGATCGCGCAATGGAAAGGCTGATGCACTCTCTAGGATTTACTCAGCAGAGACACGTCCAATTACTCCTCCTAAGACTATTCTTCCTGACTCTAGATTCCTAGGAGTAATTCATAATCAAGACCTACTTAAGGACATCAAGGAAGCATACCATGCGGATTCCTTTTTGGCACAACCCCCAAGGGACGTAAGTCTTGTCTTTAAGAATGGTGTGTGGATTCAGGGACAACGCCTGTATATTCCTGAAACAGTCAGATTGAGAGTATTGCAACTCATTCACGATTCCAAGATAGCTGGGCATAGAGGAATTCTAAAGACACAGGAATTTCTCTCTCGTTTCTTTTGGTGGCCCACTTGCAGGAAGGATGTTTTAAACTATGTCACTTCATGTGAAGTCTGTGCAAGATGCAAAACACCTCGCTCCTCACCAACTGGTCTGTTACAGCCTCTTCCCACCCCGTCCCGCCCGTGGGGATCCATTTCTATGGACTTCATTGTGGAGTTACCAACCTCTCAAGGGAAGAACACCATTCTAGTGGTGGTTGACTGTCTAACAAAGGCAGCTCATTTTATCCCTTGTGTCGGTTTACCCACTGCAAAACAGACATCAGATTTGATGATTAAAGATGTGTTTCGCTTACATGGAGTACCGGATGAGGTTATTTCGGATCGAGGGGTGCAATTCACTTTTAGGTTTTGGCAAAATTTCTGTGCAGCATTGGACATTAAAGTAAACCTTTCTTCTGCTTTTCATCCCCAGACTAATGGACAGACCGAACGAACCAATCAAACCCTGGAGCAGTATCTCCGCTGCTTTATCTGCCACCTACAGGATGATTGGGTGGATCTACTTCCATTAGCTGAGTTCTCGTATAACAACTCTCAGAGTGCCTCCACTAAGCAGTCTCCTTTTTACTCTAATCTAGGTTATCATCCTAACATTCTACCACGATTTCCCATAGAAACGCCTTTACCAGCAGTGGCTGAAAGAATCACGTCTTTACAGAAGAATATGGATCTTCTAAAGGAGAATCTGGAATCGGCTCAGGAAAGGTACAAGAAAGCAGCAGATAAATTTCGTAAACCTGCACCAGCTTTCAAGGTAGGAGACTTGGTCTGGCTGTCAACCAGAAATCTTAAGTTAAGGATTCCATCGTCTAAGTTGGGACATAAGTACATTGGACCCTATAAAATCAGTAAAATTATAAGTGCCGTTGCTTGTCGTCTTCAACTGCCCAGAACTATGAGAATTCACCCTGTCTTTCATGTATCCCTACTAAAGGCTGCGACACCCAATACGTTTCCTGGATGTTCTTCTCCTTGCCTGACCCAGTGCTAGTCGATGGTCAGGAAGAATTTGTGGTGGAAAGGATTTTAGATTCCAGGTTGTATAGAAATCAGTTACAATATCTGATTAAATGGCAGGGCTACCCAGTGGAGGACAACTCATGGGAACCAGTCAATAACGTTAATGCTCCTCGCTTGCTCCGTCAGTTTCATCAGAGGTACCCACACAAGCCTGGCCTGAGGTCATCCGGAGGTTGTCCCTAAGGGGGGAGTAATGTAAGGTTCTGTGTACATGTTCCTGAAACTCAGTTTGTTCGTCAGCCATTTTACTTTCTGTCTTGCTGCAGCTATCTTGCCCTCAGTCAAAATGGAGTTTCCAGCTTGCATGTTCCCGCCCTGATTCTCTCCTTTTGCTTCTTAAGCAGCCACAGCTGAGCAATCAGTGCTTCAGAATCTAGCCTGCAGTGAACCTGTGACCTGACTCCTAAAGCCTTGGACCTTGTACTCCAGCTATTCCTACTGAGGAACTCTGAAGCACTTGTGGACTCTGAACCCTGCTCTTTGAAAGACCCACGTTTGCATGGACTTACGGTAACAGAGAAGAAGATCCTGAACCTGTTGTGGAGAGTGATTGCTGAGCTTAGATTACTCTGACCTGCTTTGTCTCCTGCTTCTGTGTCTGCAAACTGTGTGACTATTTTTGCCAACTTGTATGAAGTAATACAAGACTTTCTATATCAAACCTGTGTCTCATGTATTTTCATCGCACCCAAGCACAAGACGCTATATGAACTGTACTACATACATTACAAAGCTCTTCAAGCCACCGGGCCGGAAATAAGGGCACCGTTGACCCCCGTCACGTGATCAGGGGTCATCGGTGCATCAGCATAACAACCAGAGGTCTCCTTGAGACATCTATGGTTGTTGATGCTGGATTGCTATGAGCGCCACCCAGTGCTCGGCTCTCATAGCAATGCAGTAATTCTGCTACATAGAGGTGACCTGAGCATCACCTCTATGTAACAGAGGCGATCGAGCTATGGCAGCTTCTAACCTCCCATGGAGACTATTGAAGCATTCCAAAAGTTAAAAAAAAATGTTTTTAAAAATATGAAAAAAATAAAAAAAAACATAAAAGTTCAAATCACCCCCCTTTCGCCCCATTCAAAATAAAACAATTAAAAAAATCAAACATACACATATCTGGTATCGCCGCATTCAGAATCGCCTAATCTATCAATTAAAAAAAGGATTAACCTGATTGCTAAACGGCGTAGTGACAAAAAAGTTAAAACGCCAGAATTACGTTTTTTTGGTCGCCGTGACATTGCATTTAAATGAAATAAAGGGCGATCAAAAGAACGCACGGTATCTGCACAAAAGTGGCATCATTAAAAATGTCAGCTCGGCACGCAAAAAATAAGCCCTCACCCAACATGAGATCACGACAAAATGGAGACGCTACGGGTCTCGGAAAATGGCGCATTTTTTTTTTAGCAAACTTTGAAATTTTTTTTCATCACTTAGATTAAAGAGAACCTAGACATGTTTGGTGTCTATGAACTCGTAAAGACCTGGAGAATCATAAAGGCAGGTCAGTTTTAGCATTTAGTGAACCTAGCAAAAAATCCAAACAAAAAACAAGTGTGGGATTGCACTTTTTTTGCAATTTCACCGCACTTGGAATTTTTTTCCCTTTTTCGAATACACAACATTCTAAAACCAATGGTGTCGTTCAAAAGTACAACTTGTCTCGCAAAAAATAAGCACTGATATGGCCATATTGACGGAAAAACCTCTGAAGGTGCTGATGCCACCACTGCATATCAAGTTAGGCCTCATCAAGCAATTTGTCATGGCTTTTGACAATGAGTTTTCAAGTACCTCCAAAATCTCTTTCCAAAGCTGTCCGAGGCAAAGGTCAAGGCTGGTATCTTCGTTGGACCGCAGATCAAGAAGATCATAGAATGTGACGAGTTCGCCAAGCAGCTGAACAGGACGGAGAAAGCGGCTTGGAACAGTTTTGTTACAGTGGTTCATGGCTTCCTGGGTAATCACAAGGTTGAAAATTATGTGCAGTTGGTTCAGACTCTTATAAAGAATTTCGTCATAATAGGATACAGAATGTTTCTCAAAGTCCATATCCTTGAAGCTAATCTTGACAAGTTCAAGAACATGGGAGCTTACTCAGAGGAGCAAGGCTAGCGCTTTCATCAAGATATATTGGACTTTGAACGTCGTTACCAAGGACAGTATAACGAAAACATGATGGGGACTACATTTGGGGGCTTCTTCGAGAAAGCGATTTGCAGTACACTCGCAAATCTAGAAAAACTACTCATTTATGAAACTTTTTGAGTGATTTTTGACTTTCTTTGTCTATTTACCATGCAAGTGTTGTTTTTTATCAGACCACATGATCGAAAATATAATAATTTCCTTTTTTGACACAATAAATGAGAAATTTTTCTGGCCTGTGGTCAAAAAATCAAAGTTTATGCTGAATGTAGTTGTTTTTCCATAGTCTTTAAACATAAGCAATTGAAATATTTCACTTGGAAGCCAGGAACAAAAATTGTGTTACACAGTGTTATAAAAAATGTAGCCCTTTCTGAAAATTTTTCCCTTTCTGACCTGCCCTGTACAGGGGATGCACACTAAGGGAACCTAGTCATACATGGAATTGGCAACCGTCTACAATGCAAAAGATTCACCAATTAGGAAAAGTTGATTTTAATGGTAGTATGCAAATTTCCTCTCCTCAAAAAATGAAAATGGAATTCAAAGAATTTTGTTTTGATGCTTTTCAGCAACTTTGATATTTCTCATTTTTCTCATTATCCTGATCACTCTGCTTTATGGAAAATTTAGCAATAAAACAAAAATTTTGCCCAAAATTAGAAAGTGCAGCGCGATGTTTCACTCACATCCATAGATCTCATGTTGGGTGAGGGCTTATTTTTTGCATGCCGAGCTGACGTTTTTAATGATGCCACTTTTGTGCAGATACCGTACGTTCTTTTGATCGCCCTTTATTTCATTTAAATGCAATGTCACGGCGACCAAAAAAACGTAATTCTGGCATTTTGACTTTTTTGTCGCTATGCCTTTTAGCAATCAGGTTAATCCTTTTTTTAATTGATAGATTGGGCGATTCTGAACGCGGCGATACCAGATATGTGTATGTTTGATTTTTTTAATTGTTCTATTTTGAATGGGGCGAAAGGGGGTGATTTGAACTTTTATGTTTTTTTTATTTTTTTCATATTTTTAAAGACTTTTTTTAACTTTTGGAATGCTTCAATAGTCTCCATGGGAGGTTAGAAGCTGCCATAGCTCGATCGCCTCTGTTACATAGAGGTGATGCTCAGGTCACCTCTATGTAGCAGAATTACTGCATTGCTATGAGAGCCGAGCACAGGGTGGCGCTCATAGCAATCCAGCATCAACAACCATAGATGTCTCAAGGAGACCTCTGGTTGTTATGCTGATGCACCGATGACCCCTGATCACGTGACGGGGGTCAGCGGTGCCCTTATTTCCGGCCCGGTGGCTTGAAGAGCTTGCTAAATGCCGCTGTCACCGTTTGACAGCGGCATTTTACGTAATAGGCACGAGTGGATCGCGATTCCACTCGCGCCTATTGCGGGCACATGTCCGCTGTTCAAAACAGCTGACATGTCCCGGCTTTGATGCGGGCTCAACGCCGGAGCCCTAATTAAAGCGGGGGGATACTGGTCATGGAGTACTATTCCGTCCCCAGCTAGTAAGGGGTTAAACTATACTAGATTTAAATAATTGAAATTCTACAAAATAAAGCACTGCCATCTAAACGAGCAGCAATTGTTCACCTTACCTTCAAGAGTTTTTTTGCAATATTCCCATGTGAAATGAGGTGCCCAGGACTTCTCTTGATCCCCGACAGGCATGCCGAAATATGCTTTGTAGGCCTCGCACATAATACGACATGCTTTCACGGAATAGTTTCTCGCGCTTGTCTTTATAAATTGTCCACACATGTAGCAAAATGCATCTGCTGGGCGTAAACATCTTCATGATACCATCTAAAGCAAATAATTGCTCTTTAACTACAATTCGTTATTTTCTTATTCAGCAATAACATAAACTGAAATGTTGGTTCTAGTCACCAGTGCATTTATACTTGTATGACTACTATTGAACAGTCTGAGAACGTTCTAAAGAGTTCTAAAAGTTTCTAGAAACTTCTAGATAATTCTGGAAAATTGTAGAAACTTCTGCACAATTCTAGCAGTTCAACAATATTCTAGAAGACTACTCAGTATTGAATACGAACCGAGAATTTTCCCGAAAACAGACAGATTTCAAAATTTACGTTTTGAAATTGCCCAACAACTTTATCTGTCCATTTTCTCCTTTTACTCTTGTGAAAATGAAAAAAAGTTTGTAAAAGATCATTTTTGTGATTAAAAAGTTAAATATTCATTTTTTCCTTCCACGTTGCTTCAACTCCTGTGAAGCACTTGAAGAGTCAATAAACTTCTTGAATGTGGTTTTGAGTACCTTGAGGGGTGCAGTTTTTAGAATGGTGTCACTTTTGGGTATTTTCTGCCATATAAACCCCTCAAAGTGACTTCAAATGTGAGGTGGTCCCTAAAAAAATGTCTTTGTAAATTCTGTTGTAAAAATGAGAAATCGCTGGTCAACTTTTAACCCTTATAATTTCCTAATAAAAAAAAATTTGGTTCCAAAATTGTGCTGATGTAAAGTAGACATGTGGGAAATGTTATTTATTAACTATTTTGTCTGACATATTTCTCTGTTTTAAGGGAATAAAAATTCAGTTTGAAAATTGCAAAATTGTCAAAATTTTCGCCATATTTGTGTTTTTTTAAAAAATAAACGCAAGTTATATCGAAGAAATTTTACCACTAACGTGAAGTACAATATGTCACAAGAAAACAATCTCAGAATCGCAAATGTCCGTTGAAGCGTTCCAGAGTTATAGCCTCATAAAGAGACAGTAGTCAGAATTGTAAAAATTAGCCCGGTCATTAACGTGCAAACCACCCTTGGGGGTGAAGGGGTTAAGCAGTAACAACAGTAAGGGCTAATGCAGACGTTGGTGCAAAATGTCTATACAGTTCTGGCAAAAATTAAGGGACCACTTTCTAATGTTCAGTTTGTCTGATTTTTCTCTTTATAGGTATATTTTTGAATAAAATGTAAATTGTTCTTTTAGTCTATAAACTTCTGACTACATATCTCCGAATTTCTAAGCAATAATTTTGTATTTTTTTCAAAGAAAAATGGTCAAAATTAAAAAAAAACAGTGCTTTTAGACCTCAAATAATGCAAACAAAACACGTTCATAATCATTTAGAAACAACAATACTAATGTTTTAACTCAGGAAGAGTTAAGAAATCAATATTTTGTGGAATAACCATGATTTTTAAAAACAGCTTTCATGCGTCTTGTCATGCTTTCCACAAGTCTTTCACACTGCTTCTGGCGCAAAAATTTAAGCTGTTCTTCTTTGTTTGATGGCTTGTGATTATCCATCATCCTCTTGATCACATTCCAGAGGTTTTCAACGGGGTTTTTTACAGGGTTCATGTCTGGAGAATGGGCTGCCCATGACAGGGTTTGATGTGGTGGTCTCTTAATTTTTGCCAGAGCTGTATATGTCTCATTTATGCTTAAGTTTCTGTGATGCTTGAGAGCTGTGGCCAATCCGTGCATTGTGGTCTGTGCTCAGGATGATTTGCACGGACAACTTGATGAGCCCTTAGTCCTTTGTGAAAGCCTTTATGTTTAACAGACATTTTTTTTTTAAAAAAAAGAATGAGTTGTAGAATTACAGAATGTAAAACGAAATGTGTTTCAAAATGCTTGAACTGTAGAGACCGATTAAAAAAAAACGGTATATATTTTTTAAATTACAAATAAATGAACACTCCCAAAAACCACACTTACCAATCATTGTCATAATACTAGCTCCAGCCCAGGTAATATATCTAAACTACAAATTAGAAAAAATATATAATTATGAAAAGATAACATAAGTGTTAAAATACAAATTATTGTGCTATTTCTAACTGGTGAGTTGTGCAATTTAATGGCAAGTATTGCTTTATACTTCTGGGCCAAGCATTTGGTTTCCATCTCAATAAGTTTTTCCCTATGTATGGACCAAATATGCATTGCAAATGCAGTATGAGCGGAGCCAAAACCTCAACCATAAGAAAAAATGTATCTTTTCTAATTGATTAAAAAGGCTTTTCTGTGTCTCTGCTTCTTTCATCCGCCTGACCAATTTTGCTTGAACAATCTTTCTCAAGGGTCTTTTCAATTTGTGTGTTTTTATGTTTGACAATAAATGATGGGGCAAAACAGTTTTATCGGAACCCACCTAAATGTACTCTTCATAATTTGCAGTTCTGCCTGGGCCCACAAGCTTTGTGAAGCAACACATAGCTAACATCAGACATTAGGAATAGGGAAGAAGATGTTGTTCAGGAAAAGGTATGTTAAGAGTACACTCCCACATGCATATACATAATCAGTCCCATTCTAATTCAGGAGAGTGGGACGATGTTTTTCTCTTTTGTCATCCTTGTGCTGTCCGTATGTAATTGGATTGCATTCGTACCAATTTAATCCCATGCTTCTGTTCTTTAAAGCGTTTTTTTCTGCCCTTATCGGATCGCGATCGGGCAGGAAAAAATTGCACCATGCTGTAATTGCAAGCCAAATTCAGATCACATGTACCTGTACGTTCCCTTAAAACAGTGAAATATGTCACACAAAATAGTTACTAAATAACATTTCCCACATGTCTACTTTACATCAGCACAATTTTGAAACCAAATTTTTTTTTGCTACGAAGTTATAAGGGTTAAAAGTTGACCAGCGATTTCTCATTTTTACAACAAATTGTACAAAACCATTTCTTTTAGGACCACCTCACATTTGAAGTCACTTTGAGGGGTCTATATGATAGAAAATACCCAAAAGTGACACCATTCTAAAAACTGCACCCCTCAAGGTACTCAAAACCACATTCAAGAAGTTTATTGACCCTTCAGGTGCTTCACAGGAGCTGAAGCAACGTGGAAGGAAAAAATGAATATTTAACTTTTTAATCACAAAAATGATCTTTTACAAACTTTTTTTCATTTTCACAAGAGTAAAAGGAGAAAATGGACAGATAAAGTTATTGGGCAATTTCTCCTGAGTAGGCCAATACCCCATATGTGGGGGAAAACCACTGTTTGGGCACATGGCAGAGCTCGTAAGGGAAGGAGCGCCGTTTGACTTTTTCAAACCAAAATTGGCTGGAATTGAGATTGGACGCCATGTCGCGTTTGAAGAGCCTCTGATGCACCTAAACAGTGGAAACCCCCCACAAGTGACACCATTTTGGAAACTAGACTGCCTATGGAACTTATCTAGATCTGTTGTGAGCACTTTGAACCCCCAAGTGATTCACAAAAGTTTATAATGCCTAGGTGAGAAAAAAAAAACAATTTTCCACAAAAATGATTTTTTATTCCCGAATTTTTGATTTTTCCCAAGGAAATTGGAGCCCAAAAGTTGTTGTCCAATTTGTCCTGAGTACGTTGATACCCCATATGAGGGGGGGGGAAACTGTTTGGCGCACGGCAGCGCTTGGAAAGGAAGTAATAACGTTTTGGAATGCAGACGTTGATGGGGGTCATGTTCCATTTGCAGTACCCCAGATGAGCCTAAACAGTGGAAACCCTCCACAAGTGACCCCATTTTGGAAACTAGACCCCTAAGGAACTTATCTAGATCTGTGGTGAGCACTTTGAACCCCAAGTGCTTCACACAAGTTTATAATGCCCGGGCATGAAAATAAAAAATCATATTTTTTTCCCACAAAAATTATATTTTAGTCACCAATTTTTTATTTTCCCAAGGATAACAGGAGAAATTGGACCACAAAAGTTGTTGTCCAATTTGTCCTGAGTATGCTGATACCCCATATGTGAGGGGGATCCACTGTTTGGGCGCACGGCAGAGCTCTGAATGGAAGGAGCACCATTTGACTTTTTCCAACCAAAATTGGCTGGAATTGAGATTGGACGCCATGTTGCATTTGGAGAGCCCCTGACGTGCCTAAACAGTGGAAACCCACCACAAGTGACCCCATTTTGGAAATTAGACCCCCTAAGGAACTTATCTAGATCTGTGATGAGCAATTTGAACCCCCAAGTGCTTCACACAAGTTTATAACGTAGAGCCGAAAAATTAAAAAATCATATTTTTTTCACAAAAATTATCTTTTCAACAAGACCGCAAAAGTTATTGTGCAATTTGTCCTGAGTACGCTGATACCCCATATGTGGGGGTAAACCACTGTTTGGGTGCATGGCAGAGCTCGGAAGGGAAGGAGCGCCGTTTGACTTTTTCAGCGCAGAATTGGCTGGACGCCATGTCGTGTTTGGAGAGCTCCTGATGTGCCTAAACAGTGGAAACCCCCCACAAATGACACCATTTTCGAATCTAGACCCTCAAGGAACGTATCTAGATGTGTGGTGAGAACTTTGAACCCCCAGGTGTTTCACTAAAATTTATAACGCCCGAGCATGAAAATAAAAAAATCATATTTTTTCCACAAACATGATCTTTTTGTTATGTTTCGGTAACTGAAGATAAATAGCAAAAAATAGCAAAAGCGGTAATACACCAGAGAGGCTGGAATCTATTGGATTGCAGTAACCTGAACTAACCACACAACTAGAAGTAGCCGTGGAGCGTTCCTACGGTGATCCTAGACGCCTCGTCACAGCCTGAGAGATAACTACACCTAAAGGCAGAAAGATGAAAGCTATCTGCCCCGGAGCAGATCCCCAAAGAAAATAGGAAGCCCCCAAACATGAAAGAATTCTGACTGCAATCCAAAAAAACCCTAACAAAAATACCAACACTTCTGATTGCCAAAAAACCTGAGATCACACGATCTCATCCACCTAAATCAGATCTCTGGTGTAACAAAACGCTATTCAGCAAATAAAAAGTAACAAAGGAGCAAAGCAAAAGTGCAGACATAAATGGAGCACAATTGCAGCGCCAGACCCCAAAAGGGGACAGGCTGTAGCCCACTGCAAGCAGTAAACCTTCAGAGAAAATCAAGCAGAGGAAAAAAAAATACACTTATCTGAAGGAGAGCAGGAAACTAGCAGTGCTTCAAGCAAGACCAGAAGGAACAATGGATAACCGGCAAGGCTGCTGGGAACTCAGGCCACTTATATCCTACCATTCAGCGCCAACTGAAGGCCATTCAGTAATCAGTTCATTACCCTCAGCAGCCACCGGAGGGAGCCCCAGCTCAGAAGCCGCCTCCAGCATATTCACAACAGTACCCCCCCTTGAGGAGGGGTCACCGAACCCTCACCTGCGCAACCAGGCCGATCAGGATGGGCTCGATGATAGGCACGGATAAGTCTCCCAGCATGAATGTCCGAAGCAAACACACAAGAATTGTCCTCCTGATCATAACCTCTCCTCTTAACCAAATACTGGAGTTTCCGTCTAGCAAAACGAGAATCCAATATCTTCTCAACCACATACTCCAAATTGCCCTCAACCAAAACAGGGTCGGGAGGCGCAGCCATAGGAACCACTGGTTCGACAAACCTCTTCAATAAGGACTTGTGGAACATGTTATGGATCTTAAATGTCCCTGGAAAAGCAAGCGGAAGGAAACCGGATTAATAATTTCCATGATCTTATAAGGTCCAATGAACCTTGGCTTAAATTTTGGAGATGCAACCTTCATAGGGATATTCCTTGAGGACAACCAAACCAAGTCCACCAATTTAAAACGAGGACCATCAGTCCTATGCCGGTTGGCAAACCGCTGGGCCTTCTCCTGAGAGAGAGACAACCTCTCCACCACCTGGTCCCAAATTTGCTGCATGCGCTGCACAATAGAGTCAACCCCCGGACAGACTGAAGCCTCCGCCTGTCCTGAAGAAAATCGAGGGTGAAACCCGGAATTGCAGAAAAATTGAGACATCAAGGTGGCAGAGCTAGCTCTATTATTAAGAGCAAACTCAGCCAAAGGCAAAAAAGAGACCCTCTCATCTTGATCAGCAGACACAAAACATCTCAAATAAGTCTCCAAAGTCTGGTTTGTTCTCTCGGTTTGTCCATTAGTCTGAGGGTGAAATGCAGAGGAGAAAGACAACTGAACACAAAGTTTAGAACGAAATGTCCTCCAAAATCTGGAAACAAACTGGACTCCTCTGTCAGACACAATGTTCTCCGGAATGCCATGTAACCGAACCACATGCTGAAAGAACAAAGGCACCAACTCGGAGGTGGAAGGCAACTTAGGTAATGGCTCAAGATGTATCATCTTGGAAAACCTATCATAGATTACCCAGATAACGGTCATTCTCTGAGAGACAGGAAGGTCAGAAATAAAATCCATAGAAATATGGGTCCATGGCCTCTTGGGTACCGGTAATGGCATTAACAAACCACTAGAATGAGAGCAAGGCTTGGAACGAGAGCAAGTCCCACAGGACTGCACAAAGTCCCTGACGTCACGAGACAAAGTAGGCCACCAAAAGGAGCGACTCACCAAGTCTCTGGTACCAAAAGTCCCTGGATGACCAGCCAACGCGGAACAATGAATCTCAGACATCACACTCTTTTTGCACTGGTCTGGAACAAACAACTTCCCAATAGGGCAGCGCTCAGGTTTATCCTCCTGACACCCTTCCAGAGCCAGTCTCAAATTGGGCGAAATGGCGGAAAGAACCACACCCTCTTTCAAAATAACAGCAGGATCAGATAACTCAGGAGAATCTGCAAAGAAACTCCTCGAGAGGGCATCCGCCTTGACATTCTTAGTGCCAGGAAGAAAAGAAACCACAAAATTAAAATGTGTGAAAAACAAGGCCCACCTGGCCTATCTAGGATTAAGTCGCTTGGCTGCTTCGAGATAAACCAGGTTCTTATGGTCCGTGAGGACCACCACCTGATGTTTGGCTCCTTCCAGCCAATGTCTCCACTCTTCAAAAGCCCACTTTATGGCCAATAACTCCCTATTACCCACATCATAATTACGTTCAGTTGGAGAAAATTTTCGAGAGAAAAGGCACAAGGGTTACTCTTAGAGGTCTCTGGATCCCTTTGGGACAAAACGGCACCTGCCCCAATCTCAGAGGCATCAACCTCCACCTGAAACGGCAGAGAAACATCAGGCTGCGGTAAAACAGGAGCAGAAATGAATCTCTGCTTAAGTTCCTGAAACGCAGAAACTGCCTCAGAAGGCCAATTCACCACATCGGAACCCTTTTTGGTCAAATCAGTCAATGGTTTAACAATACCAGAGAAATTACCAATAAATTTACGATAAAAATTGGCAAAACCCAAAAATCTCTGAAGAGCCTTCAATGAAGTAGGTTGAACCCAATCACAGATGGCCTGAACCTTGACCGGGTCCATTTCAATAACAGACGGAGACAAAATGAATCCTAGAAATTAGATCTTCTGTACGCCAAAAAGACACTTTGATCCCTTCACATACAGTGCATTCTCTCTCAAAATCTGGAACACAGTCCGAACATGTTTCACATGAGAGTCCCAGTCATTGGAAAAAATCAAGATATAATCCAAATAAACAATCAGAAATTTATCCACAAAATCCCTGAAAATATCATTCATGAAGGATTGGAAGATGGAAGGGGCATTAGTAAGCCCAAAAGGCATCAGTAGGTAATCAAAATGCCCCTCTGGGGTATTAAACGCCGTCTTCCATTCATCCCCGTGCTTAATGCGAATAAGTTTATACGCCCCCCTGAGGTCCAGCTTGGTAAACCAACTAGCACTTTTCACTCTGGAAAATAGGTCAGAAAGGTAACGGATATTGATATTTAACAGTGATCTTATTCAGGAGGCGATAATCAATACACGGCCTCAATGAACCATCCTTTTCGGCCACAAAGAAAAAAACGGCGCCCAAGGGTGAAAAGGATGGTCTGATATGACCCTTCTCCAATGACTCCTTGATATAAGATTGCATAGCATCGTGTTCAGGTACAGACAAGTTAAAAAGGCGACCTTTAGGAAATTTACCACCAGACCAAAGGGGTAGAATCAATGCCCAGTAGAGGAATAGACTTCCGCAGGGGTACATGGGAAACCCACAACGTTTGGCAAAGTCAAAATCCATCAGGTTAATAGCTGCTCCTGAATCAACAAAAGCCTGAGCAGAAAATGTGGACAGGGAGCAAATCAGGGTAACAGTCAACAGAAATTTAGTCTGAACACTACCCAAGACAATTGAGCGTGCAAAACTTCTTCCCCGCTTAGGGCAGATGGAAAGAGCATGAGAGGCATCACCACAGTAGAAACATAACTAGAGTTGAGTGATACTTTCCGATATCCAAAAGTATCGGAATCGGAATGGTATCGCCGATACCCAAAAATATCGGCGATACCCGATACCGATACCGGAAATCCAATGTAAGTCTATGGGAACAAAATATCGGAATTAAAAAAAACCCATTCTTGCCTTGTTGGTTAATTGTACATGAAGGAAAACATCAAAGAGTAATGTAGAATGTATTGGGGAAGGTTGAGGAGACATTAAAGGCATAGATGTTTAACCCAATCAAATGGAATAGCATAAATATTTTTTTTTTAAAGATGTTCGGATTGACGAACAAATTGACAATGTTGTTAACGTTTTTTCTATTTTGGCAAATATGTATATTTCACAACTTCCATGCTCTTCACCTTTTTAACTTTTGACACACTTTCTCCTTCATAATCTTCAGCAGCATCATCTTTTTCATCAAATTATTCTTCATCTTCACCTTCTTTATCTTCTTCTTAAACTTCTTGCTATTCATCTTTTTGTTAACATTACTCATATTCTTCTTATTAAACTATTATTCTTATTCATATTGTACTTCATCTTCTTCATCATATTCTTATTTGTGACAGAGATTCCTGTACTTGTAATCTGTCAAAGTATGAATTTTTCATCGTTCCGTTCTTGCTGTCACAAAAGATTTAAATTACAACAGTATTTGTCCGTGTTCAGTTTAGCCTGCAGCAGCAGGCATTTTCCAGGGGCACCACGAGGAGGAACGGACTCACCCCCATACACTGCTTAGTCTTCTTCTGCTTATAATTTAGAGCATATATTTTGCTCTTCATTTTGGTCTTATACTTCATGTTCTTCTGCTTTTTGATCTTCTGCTTATTGTTCTTAAGTCTCTTGTTCTGTATCTTGTAGTTTGTCTTAACCTTCTCAGTCCTGTTGGGTAATCTTTTATTTCTTCTTTGTGATGGTGTTTAGGCTGGTTGGCTTGATGCTCGTCGTCCTTGTGGTCGTCATCTTCTTCGGGGTGGTCATCAGGGTCGTCGTCTTCATTGTTGGAGATCCAGAGTGATTACCCAAAAAAACATTTAAAAAATATTCAATTTGTAAATGTAGCAGAAGGTACAAGAGCCAATGCAAGTAACGAGGACCAGCTGACTGTGCTGGAACCCGGAGGGGCAGCAGAAGGAAAAGAGCCAATGGCACAACCGAGGATCAGCTGACGTTACTGGGACACGGTTACTAAGCAGGAGGTACCTGTGCTCCAAAGCACTACCAAGGACCAGCAGACGTTGCTGGAACTTGGATACCGAGATGGAGGCACCTAGGCCAAAGGCACTGCGGAGAACCAGTTGACGGTACTGGAACCCGGACGGGTAGCAGAAGGTACAAGAGCCAATGCAAGTAACGAGGACCAGCTGACTGTGCTGGAACCCGGAGGGGCAGCAGAAGGAAAAGAGCCAATGGCACAACCGAGGACCAGCTGACGTTACTGGGACACGGTTACTAAGCAGGAGGTACCTGTTCTCCAAAGCACTACCAAGGACCAGCAGACGTTGCTGGAACTTGGATACCGAGATGGAGGCACCTAGGCCAAAGGCACTGCGGAGAACCAGCTGACGGTACTGGAACCCGGACGGGTAGCAGAAGGTACCCATGTAAATTTAAGTTGACAGGCCGCGAGCCGGCCGCAGTTACCGAATCACACAGTACTACAGTGAGTGATTGTCCTATTGTCACAACGGAAACAGCCTTTATTTGCATATCCCGCAGCACACATAGGAAGCACCTAAACTCCAGGCACCATAGAGTCGGCTAACCCGACCGCAACATGACAGGACAATTTATTGGAGGCTAAGTGACGTTTACACTGACAGGAAAGAGATGGCGTGCTGTAACCAGTCTGGGCAGGAGTGAGTACCCGTGCCAATGACACTTCCGAGCAACAACTGTCGGTGTTGGAGCCCAGGGATGAGAAGAGAACCGGTTGGAGGCAGCAGGACTTTTTGCCGTTCACACAGCAGGGGAACAGCTGACACTACTGAACCCCAGTAACACAGGAGCAAGTGTTGACTGTGCTAACAGCACTTACAGGCAACAACTGGCGGTGTTGGAGCCCAGGGTCAAGGAGGATGTTTAAATACTAGATCAAGTAATTTCCTTGTTACCTGTCAATTTTAAATGTCTATACTTCAAACAAGAGAAAGATAACCTTTACTACCATAAGATGATGATTTCATTTAAACTAATATCGAGATAAATAAAGAATTGACAAACATAAACACATACATTAACATGTTGAACAGCAATGCAAACCACAAAATAAATTAGTTAAGGAATCTGCTATACGGTTGTACATAAAAGCATACAAGTACATATCTGAATCCATTAATGATGGATAAGTAACAGTATGTACACCATTTTTATTGTATAGACAATGAATGTCTGACTTCAAAACATCATCAGCATTACAAGTTATCGGTGACATTACTAAAATGTTACATTTGCTGAATAATGTCACTAAACAGTTTATACAAAATTATACAATTTCCATCATGTAATACTCATAATATGTGCCAATAACCATTTTTATTAACAAACATAACCTTTAAAAAGTGCATAGTGCATAGTGAAAATTGCTATTTATGCCTAACTGTCGACTTGCAAGCATGACAACGGATAGATAAGGTATATATAGATGAGACTGCATAGCCACAGATGGTGAATGGCGATGTAATACTGTACCTCAATAAAGTGTGCGTCACTACTACATAATTTTTTTTTGATATAGCTTTATAAACAGGGTACGTGGATGTATGCTTGCGCCTTTGTTTTGACGCACAGACTGCCTTCCTGCTGAGACGCGTTGGGTAGTGAACAGTTGTGTGCAGTGTTCACTGCAGTCTCTGCGGAATAACCACACTTAGGCCTTATAACTTTTCAGACTTTCTTTAACAATCTACCAAGATGAAGAAGGCAGGGAGTAAGGCACGTGGTCGTGGCCGTGGAGTTTCTTCAGGGAGAGGACGTGGGGATTCTGTGACTGCTGCGGCCCCCAGTGACACAGCATCCACCAGTTTTCCCCGTGAGCGTTCCTTTATGCGCACTTTTGTAGGAGCTCGGAGTACCCCCTGCTGTGGGAAGAACAAATTGAAGCCGTTGTTGGTTGGATGGCAGCCAATGCATCGACTTCAATTGCTTCCACCTCCTCTCAGGACCACAGCACTGTTGAGCAACCATCTGTCTCTTCACCGCCTGGCAAATTGCCCAGGCAGTCAGCGAGTTCTGTACAGGAGCCAGCTGAGTGTCTGCTTCTGTTCTCAGAATCTATTGGCTTGCAAACAGGGGCCAAGCCAAGCAGCATTCTGTAATGTGAAGAAGAGGGAGTATGCAGTGATGCGCAACAGCTGTGTCTCTCTGAATCTGAAGAGGCGGGTGAGACAGTCCCGATGGTCAGCACACCTGAGAACGCATCTGATGATGATGAGACTCAGGTGCCAGTTTCTGTTGAGCATGGTGCTGGCCAGACCACCCAACAGCAGCAGGTGTTGGAAGAGGGTAGTGGAGATGATGAGGTCCAAGACCCAACATGGCATGAGGAACAGGAAGGTGGTGGGAGCAGCTCAGAGGAATCCTAATAATAATAATATTAATTTATATAGCGCCATCATATTACGCATCGCTTTACAGTTTTGCAGTTTAAGAACACAAGTCATAAGTAACAACGTTAATAATACAATAATTTAAGCTAAATAAGTCGCCCCTGCTCATGACAGCTTACAATGTACAATGAGGTGGGGGAGATACAAAGTATAGGTGTTTATATACAATGGTGCATTTACAATGATGGTCCAGCCATCTTAAGGGAGTGAGGGATGGAGATAGTGAATGGGCTAGAGACACACACACACATACACATTTACACAGAATACATAGAATGACTTTGATTAGTGAATGTGATAGGCCGCTCTGAACAAATGTGTTTTGAGGGAGCGCCTGAAACCATGCAAATTGTGGATAGTCCTAATTTGTTGGGGTACAGCATTCCAGAGGATTGGCGTAGCGCGGGAGAAGTCTTGGAGTGGGGAGTGGGAGGTACGTATTAGTGCAGAGGTTAGTCGAAAGTCGTTTGCAGTGGGGAGTGGGAGGTACGTATTAGTGCAGAGGTTAGTTGAAAGTCGTTTGCAGAGCGCAGCAGTCGGTTAGGCCGATAGATAGAAATGAGGGAGGAGATGTAGGAGGGGTGCTGCACTGTGGATAGCTTTGTGGCTGAGAACCAGTACTTTGGTTGAAAGCTGGGAGAGGCCTAGAGAAGTGGTTAGTGATAGAAGGAAGACAGAGGAAGACATTGCCCCAACGGTACAAACAGGAGGGAGAGTTAGGCTGCAGACTCGGTTGCCTGTAGCCTCCAGTTTGTCACCTGTTCGGAGCAGTTGTCTTCCAAAAGTCAAAATGTGCGCTCCCAGGACTTGCACTGCGTGGTCCTTTTTTCACACACTTGCACATGATATTTGCTATGTCAAATGAAAGCTGTCTAATCAAAAATTAAAAATAGCTAAAAGTGTCAGTCACCTCAATACCACAAATATGTGGAAACATGTGCGGACAAAGCACGTAGTTGAGTTACAAAGACACACTGGAGATGTAGGCCAACCTACAGCAGCACCTACATCTTCAGGTTGTGTTGAAGCCTCTTCATCGAGCTCACACACAGCTGGTTCTGCTTCCTCACAGGATCGCCATGGAAGAACCATGGTCACTGTTGTCCAGAGACAAAGTGTTATTCCACACACAGCAGCAAGTTCCCTGTCATCCTCACACTCCCAGGCCACAAAACAGCCATCGGTAGCACAGGCATGGGATAAAAGACGGCCATACTCCGCAAACCATGCACGAGCACAGGCTCTGAATGCTGGCATTGCAAAACTCCTGTCCCTTGAAATGCTGTCATTCAGGCTGGTGGAGACAGACAGTTTCCGTAACTGAATATCATTGTCAGTCACACAGTACAATGTGCCAAGCCGATTTCATTTCAGCAGGCAAGCCGTCCCTGGTCTGCAAAAGCATGTTGAGGGAAAAATTAAACATGCGCTACTAAACGCCCTCAGTAGCAAGGTCCACCTGACCACCGATGCGTGGACCAGTACCCATTGTTAGGATCTGCTACAACCAGTAAGGAAAGAAGGGAATTCTGTCCCTACAATACAACTAAGCTGAATCCCTACGATGTAACGGGGAACCTGATCCTGCGACCAGACCCGCTAAAGTCCTCATCTAGTGTGAACGAAGACCTATAGTTGCGAGGGAGGAATCCCTACAAGATCTAGGGACTGGAGAAAAGGTGGACACCTCTTAACATAAATTGTAGCATGGATAATTAAACAGAAAAAAAAATACTTTGCGATCCTAACATCAAGCAAAACTGACTGATTAAGGCACCTAAGATCCCGGCTACCTTAACAGTAGATAATACAATGAAGTCAAGCAAAGCCAGAAGGGCGGAGCCAGACGAAATAGGGAAAAAAGGTCATGTGACCAGCAAACTGAAACAAAACCTAACAAGAGGGTTCTAACACCCATGGCCAGGGACAATACCTTTCCCTCACTGCCCATTGGGTCAATGTTGTGTAGCCGGGTACTGATCTTGCGAGTGGCGCTGTACGTGTTCTGCCAACTCCAAGGATTGCAGGAATCAAGTCTGTACACATTGACTCCTCCTCCTACTCCAGTTCCTCAGAATCATCGCTGCAGGAGCCGTCACGGTCTACCTCCACATGGACCCGTGAACGTTTACCTGTTGCGACTGATATGAGCACAGCCGTGTCCAAATGTCAACAGGCCGTCCTGAAATTAATTTCCATGGGGAATCTTAGCCACACAGCGCATGGGGCTCTGTAATGCCATAAAGCAGGAGAGCGACGTGTGGTTTTTGGAAGCGAATCTACAGGCAGGCTTGGTAGTGTGTGACAATGGCCGAAATCTGGTGGCAGCTCTGGGCCTTGGCAACCTCACTCACATACCATGTCTGTCATATGTGCTCAACTTGGTCGTGCAGAGTTTTTTGAGGGACTATCCGGATCTTGATGCACTGCTGCACAAGGTCTGCCTAGAGTGCGCTCACTTGCGACGTTCCAGCATGGCCAGATCGCTGATTGCAGCTCTGCAACGCAGATTTCGCTTCATGAACATCGCATCATATGTGACGTACCCACCAGGTGGAATTCCTCGTTACATATGTTGGAGCGTTTGTGTGAGCAGCAGCCAACAGTAATGGAGTATCAGCTGCATCAGGCGCAATCAACTCGCAATTTGCGCCGTTCACACTTCACCACTACTGAGTGGGCCTCTATAATAAGAATAATAATAATCTTTATTTATATAGCGCCATAATATTCCGCAGTGCTTTACAGTTTAACAGTTTCAAAACACAAGTCATAAGTAACAACGTTAACAATACAATAATTAAAGCAAAATCAGCCGCCCCTGCTGGTGAAAGCTTACAATCTACAATGAGGTGGGGGAGATACAAAGTACAGGTGTTTATATACAATGGTGTTTTACAATGATGGTCCAGACATTTTAAGGGAGTGAGGGATGCATGGAGATAGTGAATGGGCTACACACACAGACTTACACATAGAATGACTTTGATTAGTGAATGTGATAGGCCACTGTGAACAAATGTGTTTTGAGGGAGCGCCTGAAACCATCCAAATTGCGGATAGTCCTAATTTCTTGGGGTACAGCATTCCAGAGTATTGGCGCAGCGCGGGAGAAGTCTTGGAGTCGGGAGTGGGAGGTACGGATTAGTGCAGAGGTTAGTCGAAGGTCGTTTGCAGAGTGCAGCAGTCGGTTAGGCCGATAAATATAAATGAGGGAGGAGATGTAGGGGGTGCTGCGCTGTGGAGAGCTTTGTTGGTGAGAACCAGTAATTAGAATTGGATCCTATAATGAATGGGCAGCCAGTGTAATGAGTGGCGAAGGACTCTATGAAGGACATCTGCCACGTTTTGCGTGCGTTTGATGAGTCAACGCGGATGGCAAGTGCAGATGATGCACTAGTCAGCCTGACTGTCCCCCTTATCTGCCTGCTTCAAAAAACACTGCAAGCACTAAGGCATGAGGTTTTGGAAGAGGTGGAGGATGAGGAGTCACAAATTCCATCACCTTCTGGACAGTCAGCGCAACGTGGTTCCTCACAAAGGGCTGGAGGACTTTCAAAGTACCATGCTGTATCAACAATTGAACCTCCAGAGTCGCTGTCTATATTTTCATAACCATTCCAAACTTTTAATGTATTTACAAAGCACATAATGTACAGTTTTTGTCTATCCTTTTGTAATGCTATTGTAAGGTTCTATGTATATATTCCTGAGACTCAGTTTGTTCGTCAGCCATTTTACTTTCTGTCTTGCTGCAGCTATCTTGCCCTCAGTCAAAATAGAGTTTCCAGCTTGCATGTTCCCGCCCTGATTCTCTCCTTTGCTTCTTAAGCAGCCACAGCTGAGCAATCAGTGCTTCAGAATCTAGCCTGCAGTGAACCTGTGACTTGACTCCTGTAAGCCTTGGACCTTGTACTCCAGCTATTCCTACTGAGGAACTCTGAAGCACTTGTGGACTCTGAACCCTGCTCTTTGAAAGACCCACGTTTGAATGGACTTACGGTAACAGAGAAGAAGATCCTGAATCTGTATTGGAGAGTGATTGCTGAGCTTGGATTACTCTGGCCTGCTGTGTCTCCTGTTTCTGTGTCTGCAAACTGTGTGACTATTTCTGCCAACTTGTATGAAGTAATACAGGACTTTTCTATATCAAACCTGTGACTCCTGTGTTTTCATCGCACCCAAGCACAAGACGCTATATGAACTGTACTACATACATTACAAGATTCTGAAGCCAAAACGTTAGTGTCTGCTGGGTCTGGAAGGCTGTGTCTGCTGTACTGTGGATATCAGACGTCGGTTGTACTTTCTGTGATGACAGTGGTTGTGACTTCTCACAACCATTCAGATGTCTGGTTGAAACTTTCTGTGATGATAGTGGTTGTGACTTCTCACAACCATTCCAGATGTCTGGTTGAAACTTTCTGTGATGATAGTGGTTGTGACTTCTCACAACCATTCCAGGTGAGCAGTTCCCTTAATTTTTTTTTCTCTCTGCAGTGTTGCCACAGGTGAACACTATTGTTTTTTTTTTTCTCTCCTCTTCTTCCAGTAATCCTGTCTTAAAAGATCTGGAAAATGGAGGCCCGCATAAAGGAACTTTGCGGAGTGACTGATAATATCCTTGCAGATTTGCAGAATATAAAGACCCGTTTTACAAATCTACAGGACCTCAATAATCACAATTTGCAAGTGGTTGGACAGACTACCCAGGATTTGCGAGCCAGGATTGAGGTTCTATAGGGGCGAGTCCAGGCTCCTGCCGTAGCCCGAGTGCTGGGATTCCCAAGTTGCCCCCTTTTCGTTTTGGCGGTGAACGTGAGAAATTCAGGGGATTTATTAATCAATGCAATCTTTTTTTTTCTGCACATGCTTCACAATTTCCCACTGAACGATCTAAGGTGCTTACTATAATTATGTTGCTTACCAACAAGGCTTTAATGTGGGCAAACCCTCTGATTGAGACTGAGGATGATTGTTTGAATCACCTTGATGATTTTATTTCAGCCATGGGGCAGGTGTTTGATGACCCCAATCGAGGTGCAACAGCTGAAGCAGCCATGTTAGCTTTGCGCCAAGGTAAGCACTCGGTAGCTGAATATGCCTTGGATTTCAGGAGATGGGCCCTTGATACCACCTGGGACAGTTCCGCCAAAAAATCTATTTTTCGAAAGGGGTTATCTCCACTGATTAAGGATGAACTTGCTCGTGCCGACCCTCCCACTGCGTTAGGTGACTTTATTAACTACTGCATCCTTATTGATACTCGTCTGACTGAACGCAGGCAAGAGAGATGGTTCGAAAGCAATCGTACTAACCTTTTCCTACCTTCCTCTCCAGCTAAGGAACCTTTGAGTAGGATTACACGGGAACCTGAACCTGAACTCATGCAGGTAGACTCTTTACAACGACGGGTTAGTGATGCACGCAAGGAACATCGTTTTAAGGAGAATCTGTGTTTCTATTGTGGTAAGTCAGGGCACTTCATTATAAACTGCTCCAGCCGTTCTCGTAAGACTACTGCAGCACTCATTCATTGTGAGTGTTGCGAGAGGGGATCTGTCAGGTCCGAGCCTCAGGCTCCAGAGAGATCTGCAGCAACAGATCTTGATTTCTCGGACTTAAACTCCGTTACCTCTGAGGACGTTGACTGTGTAAACGCTGCCATTTTTCAAGTTTCCTCAGCGGTGTCCCAGCTGAGTTGTAAGAAAAACAATTCTCATTGCTTTCTTTCCATCAAACTCTGGGTTGACTCAGCTTGGGTGTCTAGCTCTGCTATGATCGACTCAGGGGCAAGTGGAAATTTTATGGATGTCTCCTTTGCTCTGAAACAGGGAATACGTTCAGTGAAGAAGGCTACTCCAGTACAGATGGAAACTGTGGATGGCTCCCTGCTGACCTCTGGACCAGTGGATCAGGAAACAGAGCCTTTGAGGGTTCTTATGGGTAAAGATCATCAAGAGAAACTGTCCTTTATGCTTATCTCTTCTCCCCACTTTCCCATTATTCTAGGGCTACCATGGCTGCAGGCTCAGAATCCTACCATTAACTGGGAGACCAAGGAATTACACTTTCCAGAGAAACAGATGAGTCCAAAAGTTTCAGCTTGCTCTGTTCCTAAAGGAATCATGTCAGTCCCTGAACTACCAGCTGTATACCAGGACTATGTGGATTTATGTGACAAGAAGAACGCTGACCAGCTTCCTCCTCACCGTCCATATGATTGTCCAATTGAATTATTGCCTGGAGCAGAGATACCTTTTGGTAAGATCTACCCCCTGGCGGGGCCCGAGCTAAAGGCTTTAAAGGATTACATCGACGAAAATCTAGCCAAGGGCTTCATACGCCCCTCTTCATCTCCTGCAGGTGCACCCATCTTCTTTGTAAAGAAGAAAGATGGATCTCTGAGACCATGCGTAGACTATAGGGAACTCAATAAGGTTACTATTAGAAACCGTTATCCATTGCCTTTAATCCCTGAGTTATTGGAGAGAGTGCGACATGCCAAAATTTTTTCTAAACTAGATCTTTGTGGGGCCTATAACTTAGTCCGTATTAGACCTGGGGATGAATGGAAGACTGCATTCAGGTCACGCTATGGACACTTTGAATATCTAGTTATGCCTTTTGGTCTGAGTACCGCCCAGCCACTTTCCAACACTTGGTGAATGACATCTTCAGGGATCTCCTAGATACATTTGTGGTAATTTATTTGGATGATATTCTAATTTTTTCTAACTCCACAGAGGAACATCATGGACATGTGAGAATGGTCTTGGAACGTCTAAGACAAAATCATCTTTACATCAAACTTGAAAAGTGTGAATTCCATAGGACCGAAATTCAATTTCTGGGGTATGTACTGTCTACACAAGGAATTAGTATGGATGGAAGCAAAACCCAAGCCATCAAGGATTGGCCAAGTCCTAGAAATGTGAAGGAGGTACAGCGCTTCATCGGGTTTGCCAACTTCTATAGACGTTTCATTAGAAATTTCTCTGAGGTAGTGTCACCTAACACTCAACTTACCCGGAAAGAGTCTAGGTTTTCCTGGACTCCCCAAGCCCAGGAAGCATTTTCCCGTCTAAAAGATAAATTTACCACTGCACCTATCCTAGTACATCCCAACCCCGAGCTTGCCTTCATAATAGAGGTGGATGCTTCAGACTGTGCCGTTGGAGCTATACTCTCTCAGAGAACAGGTGAGAAGAATGTCTTGCATCCCTGTGCCTTCTTTTCCCAGCAGTTGTCTTCGGCTGAGAGGAACTACGATCTGGGCAATAGAGAGTTGTTGGCCATTATTGCCGCCTTCAAAGAATGGAGACACCTTCTTCAGGGCGCTGCACAGCAAATAGTCGTCCTGACAGACCATCGTAACCTTGAGTTTATCAGGTCGGCTAAGTGCCTGACTCCTCGCCAGGCTCGCTGGAATCTTTTCTTAAACCAATTTAATTTTATCATCTCTTATAGACCAGGATCGCGCAATGGAAAGGCTGATGCACTCTCTAGGATTTACTCAGCAGAGACACGTCCAATTACTCCTCCTAAGACTATTCTTCCTGACTCTAGATTCCTAGGAGTAATTCATAATCAAGACCTACTTAAGGACATCAAGGAAGCATACCATGCGGATTCCTTTTTGGCACAACCCCCAAGGGACGTAAGTCTTGTCTTTAAGAATGGTGTGTGGATTCAGGGACAACGTCTGTATATTCCTGAAACAGTTAGATTAAGAGTATTGCAACTCATTCATGATTCCAAGATAGCTGGGCATAGAGGAATTCTAAAGACACAGGAATTTCTTTCTCGTTTCTTTTGGTGGCCCACTTGCAGGAAGGATGTTTTGAATTATGTCACTTCATGTGAGGTCTGTGCAAGATGCAAAACACCTCGCTCCTCACCAACTGGTCTGTTACAGCCTCTTCCCACCCCGTCCCGCCCGTCGGGATCCATTTCTATGGACTTCATTGTGGAGTTACCAACCTCTCAGGGGAAGAACACCATTCTAGTGGTGGTTGACCGTCTAACAAAGGCAGCTCATTTTATCCCTTGTGTCGGCTTACCCACTGCAAAACAGACATCAGATTTGATGATTAAAGATGTGTTTCGCTTACATGGAGTACCGGATGAGGTTATTTCGGATCGAGGGGTGCAATTCACTTCTAGGTTTTGGCAAAATTTCTGTGCAGCATTGGACATTAAAGTAAACCTTTCTTCTGCTTTTCATCCCCAGACTAATGGACAGACCGAACGAACCAATCAAACCCTGGAGCAGTATCTCCGCTGCTTTATCTGCCACCTACAGGATGATTGGGTGGATCTACTTCCATTAGCTGAGTTCTCGTATAACAACTCTCAGAGTGCCTCCACTAAACAGTCTCCTTTTTACTCTAATCTAGGTTATCATCCTAACATTCTACCACGATTTCCCATAGAAACGCCTTTACCAGCAGTGGCTGAAAGAATCACGTCTTTACAGAAGAATATGGATCTTCTAAAGGAAAATCTGGAATCGGCTCAAGAAAGGTACAAGAAAGCAGCAGATAAATTTCGTAAACCTGCACCAGCTTTCAAGGTAGGAGACTTGGTCTGGCTGTCAACCAGAAATCTTAAGTTAAGGATTCCATCGTCTAAGTTGGGACATAAGTACATTAGACCCTATAAAATCAGTAAAATTATAAGTGCCGTTGCTTGTCGTCTTCAACTGCCCAGAACTATGAGAATCCACCCTGTCTTTCATGTATCCTACTAAAGGCTGCGACACCCAATACGTTTCCTGGACGTTCCTCTCCTTGCCCTGACCCAGTGCTAGTCGATGGTCAGGAAGAATTTGTGGTGGAAAGGATTTTAGATTCCAGGTTGTATAGAAATCAGTTACAATATCTGATTAAATGGCAGGGCTACCCAGTGGAGGACAACTCATGGGAACCGGTCAATAACGTTAATGCTCCTCGCTTGCTCCGTCAGTTTCATCAGAGGTACCCACACAAGCCTGGTCTGAGGTCATCCGGAGGTTGTCCTTAAGGGGGGAGTAATGTAAGGTTCTATGTATATATTCCTGAGACTCAGTTTGTTCGTCAGCCATTTTACTTTCTGTCTTGCTGCAGCTATCTTGCCCTCAGTCAAAATGGAGTTTCCAGCTTGCATGTTCCCGCCCTGATTCTCTCCTTTGCTTCTTAAGCAGCCACAGCTGAGCAATCAGTGCTTCAGAATCTAGCCTGCAGTGAACCTGTGACTTGACTCCTGTAAGCCTTGGACCTTGTACTCCAGCTATTCCTACTGAGGAACTCTGAAGCACTTGTGGACTCTGAACCCTGCTCTTTGAAAGACCCACGTTTGCATGGACTTACGGTAACAGAGAAGAAGATCCTGAATCTGTATTGGAGAGTGATTGCTGAGCTTGGATTACTCTGGCCTGCTGTGTCTCCTGTTTCTGTGTCTGCAAACTGTGTGACTATTTCTGCCAACTTGTATGAAGTAATACAGGACTTTTCTATATCAAACCTGTGACTCCTGTGTTTTCATCGCACCCAAGCACAAGACGCTATATGAACTGTACTGCATACATACAGCTATTGTGTTTCCATAAAGTGATGTTACAGAATTATGATACAATGTTTTTAAATTTTATGAGTTTTAAATTTTGTAAAATTTTTCTGTATTTGAAGGACTTTGTGAGGAGGATGAAGAGGAGTCAATGGAGGAGGAAGACATCGCTCCAGAGGGAGGTACACAACGCTCTAGTCAGTATGTAGAGCGAGGGTGGGGTGAGGCAGAGCAGGCAGAGATGACGCCTCTTGCAGGGGACTGCGTTTCTTGGCCAGTTGGGAGTCTGCAGCACATGGTTGATTTCATGCTGCAGTGCCTGAGAAACGACCGCCGCATCGAACACATTCACACCACGTCTGATTATTGGGTGTACACCCTCCTAGACCCTCGCTACCGGGACAACTTTCAAAGCCTCATCAGACCGTTGAACCGGGAGCGTAAAATGCGGGAGTAACAAGACACACTGCTGCAATTATTATTATTATTATACATTTATATAGCGCCATTTATTCCATGGCGCTTTACATATGACAAGGGAAAAATATAGACAGGTACAATAAAGATGTGCTGAACAAGGGACACACAAGTACAGAAGGAGAGAGGACCCTGCCCGCGAGGGCTCACAGTCTGCAGGGATGGGTGAGAATGCAATAGGAAAGGGTAGAGCTGGTCATACGATGGTTGAGTACACTGAGGATCATTGCAGGTTGTAAGCTTGTCGGAATCCATAATGTTCTCCATTCCAGCCGAGAGCACTGCTGCTGCTACTGCTTTACAAAGCAGCTCTGTGCGTCGAGGCAGTGGAGACAGCTCTGCAACAAGAGGGAGCACAAGCAGCGCCTCTGCACAGGGCAAGACCAGTATGTTCCAAATGTGGTGAAGTTTTGTGGCAGCGCCACCAATGTCTACACCATCCGAGATGGCTCCAGTCAGCAGGAGGCAACGTTTCCGTAAGATGGTGACAGACGACATGTCTTGCCCACTCAGTGTACTCCCAGATGGCTCTTCCCCATTCAAGTTTTGAGTCTCTAAGCTGGATACATGGCCAGAGCTTAGCCAGTATGCATTGGAGGTGCTGGCTTGCCCTGCTGGCAGTGTATTATCGGAGCGCGTCTTTTGTGCTTCAGGTGGTGTACTAACAGACCGTCGCATGCGACTATCCTCCGATAATGTAGACCGGCTTACTTTGCTGAAAATGAACAAGGCATGGATCACGCATGAATTTGCCTGTCCTGTTTCCGATTAAATAACTGGTTGGCAACGTTATACATGTATCCTGTTATGTTCATCTTTCTACCACCTGAACTGTACAGTCATGGCCAAAAGTTTTGATAATGACACAAATATGATATTTTCACATGATCTGCTGCCCTCTGGTTTTTATGTGTGTTTGACAGATATTTTTATCACAGACAGAAATATAATTGCAAACATATGAGTAACAAAAGCTTATATTGACAGTTAGAATGAGTTAATGCAGCAAGTCTAATTTTGCAGTGTTGACCCTTCTTCTTCAGGACCTCTGCAATTCTCCCTGGCATGCTGTCAATCAACTTCTGGACCAAATCCTGGCTGATAGAAGTCCATTCTTGCACAATCAATGCTTTCATTTTGTCAGAATTTTTAAGTTTTTGTTTGTCCACCCGTCTCTTGATGATTGACCACAAGTTCTCAATGGATTAAGATCTGGGGAGTTTCCAGCCCATGGACCCAAAATCTCTATGTTTTGTTCCCTGAGCCGTTTTGTCACTCCATAACTTAGGCAAATCAAACTCACATCATGCCTCAAAAGCTGCAATGTTGGAAGTGCATAATGTGGGTTGAAATTTGACAACAGCTGCAGTGCGAATGTTTGCCTTCATTGTTCTTGGCTTTTAAATAAAAGCATACAAGTAAATATAATAATACCTGAAAACCTCAGACTAGAGTGAACACTGAACACAACTGTTCACTTGCTGTGAAAGGCCTTTTTGTGGACTTCTATTATTTTGCAAGCAATGTATTGTATTTTGATGGAACAGCGTCACACTAATAGATTTTAGTAAATTGAAAATAGAATAAAGCAGCACCAATTTTAGAAAAATGACAAGGATGAGCCAGTGACAGACACTCAGCAGAGTACACGCAGCGGTGGTTGAAGTAAGTGGAGCGGGATCTACACTCCTAGCAAAAATTTAAACCTCAGACTAGATTGAACACTGAACACAACTGTTCACTTGCTGTGAAAGGCCTTTTTGTGGACTTCTATTATGTTTGCAAGCAATGTATTGTATTTTGATGGAAGAGCGTCACACTAATAGATTTTAGTAAATTGAAAATAGAATAAAGCAGCACCAATTTTAGAAAAATGACAAGGATGAGCCAGTGACAGACACTCAGCAGAGTACACGCAGCGGTGGTTGAAGTAAGTGGAGCGGATCTACACTCCTAGCAAAAATTTAAACCTCAGACTAGAGTGAACACTGAACACAACTGTTCACTTGCTGTGAAAGGCCTTTTGTGGACTTCTATTATGTTTGCAAGCAATGTATTGTATTTTGATGGAAAGCGTCACACTAATAGATTTTAGTAAATTGAAATAGAATAAGCAGCACCAATTTTAGAAAAATGACAAGGATGAGCCAGTGACAGACACTCAGCAGAGTACACGCAGCGGTGGTTGAAGTAAGTGGAGGGGATCTACACTCCTAGCAAAAATTAAACCTCAGACTAGAGTGAACACTGAACACAACTGTTCACTTGCTGTGAAAGGCCTTTTTGTGGACTTCTATTATGTTTGCAAGCAATGTATTGTATTTTGATGGAAGAGCGTCACACTAATAGATTTTAGTAAATTGAAAATAGAATAAAGCAGCACCAATTTTAGAAAAATGACAAGGATGAGCCAGTGACAGACACTCAGCAGGTACACGCAGCGGTGGTTGAAGTAAGTGGAGCGGGATCTACACTCCTAGCAAAAATTTAAACCTCAGACTAGAGTGAACACTGAACACAACTGTTCACTTGCTGTGAAAGGCCTTTTTGTGGACTTCTATTATGTTTGCAAGCAATGTATTGTATTTTGATGGAAGAGCGTCACACTAATAGATTTTAGTAAATTGAAAATAGAATAAAGCAGCACCAATTTTAGAAAAATGACAAGGATGAGCCAGTGACAGACACTCAGCAGAGTACACGCAGCGGTGGTTGAAGTAAGTGGAGCGGGATCTACACTCCTAGCAAAAATTTAAACCTCAGACTAGAGTGAACACTGAACACAACTGTTCACTTGCTGTGAAAGGCCTTTTTGTGGACTTCTATTATGTTTGCAAGCAATGTATTGTATTTTGATGGAAGAGCGTCACACTAATAGATTTTAGTAAATTGAAAATAGAATAAAGCAGCACCAATTTTAGAAAAATGACAAGGATGAGCCAGTGACAGACACTCAGCAGAGTACACGCAGCGGTGGTTGAAGTAAGTGGAGCGGGATCTACACTCCTAGCAAAAATTTAAACCTCAGACTAGAGTGAACACTGAACACAACTGTTCACTTGCTGTGAAAGGCCTTTTTGTGGACTTCTATTATGTTTGCAAGCAATGTATTGTATTTTGATGGAAGAGCGTCACACTAATAGATTTTTATAAATTGAAAATAGAATAAAGCAGCACCAATTTTAGAAAAATGACAAGGATGAGCCAGTGACAGACACTCAGCAGAGTACACGCAGCGGTGGTTGAAGTAAGTGGAGCGGGATCTACACTCCTAGCAAAAATTTAAAACCTCAGACTAGAGTGAACACTGAACACAACTGTTCACTTGCTGTGAAAGGCCTTTTTGTGGACTTCTATTATGTTTGCAAGCAATGTATTGTATTTGATGGAAGAGCGTCACACTAATAGATTTTAGTAAATTGAAAATAGAATAAAGCAGCACCAATTTTAGAAAAATGACAAGGATGAGCCAGTGACAGACACTCAGCAGAGTACACGCAGCGGTGGTTGAAGTAAGTGGAGCGGGATCTACACTCCTAGCAAAAATTTAAACCTCAGACTAGAGTGAACACTGAACACAACTGTTCACTTGCTGTGAAAGGCCTTTTTGTGGACTTCTATTATGTTTGCAAGCAATGTATTGTATTTTGATGGAAGAGCGTCACACTAATAGATTTTAGTAAATTGAAAATAGAATAAAGCAGCACCAATTTTAGAAAAATGACAAGGATGAGCCAGTGACAGACACTCAGCAGAGTACACGCAGCGGTGGTTGAAGTAAGTGGAGCGGGATCTACATCCTAGCAAAAATTTAAACCTCAGACTAGAGTGAACACTGAACACAACTGTTCACTTGCTGTGAAAGGCCTTTTTGTGGACTTCTATTATGTTTGCAAGCAATGTATTGTATTTTGATGGAAGAGCGTCACACTAATAGATTTTAGTAAATTGAAAATAGATAAAGCAGCACCAATTTTAGAAAAATGACAAGGATGAGCCAGTGACAGACACTCAGCAGAGTACACGCAGCGGTGGTTGAAGTAAGTGGAGCGGGATCTACACTAGAGTTGGCGATACTTTCCGATATGCTAAAGTATCGGAATCGGAATGGTATCGCCGATATCACTAAAATATCGGCGATACCCGATACCGATACCGGAAGTCCATGTAAGTCTATGGGAACAAAATATCGCAACTAAAAAAAACCCATTCTTTCCTTGTAAACACTAAATATACACACATGAATACATATATATATATACATGTCATTGTGACATATATATATACATATATGTATAGTTTATACACTTCTACATAGTAAAATATCCTTTGATTCAATTGCGGGTAAAGCGGCTTCAGTGAAAGACAGAAGCACCCGACATGAAATGACACTTGGTGTACATAGGGTTAAACATTTCTTTTCATGTCCTTTGCTATCTATTTGCACAAACAATTAAATCAGACTATGTGTGCAAAATTTCACACCTGTAGGGGTTAATTAAAGGTGTAAATTCGTTGTAAAAAAAACGGACTTTTTGCTACGAATTTACACCTTTAATTAACCCCTAGAGGTGTGAAATTTTGCACACATAGTCTGATTTAATTGTTTGTGCAAATTAGATAGCAAAGGACATGAAAAGACATGGTTAACCCTATGTACACAAGTGTCATTTCATGTCGGGTCACCGACATGAAATGACACTTGGTGTACATAGGGTTAAACATTTCTTTTCATGTCCTTTGCTATCTAATTTGCACAAACAATTAAATCAGACTATGTGTGCAAAATTTCACACCTTAGGGGTTAATTAAAGGTGTAAATTCGTTGTAAAAAACGGACTTTTTGCTACGAATTTTACACCTTTAATTAACCCCTAGAGGTGTGAAATTTTGAACACATAGTTGATTTAATTGTTTGTGCAAATTAGATAGCAAAGGACATGAAAAGACATGGTTAACCCTATGTACACCAAGTGTCATTTCATGTGGGTTCTGCATTTTCACAAAAGCCGGCAATTGAATTAGCGGTATATTACTATGTAGAAGTGTATGAACTACAAAATATAAATATATATATATATATGTGTCACAAATTCAATGACATGTATATTTATATATATGAGGTGTAAAATTGCTGAAAAAAATGCGTGGGCTCCCGCCTATTTTCTCAACCGACAGACAAAGCCAGTGAGTGGGGGCAGATAATAATAGCCAGAGAGGGACCATTATTTTTGCCCCCCCCCCGGGTACTAACATCTGCCCCAGACACCCAGGAAAGACAAATCTATAATTAGATTCGCCCTTTCTGGCACTTTGCCCGTCTATTCCCATTGCCTGTAGCGGTGGCGAATGGGTTAATATGGGGTTAAAGCCACCTTGCTATTGAAAGGTGACCTTAAGCCAGGTTAATAATTGAGAGCTGTCAATTAGACAACTATCAATTATTAATCCTATTGCATGAAATAAAAATAAACACACACACTTTAATTAAAATCATTTTAATGAAATAAAGACACATGTTTTTGACCATCTTTTATTTTACTGCAAAAACCATTTCCTGTAATAAAAAATAAAATAAAAAAGCAAAATTATTCTTACCTATCCATGTACAGTCAGTCCCACGGTGTAATCCTTCAGAAAGGGTTAATGTTTACTGCAGGGACCGCAGCTAATGCTGCAGCCTCACAGTAAACCCCAAATGAATGAGTTCCTCTCTGCCTGACAGGAGAGTAAAGGCTGGGTGTCACATAACGATACACCAGCGATCCCGACAACGATATGCACTTGTCAGGATCGCTGGTTGTATCGCTACATGATCGTGCTGAGCTGCCAAACAGGCAGCTCAGGCAGCGATCTGGGACAGCGACACTGCGGGTAACATCGCTTAAGGGCCGTCTCACATAGCGATATCGCTACGAGATCGCTGCTGAGTCACTAGTTTTGTGAGCAGCAGCGAGCTCACCAGCGATATCGCTGTGTGTGGACATTCAGCGACGATCAGCCCCCTGCCGGGTATCGCTGATCGTCGCAGAAATGTCAGGACCTTTTTTTGATCGCTGGTTTCCCTCTGACAGGCACGCATCGCTGCGTGTGACAGGCGGGAAACCAGCGATCAAAGGTCCTGACATTTCAGCGACGATCAGCGATACCCGGCAGGGGGGCTGATCGTCGCTGAATGTCACACACAGCGATATCGCTGGTGAGCTCGCTGCTGCGTCACAAAACTAGTGACTCAGCAGCGATCTCGGTAGCGATATCGCTATGTGAGACGGGCCTTAATGGAAAGTTTTAATTGATTGCTTTCCACTTTCACTTCAGGTCAGCCGGGACAAAAATCAGTGACGTCAGAGGGAATGATTAACAAAAATAGGGGTTCCCTTCGAAAAAAAATGGCGTGGGGCCCCCCCTATTTTTGTTAACCCCCAAATTTTGAAGCAGACCGCTGAGGCCTGGATTTTCAGGCTGTTAAGGAGCCAAGATCCATGGCCTTGCCACCTGATAATACCAGGCCACAGCAGTCTGCATATCTTGGCTGATTAACAAAAATAGGGGACCCCCTCGAAAAAAATTGGCGTGGGGTCCCCCCTATTTTTTTTTACCACCAGATGAAGCAGACCGTGAGCCTGGTTTTTCAGGCTTAGGGGCCAAGATCCATGGCCCTTGCCAGCCTGATAAATACCAGGCCACAGCAGTTGCATTTCTTGGCTGTTTTAAAAAATAGGGGATCCCCTCGAAAAAAATTAGCGTGGGCCCCCCATTTTTGTTAACCACCAGATAGCAGACCGCTGGGGCCCTGGTTTTTAGGCTGGTAGGATCCATTTCCATGGCCTTGCAAGCCTGATAAAAACCAGGCCAAGCGTTGCTTAGCTTGGCGGGTTTAAAACAAAAATAGGGATCCCCTCGAAAAAAAAACGGCGTGGGGACCCCCCTTTTTTGTTAAACACCAAGTAAATGCGACTGCTGCGGCCTGGTATTAAAAGACTGTCAAGGCCCATGGATTTTGGCCCTCAACAGCCTGATAATACAGGCTACGCAGCCCCCACATTTGGCGATCAAAAGATGTGCCAATTGTGGCCCTTTACCGGCTTTTCCCCACTTGCCCTGTGCGGTGGAAGGGGGTAATAAGGGGTTATTGTCCCCTTGATTGCACGGTGACAATAAGCCGGTTAATAATGGAGAGGTGTCAATAAGACACCGATCCATTATTAATCCAAATTATTAAAGTGTAAAAAAAAGACACGCAAAAAAATATTTTAATGAAATAAAAAAAGACAAACAGTTTTATTTTTTTTATTTTAATCATTCCTGCGACGCCTGATCTTGTAAAAAAAAAAAAAAAACAAACCAACAGTATACCACCTGTCCGAGCGTCCATTGTAACGATTGTCCCACGACGTCCAACTCTGCTAATCGCAATGACGGCAGAGCCTGTCATTGCAACGCAGCACGTGATTACCCCCGCTTCCCCCGGGGGTGCGTCATCGGACTGACTGCTTTACGGCCCGGGGTTACCCAGCGTCACTGCAGTTATCGCGGAAAATGCATGTGACCCCGGGGAAAGAAGATTGCGGCCATGAAGCAGTCCAGGACGTGACCGCCGGGATTTTGCCAGGTAGTGCCGCTGACTTGACAGACGGACACTGACGTGACAGTGACATCCCGATTCCGGTTTCCGATAAGACGAAAAAATCGGAACTCGGAATCGGAATTCGATCAGTAATATCGGCCGTTTCCCCCATATTTGCAGTATCGGAATGCTCAACTAATCTACACTCCTAGCAAAAATTTAAAACCTCAGGACTTGAGTGAAACTGAAACAATGTTCACTTGCTGTGAAAGGGCCCTTTTTTTGGACTTTATTATGTTTGCAAGCAATGTATTGTTTTTGATGGAAGAGCGTCAACTAATAGATTTTAGTAAATTGAAAATGAATAAGCAGCAAACCAATTTTAGAAAAAAGAAAGGTGAGCCAGTGACAGAACTCAGCAGAGTACCGCAGTGTGGTTGAAGTAAGTGGAGGGGATCTCACTCCTAGCAAAAATTAAACCTCAGAAGAGTGAACATGAACACAAACTGTTCATTGCTGTGAAAGGCCTTTTTGTGGATTCTATTATGTTTGCAAGCAAGATTTATTTTGATGGAAGGGTCACACTAATGATTTAGTAAATTGAAAATGAATAAAGCAGCCCCCAATTTTTGAAAAATGACAAGGATGAGCCGTGACAGACACTAGCAGAGTACACGCAGCGGTGGTTGAAGTAAGGGAGCGGGATTAAACTCCTAGCAAAAATTTAAACCTCAGACTAGAGTGAACACTGAAACAAACTGTTCATTGCTGTAAAAAGGGCCCTTTTTTTTGGATTCTATTTGTTTGCAAGCATGTATTGTATTTTGATGGAAGAGCGTACACTAATGATTTATTAAATTGAAAAAGAATAAAGCAGCACCCAATTTTAGAAAAAAGACAAGGATGAGCCCGTGACAGACACTCAGCAGAGTACACGCAGCGGTGGTTGAAGTAAGTGGAGGGCATTACACTCCTAGCAAAAAATTTAAACCTCAGACTAGAGTGAACATGAACACAATGTTCATTGCTGTGAAAGTTTTTGTGGACTTCTTTATGTTTGAAGAATGTATTGTATTTTTGATGGGTGAGGTCACACTAATAGATTTTAGTAAAATTTAAAATAGAATAAAGCAGCACCCAAATTTTGAAAAATGACCCAAGGATGAGCCAGGGACAGAAATCGGCGGACCGCAGCGGGGTTGAATAAGTGGAGCGGGACTACATCCAGCAAAATTTTAAAACCCCAACTAAGTGCACAAACAATGTTCTGGGGGTGAAAGGCTTTTTGGGATTTATTTTTTGAAAAAATGTATTGTATTTTGATGGAAGGTACAAAAGTTTTAGTAATTGAAAATAGAATAAAGCCACCAATTTTTGGGAAAAAAGACAAATGAGCCGGACAGAATCGCGGGTAAAAACGCACGGTGGTTAAGTAATGGAGGGATCTACACCCTACAAAATTTAAACCCCGATAAATGAAATGAACAATGTTCATTGCTGTGAAAACCTTTTTGGGATTTATTATGTTTGAAGCAAAAATTTATTTTTATGGAAAAGGGCAACTAATATTTTTTTAAATTGAAAAAAGAAAAAAAAAGCGCAAATTTTTAAAAAAAGAAAGGATGAGCCTGCGACACGCAGGGTGGTTGAAATAAAAGGAGCGGGGTCACATCCTACAAAATTTTAAAATCAACTAAGGGGAAACTGAACACAACTGTTCACTTGCTTGAAAGGGCCCTTTTTTTGGGCTTCTATTATGTTTGCAAGCAATGTATTGTATTTTGAGAAGAGCGTCACATAATAATTTTTGTAAAAAGGGGAAAAAAGAATAAAACGCACCAATTTTAGAAAAAAGAAAGGGGAGCCCTGACAGACATCACAGAGTACCGCGCGGGGTTGAAGTAAATGGGCGGGATTACCTCCTACAAAAAATTTAAACCCAGATAGAGTGAACATGAACACAACTGTTCATTGTGTGAAAGGCCTTTTTTGGACTTTATTATGTTTTTAAGCAATTATTGTATTTTTTGGAAGAGCGTACATAAAAAATTTTTTAAAAATTAAAAAGAAAAAAGCACACCAATTTTAAAAAAGACAAGTGGCCCGGAAGAACTCAGCGGTACACGCCGGTGGTTGAATAAGTGGGGGGATCTACATCCCCGCAAAAATTTAAACCCAGATAGAGTGAACATGAAACAATGTTACTTGCTGTGAAAGGCTTTTTGGATTTAATGTTTGCAAGCAATGTTTGTATTTTGATGGAAAAGGTACACTAAAAATTTTAAAATTGAAAATGAATAACAGCACAATTTTTGAAAAATGACAAGGTGAGCCGGACAGAAACCCAGCGAGTACCCAGCGGGGGGTTTAAGTAATGGAGGGGATCTAATCCCAGCAAAAAATTTTAAACCCCGACGTGAACTGAAAAATGTTCACTTGCTGTGAAAGGGGTTTTTGGGACTTTATTTTGTTTGAAGCAATGTATTGTATTTTATGGAAAAAGGGCAACTAATGTTTTTGTAAATTGAAAATAGAAAAAAGCGAAATTTTTAAAAAAAGACAAGGATAGCCCGTGACGACCTCGCAAGGGAAAAGCGGGGGTTGAAAATAAATGGGGGGATTACACTTAGCAAAAATTTAAAACCCAGTGGTGAACAGAACAAATGTTACTTGTGGAAAGGGGCCCTTTTTTGGTTTTTTTTTTTTGGGAAGGAAATTTTGTTTTTGATGGAAGAGCGACAAATGATTTTGTAAAAATTTAAAATAGAATAAAAGCAGCACCATTTTTGAAAAAAACAAGGATGAGCGTGACGACATCACAGAGTACACGCAGCGGTGGTTGAAATAATGGGCGGGATCTACCTCCCCCCAAAAAAATTTTAAAACCCCAGCTAAGTGAACATGAACAAATGTTACTTTTTGTGAAAGGCCTTTTTTTGGTTCATTA
>JARQOD010000006.1:253245756-253373667 GCA_033576555.1 Oophaga sylvatica
TAGACCCCGGTCCACCTCTATCCTGAGACAGCGTGACACGTACACAGTATAGACCCACAATACATAGGATATTATGTCAGGTAAGACATTGCTGGCAGATACTATGTATACATATTGATATTTTCTATTATATGAAATATAGAATGTTGTCACATTAGATATATGTTACTATCATAGAATATATCTGTTATACGTCGTGACACCCATTTCCCAGCATGAAAATGTTAAATTTGGGGCTAACATACAATCTTGGTGGTAAAAATGTAAATTATTTTTTTCTTCACTGCCCAATGGTATAAAATTGTGACCCACCTGTGGAATCTACAGTCAGGGCCAGAAATATTTGGACAGTGACACAATTTTCGCGAGTTGGGCTCTGCATGCCACCACATTGGATTTGAAATGAAACCTCTACAACAGAATTCAAGTGCAGATTGTAACGTTTAATTTGAAGGGTTGAACAAAAATATGTGTTAGAAAATGTAGGAATTGTACACATTTCTTTACAAACACTCCACATTTTAGGAAGTCAAAAGTAATTGGACAAATAAACATAACCCAAACAAAATATTTTTATTTTCAATATTTTGTGGCGAATCCTTTGGAGCAATCACTGCCTTAAGTCTGGAACCCATGGACATCACCAAACGCTGGGTTTCCTCCTTCTTAATGCTTGCCAGGCCTTTACAGCCGCAGCCTTCAGGTCTTGCTTGTTTGTGGGTCTTTCCCTCTTAAGTCTGGATTTGAGCAAGTGAAATGCATGCTCAATTGGGTTAAGATCTGGTGATTGACTTGGCCATTGAAGAATGTTCCACTTTTTTGCACTCATGAACTCCTGTGTAGCTTTGGCTGTATGCTTGGGGTCATTATCCATCTGTACTATGAAGCGCCGTCCAATCAAGTTTGCAGCATTTGGCTGAATCTGGGCTGAAAGTATATCCCGGTACACTTCAGAATTCATCCGGCTACTCTTGTCTGCTGTTATGTCATCAATAAACACAAGTGACCCAGTGCCATTGAAAGCCATGCATGCCCATGCCATCACGTTGCCTCCACCATGTTTTACAGAGGATGTGGTGTGCCTTGGATCATGTGCCGTTCCCTTTCTTCTCCAAACTTTTGGCTTCCCATCATTCTGGTACAGGTTGATCTTTGTCTCATCTGTCCATAGAATACTTTTCCAGAACTGAGCTGGCTTCTGGAGGTGTTTTTCAGCAAATTTAACTCTGGCCTGTCTATTTTTGGAATTGATGAATGGTTTGCATCTAGATGTGAACCCTTTGTATTTACTTTCATGGAGTCTTCTCTTTACTGTTGACTTAGAGACAGATACACCTACTTCACTGAGAGTGTTTGGACTTCAGTTGATGTTGTGAACGGGTTCTTCTTCACCAAAGAAAGTATGCGGCGATCATCCACCACTGTTGTCTTCCGTGGGCTCCCAGGTCTTTTTGGATTGATGAGTTCACCAGTGCTTTCTTTCTTTCTCAGGATGTACCAAATTGTAGATTTTGCCACTTGTTGTAGCAATTTCTTGGATGGGTTTTTTTCTGTTCTTGCAGCTTAAGGATGGCTTGTTTCACCTGCATGGAGAGCTCCTGTGACCGCATGTTTCCTTCACAGCAAAACCTTCCAAATGCAAACACCACACCTCAAATCAACTCCGGCCCTTTCATCTGCTTAATTGAGAATGACATAACAAAGGGATTGCCCACACCTGTCCATGAAATAGCCTTGGAGTCATTTGTCCAATTACTTTTGGTCCCTTTAAAAACAGGGTGGCACATGTTAAGGAGCTGAAACTCCTAAACCCTTCATCCAATTTTAATGTGGATACCCTCAAATGAAAGCTGAAAGTCTGGACTTCAACTGCATCTGAATTGTTTTGTTTCAAATTCATTGTGGTAATGTCTAGAACCAAAATTAGATAAATGTTGTCTCTGTCCAAATATTTATGGACCTAACTGTATATGATCACTACATACCTAGATGAATTCATTAAGAGGTTTAGTTTGTAAAATGAGGTCACTTATGGGGGGTTCTGCTGTTCTGGCACCTCAGAAGCTCTGCCAAAGTGACATGTCACTCTCAAACTAGTGCAGCAAAATCTGTACTATAATATGACGCTGCTTCGCTTCTGAGCTTTGCACTGTGCCTCAAAAGTAGCTTTTTGACCATATATGGGGTATCACCATACTTAGGAGAAGAAATTGCACAACAAATTTTGGGTCCATATTCTCCTATTACTCTTGTGTAATGAAATATGGGGGCTAAAAAACATTTTTGTGAAATTAACAGTGGTCACAATTGAAAAAAGTGGCCTGGTCAGGAAGGTGAAAACATGCTTGGGGTGAAGAGGTTGATCATGTCATCACACGGCCTGCATCATTTAGAAACTACCCATCAGAAAAGGAAGGAAGTGATACTGGAAGGGGTCACCTGGAGAGGTACGTGATTGTTTTTTTTTTCTTTGGGAGAGCATTATAATAAAAAAGTGGCATTGGATGCTAAACTGGGATTTATTATGAATTGGGAGTGGGAGAGGACCCCATACAGGGACTTTTAATGAATTTGGTGGTGGGTGATTTGATATCAAGGACTTATCATGAGTTGAAGGGTGAGCGCAGATGCAACCAGGAACTTATAATGAATTGGAGGATTGGGGAGGATGCTATATAGGCAGTTATAATGAATAAGGATGTGGAGAATAACACTATGCAGGGACTAATAATGAAATGATGGGGAGGATGCTATATAGGGACTTATAATAAACTGGGGATGAGAAAGATATTAGCAGTGACTTTTAATGAATTGGGGTTGGGAAGGATGCTAGCAGGGACTTATCATGAATTGTGGTTTGGTGGAAGACCCCATACAGGGACTTATAATGAATTGGGGGGTTGGGTGATAATGCTATACAAGAACTTATAATAAGTTGAGGGGAACACAGGACAGGGACTTATAATGAATTTGGGGAAGAGAGGACACAGTACAAATGAATTGGTGGGAGTCATACTGACTTATTAATTTACATTTACTGGGCAGCGGAAATGATAGTTTATGAGGGCACAGTGCTGCAATTGCAATTTTCAAGGCCGTACTGCTCAGTGTGTCAAGACGAGTCATGGCTGGAAGTTGTCGACATGAATGTATGATTAGAAGAAACAACAGAAAAACAAATCTATTTATATGAGGTGTCACGGGTAAGTTCATTGATTTCAATATTTATTCTGTATTTATACAGTAGGATTTGCAAAGAGAAGATTGAAGTAATATTCTTATTTGTAAAACATCCTCCCTTAGACATTCCCCAGGAATGTGTGAATAATGCCTATGTACTGCCAGATGTTTTTTATTGGACAGCACACAGACCCATAGAGTTTCATAAATCAATTCACATCTGTAAAAATCATGGATTTGAGAATGAGATCTGCAAGACTCAGAGCATGTCCTATTCTAATCCATTTTTGAGACTCAAAACAGGAATACTCAAAGGGTTTGTGTGCTATCCAAGAAAAAAATGACCAAATGTCACGCTGTCTAGCAGATATATATATAAATAATGTCAGTAATCTATAAAGTGGGACAACATTCTATATAACATATAAATAGGAAACATAAACATGTATATATAGCATAGTATTACCTGACATAATATCCTGTGGGTCAATACTGAATCCTTTTCACGCTGTCTCTGGTTAGAGGTGGACCGGGGTCTATGCTGACCCTAAACTGGGGTCCTGACTAGTCCCTCTACCTGGAGGTACTGTTAATGGTACAGAGGTCCAGGCCGCCAGCGTAAACCCTGTCTCCTATAAATCCCTCACCACTGTAATCTAGTCCTAAGAAGGACCCTGATTACCACCTTAGGGAATGGACAGGTAAAGGTTAACAAACAGTATAGACAAACGAGACAGACAGGGGATAAAGTAAATACTGTCTTTCATACAACATATAAACACAGAGGGAACACCAAAGGTCTAGGAGATAAACTATAAGCAAGGAGAGGAGAAACAACAAAAGAGCTCTTAGCTTAAGTCTTCTCAGAACCGATCCTATCTGCAGTCTGTATGAATGCTTTCACCGGCATCTAACCAGCAGACTGGCAGCTATATAAAGGAAGCTAATTAGAACATAATCAAAAGCAGCCGGGCGAGGCTGGACCTAGTCTTAGCAAAGAGCTAGGTAAAATTAACTCCCTCATTACCAAACACAAAGAAACAGCAACTCAGCTGCGAGAAGTCAGAATGTGCAATCGCGACAATCTTCGTGGCGATGCACCCATGACAGTACCCCCCCTTCTACGAGGGGCCTCCGGACCCTCAAGGCCAGGTCTGTCCGGGTAAGTCGTGTGGAAGGTCCGAACCAATCGATCTGCGTTAATCTCAGACGCAGAGACCCACGTCCTCTCCTCAGGACCATATCCCTTCCAATGAACCAAATACTGAAGGGACCGGCGATTCAGACGTGAGTCAATGATCTTCAACACTTGAAATTCTAAGTTACCATTGACCACCACTGGAGGAGGAGGTAGAAGTGACGGTATAACTGGCGCCACGTACCTCTTAAGCAACGATTTGTGGAATACATTATGGATTTTAAACGTAGGAGGGAGGTCCAGACGAAATGCCACAGGATTAATTATAGAACTGATCCTGTATGGACCGATGAACCTGGGACCCAGTTTCCAGGAGGGAACTTTGCATTTTATATTCTTGGTAGACAACCACACCAGATCGTTCACACCTAGGTCCGGACCAGACACTCTCCTCCTATCAGACCTCCGCTTGAAACAGTTCCCCATAGCACTCAGACCATTCAGCACTCCTCTCCAAACTGAAGCAAGTGACGACGAGAATCGTTCCTCCTCAGGAACCCCAGATGGACGGGTATGTGGGGTCTTAGAGCGAGCACAAACTCCACAGGACGCGACAAAAGTTATTACCTCTTTATTTAAGTTAGGCCACCAAAACCGGCGAGAAAGGAGATCCACAGTTGCTTTACTCCCTGGATGTCCTGCTAAAGCAGAACTATGATGTGCCTCGATAACTTTTTGTCTTAACTGATTAGGAACAAACAGTTTCCCTGGAGGTCCTACAGGGGCGTCCCCCTGAGCCTCCAACACCTCCTCCTCAAGCTCAGAGCACACAGCCGACACCACCACTCCTTCCTGAAGGATAGGAACCGGGTCATCCGTCTTTCCGGCCCCTGGAAACTACGAGATAAGGCATCATGAAGCAATTTTATTGAGCAGTCATACGCGCGATGAGGAGGTAACTTTTGACACCCCTCCTCTGAGAACATCTCCCCAAAGTCCTCCAGAAAAGGAGGCAAAGTCCTAGGCACGACCGCACCGATGACCGTGTTCATGCAGTTATTCTTGCAAAATTCACCCCACTGGCTTATCTTTCTGGATTGCCAATCAATCACTGGGTTATGTTTAGCCAACCAGGGAAGTCCCAACACAATAGGAGTAGGAAGACCCTCCAACACATAACAAGACAACTGTTCTTTATGTATTGCCCCTACTCGAAGGTCTATGTTATGAACAGCTTGTACAAAGCTACCTTGACCGAGAGGTCTGGCGTCAATAGAAAGTATAGGGATCGGTTTGGCCAATACACTCAGTTGCATACCTTGCACCTGGGCAAACCGAGCGTCCACCATATTAGCCCCAGACCCACTATCAAGAAGAACAGAAATCCTCTCAACTCTCGCACCAACCACCACCTCCGCAGGCACGAGAAATTGAGACGGACCTGGGGACGAAATACCTACTCCCAGGTTGTCGTCCACCACACAACCTGGGATTAACAGTTTTTCGGTGACTTTTTTGCTCAATGAGGCACGGGAAGGACACCCCCCAACAAAATGTCCCTCTCTCCCGCAGAAGAAACATCTTCTTGTCTTGCGGCGCACCGCCGATTCCCTCCTACAAAATGATTCCCACCCAACTGCATAGGTTCCTCAGAACAGACCAGGGGAACCTCCATATAAGGGACTTTAGTAGAGGGTGGAGTCATAACAGGGGGCGGAGTTACCTCGCACCTCCCCCGAAGCCGTCTATCAATACGAATAGCAAGGGCCATAGCAGCCTCCAGTGACGGAGGAGAATCATACTGAGCCAAAACATCTTTTAATTTGTCAGATAACCCTTACAAAACTGGCTCCTAAGAGCTGGGTCATTCCACTGAGTATCTGTGGCCCATCTACGGAACTCAGAAGAAAATTCCTCCGCCGGACGATCTCCCTGCTGTATCCTACGTAACTTCGTTTCAGCAAGGGAGACCCGATCCGGGTCATCATACACCAGCCCCAGGGCAGCAAAAAATCGATCTACTGACTGGAGGGCCGGGGAGCCGGAGGAAGAGAGAACGCCCAGGATTGAGGGTCCCCTTGTAAGAGCGAGATGACAATTCCCACCCTCTGCTCCTCACTCCCCGATGACCGAGGCCATAGCCGAAAGTACAATTTACATGCCTCCGGAAGGTAAAAAATTTGTCCCGCCCACCAGTGAACCTGTCCGGGAGAGCAACCTTAGGTTCAGATCTGGTTTGCTCCGGGGGGGACAAGACCTTGGACTTAATGTCCGTAAGCTCCATGGACAACTTCTGCAACTGCAGGGCAAGCTGGGCTACTGGATCCATGGTAGCTGGGGAGAATCTTTAGTTTGGCCGGTGAAAATGTCACGCTGTCTAGCAGATATATATATAAATAATGTCAGTAATCTATAAAGTGGGACAACATTCTATATAACATATAAATAGGAAACATAAACATGTATATATAGCATAGTATTACCTGACATAATATCCTGTGGGTCAATACTGAATCCTTTTCACGCTGTCTCTGGTTAGAGGTGGACCGGGGTCTATGCTGACCCTAAACTGGGGTCCTGACTAGTCCCTCTACCTGGAGGTACTGTTAATGGTACAGAGGTCCAGGCCGCCAGCGTAAACCCTGTCTCCTATAAATCCCTCACCACTGTAATCTAGTCCTAAGAAGGACCCTGATTACCACCTTAGGGAATGGACAGGTAAAGGTTAACAAACAGTATAGACAAACGAGACAGACAGGGGATAAAGTAAATACTGTCTTTCATACAACATATAAACACAGAGGGAACACCAAAGGTCTAGGAGATAAACTATAAGCAAGGAGAGGAGAAACAACAAAAGAGCTCTTAGCTTAAGTCTTCTCAGAACCGATCCTATCTGCAGTCTGTATGAATGCTTTCACCGGCATCTAACCAGCAGACTGGCAGCTATATAAAGGAAGCTAATTAGAACATAATCAAAAGCAGCCGGGCGAGGCTGGACCTAGTCTTAGCAAAGAGCTAGGTAAAATTAACTCCCTCATTACCAAACACAAAGAAACAGCAACTCAGCTGCGAGAAGTCAGAATGTGCAATCGCGACAATCTTCGTGGCGATGCACCCATGACACCAACACTCCAAAACTTCATACGGATGTAGGAATGTCACCTTATTATGTAACACCATCTCTGTATCTTAGCATAAAGTGTACTCACTAATTATGCATAATGCTGTCCCTTAGTATATGTTCCTTAGTATATAGTATACTTCTTTATTATGTATAGCGCTGTCCTTTAAATATAATATACTTTCTTGTTATGTATATCACTGTCCCTTTGTTTCCTCTCTTTTTATGTATACCACTGTCCTGTATTACATAGCATCCACTCTTGTTATGTGCAGTACTGTCTTTTTTTACATAATATCATCTTTTTCTATATACAGTGGGGGAAAAAAGTATTTAGTCAGCCACCAATTGTGCAAGTTCTCCCACTTAAAAAGATGAGAGAGACCTGTAATTGACATCATACATCTATACTATGTGTATACATGTATTCTATAACCTGTCAGTGTGATTTTACAGTACAGTATAAAAAACGGATAAAAAACGGATCCGTCGAAAAATGGAAGAAACGGATGAAAAAACTGATGTGACAGATCTGTTTTTTTCGACGGATGTCAATTACAGGTCAAAATGAGAAAACAAATCCAGAAAATCACGTTGTTTGATTTGGCAAGATTTATTTAGCAAATTATGGTGGAAAATAAGTATTTGGTCATTAACAAAAGTTCATCTCAATATTTTGTTATATATCCTTTGTTGGCAATTACAGAGGTCCAACGTTTTCTGTAAGTGTTCACAAGGTTGCCACACACTGTTGGTGGTATGTTGGCCCATTCCTCCATGCAGATCTCCTCTAGAGCAGTGATGTTTTGGGCCTGTCGCTGGGCAACATTGACTTTCAAATCCCTCCAAAGGTTTTCTATGTGGTTGAGATTGGAGACTGGCTAGGCCACTCCAGGACCTTCATATGCTTCTACGAAGCCACTCTTTCATTGCCCTGGCGGTGTGCTTGGGATCATTATCATGCTGAAAGACCCATCCACATTTCATCTTCAATGCCCTTGCTGATGGAAGAAGGTTTGCCCTCAAAATATCACGACACATGGCCCTATTCATTCTTTCATGTACACGGATCATTCATCCTGGTCCCTTTGCAGAGAAACAGCCACAAAGTATAATGCTGCCACCCCATGCTTCACAGTAGGTATGCTGTACTATTTTGGATAATCCAAATGCTCTCTAGCAAACTTCAGAGGGGCCTGGACATGTACTGGCATAATCAGGGGACACGTCTGGCACTGCAGGATCTAAGGCCCTGGTGGCGTAGTGTGTTACTGATGGTAGCCTTTGTTAGGTGGTCCCAGCTCTATGCAGGTCATTCACTAGGTCCCCCCGTGTGGTTATGGGATTTTTGCTCACCCTTCTTGTGATCATTTTGACCCCACGGGGTGAGATCTTGCGTGGAGCCCCAGATTGAGGGAGATTATCAGAGGTCTTGTATGTCTTTCATTTTTTTATTATTGCTCCCACAGTTGATTTCATCACACCAAGCTGCTTGCCTATTGCAGATTCAGTCTTCCCAGCCTGGTGCACGGCTACAATTTTGTTTCTGGTGTCCTTCGACTGCTCTTTCGTCTTCACCATAGTAGAGTTTGGAGTGTGACTGAGGTTGTGGACAGGTGTCTTTTATACTGATAACAAGTTTAAACAGGTGTCATTACTATAGGTAATGAGTGGAGGACAGAGGAGCCTCTTAAAGAAGAAGTTACAGGTCTGTGAGAGCCAGAAATCTTGCATGTTTTTAAGTGAACAAATACTTATTTTCCAACATAATTTGCAAAATAAATCTTGCCAAATCAGACAAGGTGATTTTCTGGATTTGTTTTCTCATTTTGACTCTCATAGTTGTGGTCTACCTATAATGTCAATTACAGGCCTCTCTCATCTTTTTAAGTGGGAGAACTTGAACAATTGGTGGCTGACTAAATACTTTTTTCCCCATTGTAGCATCATCCCTTACACAGCGTATTCTCTTGTTTTTATTATTCATAGTGACCTCTTTTTATCACATAGAGTCCTCTCTTATTAGATATAAAATTAAATGACTGCTGACGGAGTAGCATCTGACCTGAAGATCAGTCCATCATTCTCCTACATTGCAAAATTAAGCTTTCCCTTATTAAATCAGCAGTCATTTTATTTTCTATCTAACAATGAGAGGACACTATAAAATAAAGAGATAGCACTATAAATATACAGAAAGGGTGCTATGTTATAAAGAGAGGGTGCTATGAATAACATAAATAACAAGAGAATACTCTATGTAACAGACATTGCTTTACATAATAAGAAAGGATTATATGTAATAAGGGATGGTACTATATATAACAAGAAAGGATGCCACGTAATAAGGGATGGTACTGTACATAAAAAGAGAAGATGCTATGTAATAAGTTAGTATCTGCCTCTGAGTACAATTATAATTATTACACATTAGCACAGTCACTAAAATATTGACATATTCCCCATAGGCTTCTATAGAGAGTGACTGTACATACACTGCCACTAATCTACCAGGAAGGAAAGAGTTCCAACATTTATATTTTTATGGTTCATATGCCATAACATACTATTATTGGAAACCCCATCTCTGATCTTTTATTAGAGTCATGGATTGAGGTTGGTCATTCATGAAATGGTTTGATTTTTCTACAATAATCTCACTTGGAAGATAGTCTTCACACTAGTAGGATAAACTTTTATGCAGAATATTTGTAATTTCTTAGCTAGTACCCCCAGCAAAAAATAGTAGAACTAAGGCGTGACTGAGAATATTTGTGCAGCAGCAGGGATATGGTGCCATCTCAGCTGCAGGAGTGGATTGAATTGATAATTAGACTCTTGTTTATTGGTATATGCTGTCAGTTCTTGACATTTATAAAGATGAACTTAGGTAGCTCCTACCAAATGAGACAAAAGTTAGAAAAAAAATTGTCACTATGAGCTTTCTTTTACATCAAGGAGAAATATTTTTTGCTAAAGGCTTTGATCAAAATATGAAATGGCTAAGACTAGAAATATTATCCGAAAAGGAACGGTGTGATGTCAATTTACCTTATGTCTGCTGCAGTTTGGTGTACATTAACTTTTCAACAGCTGCCAAATGTTAGTACATAATGGTGCCAATCTTATGTTGCAATAATTCATGGGATGTTCATGGATTATACCATAACAAACATACAGAATATACAATATATGACCCATTAGAATGATTTCATAGAATTTCTCTAAATCTCATTGACATGTGTTTTTTGTTGCCTTTCTAGCAATTAAAAAATTGGTGCAATAATAACTTCAGCCTCTGAGAAGTTTGATGGACAGAGAGATAGCTCCCTATATCAGCTCATTTCCAATCCCCACAACCTCCACAGAGTGCAGATGATTTTCTAAAACTTTAGACTCCTGAGAAAAGTTAGAAAAGCCTATCAGATTCTGCTGAAGACATTGGCAGGTTGAGAACATACAAAGCATAAGTAGACCATTGTACAACCTATGTAGTGTAATCAAAAAAACCACATGTTCAAGAACCCTTGCAAGATTAATAAATATTGTAAAACATAGTTTTGAAGTGTTAAAAAGAAAATGTAAGAGAAAAAAAAAAAACAATTTTACCAATAAAAAATAGTTTATTTTAGAAAGAAAACAAATCCCTGCAAAAAAACTACACATATTTGGTGTAGTTGCCCGTGTTTTAAAACCTTTTATTTCTGTATGGAAAAACAATGCCGGAATTTCTGTTTTTATTAATCTTGCTACATAGCAAACAAAGTTAAAAGTGATTAAAAATGTGTGTGTATTCTAAAATGGTACAAATAAAGCCACAGCTCGTTAGACAAAAGAAAAGCCGTCATGCAGCTTTGCAAAGTTAAAATGAAAAAAAAAATGCAGCTCTCAGAATAAAATGGTCCATTTTTTCTAAGTGTAAAATTAGTAAAACATAAAAAATTAAGATTTGGGTATCAACATAATTGAACGGACTCACAGAATTAAGATATGTCAATTATACTGCACGGTAAATGGTGTAAAAAATATAGAAGTAAAAACTCCAGATTTACTGATTTTTGCTAAAGCCTTGTGTATACACAAAAATAATGCCAGTGAAAACTACAGTCAGTCCAGTGAATAGGTTCTTAATTTTTTTAAAGTGCAAAAGTAGAAAAACATAATAAAACAATATTAATTTGGTATCACATAATCATATCGACCTGCAGCATGAAAGCAAGTCAACTCATGTTGTGTGAATGTTGTTTTAAAAACAAATACATAAAAAGTGTAATAAAAAGTGATCAAAAAAGTTATACCCGCCGCCAAATGGTGCCAATGAAATATGGCAAAATATTAACTCTAATAGAAATGTTATAAAACATTAGAAAACTATATAAATTTGACAGCGCCATAATCATACAGGCTCATAAAATAAGCCTTACACTTTATTTATGCAGTACATTGAACTGCATAAAGTTTAAAATATAAAAAACTGACAAAATATTGTTTTGCTTATATTCTTTATCATAAAGTGTTAATAAAATTTAGCTAATAAGGTAAGGAGGACCTTTCACAAACTTTTACATTACAAACTTTATATTCCTGCATATAGTTACAGGAATGTAGATCATGAAGCTTTTCTTATTCTTCTTTTCCACTATGTTGTGGAGATACAGGACACCAAAAATGCTGGCACCTTTCTACACGGTGCAAAGCGAAGAAGAAATTATAAGAAAGGTCATCTATTCACCCTTAAAGAATTAATAAAGTGTAGTTGTGGCACTTCTACACTCATAAAGGTTTTGCACACTTGAAGGCAACAACTGGCGTGCCTCATTTTGAAAATGTAGTTGATGTACTCCTACACTCATAAAGGCTTTGCACAAAGTTCAAAGCCAGGAAAAAATTATAAGTAGGGTCATCCAGTCATCCATACACCTTTGAAGGCATCAACTGGGGTGCCTCATTCAAATATTGAACATTAAAAACAGTTTATGTTCTGCTGTCATCTGGTGGTATGGAAAAGTCAGGGCTAATCCAGGCTTTGTTCATTTTTATCAGAGTGAGCCTGTCAGCACTTTCTTTTGACAGACAAAAGCCTTGATCTCTTATGACCCCCGGTGGCACTAAAAACCTGCTCATACGCTAGTGGCAGGGCAGCACAACACCTCGAAGACATAGAGGGACAGCTCATGCCAGGTGTCCTGCTTTGAGAGCCAATGGCTGAAGATCGCAGAGGAATTTGGGAGTACACTGATTTTGTCAACCAAGTATTGCTTGACCGTCTTTAAAAACTTTTCCCTCCTTTTCAAAGATACAAGGTCATCAGTGCATGGACACTGGGAGTGTGTCATGAAATTGTCATAGACCTTTAACAGTGTATCCCTGCCTCTGTTGTACCTAATGTGTGTATCACTTGCCTCTCCTCCTTGGTTGGGCAAGAAAACTTGCCTCCCTGCTGCTAGCGTTGTCTGATGGGAATTGTTTCAACATATTTTTCACAATGAACTTCTGGTATAGCATAATTTTAGAAGACCTCTCCGCCTCAAGAAGAAGAGATTCAAGGTTCTCCTTGTAGCGAGGGTCTTGCAGGGTGAACAACCAGTACTTTTTTTTGTCCAAAATGAATGTAACGTGACGGTCATGGGAAAGGCAGTGCTACATAAAGTCTGCCATATGTGTCAATGTCCCTAAAGCCATCACTTCCCTGTCTCCACCATGATGTCTATTCTCCAAACCCTCTCCCTCCATCTCTCCCTACTCATTCCACTCCTCAGACCATCAACGTAAGAGAGATGGGACAAAGCTTGCATGGGTACTAACCAGCTTCTGTTCCTCCTGTTCCTTGAGTACTGCAGAAATTCTTTTGCAACCTTGGCCAGATGTGTGCCTTACCATAATACTGTCTCTGAGCTCCTTGGCCAGTTCCTTTGACCTCATTATTCTCATTTGGTCTTACATGCACTGTGAGCTGTGAGGTCTTATATAGACAGGTGTGTGCCTTTACAAATCAAGTGCTATCAGTTTAATTAAACTCAGCTGGACTCCAATGTATGAGAAGAACCATCTCAAGGAGGATCACAAGGAAAAGGACAGCATGTGACTTAAATATAAGTGTCTGAGCCAAGAGTCTGAATACTTATTAACATGTGATATTTCAGTTTTTCTTTTTTAATAAACTTGCAAACATTTCTACATTTCTGTTTTTTTCAGTCAAATGGGGTGCACAGTGTACATTAATGAAAGAGAAATGAACTTTTTTGAATTTACCAAATGGCTGCAATGAAACCAAGAGTGAAAAATGTAAAGGGGTCTGAATACTTTCCGTACCCACTGCAATAACTGGTGTACATGGTAAATATGTGGCTGAACTTGTGTTATCAAGTGCCAAACAGGATCAATGCCAATAGAGGTCTGTAAAGAGGGGTGGCGGGAGAAGGATGAATTAGCTACAAAATGAGGCAAAAACCAAGAAGAGAAAACTCCTACACATACAGAAGCTTATTCTGAAAAGTGATTCTAAAATGACAGGTATGCTTTCAATTTTGTGATCAGTAGCGCCCCAACTGGTAACCAGAATGGAGAACAAATAAGGCACAGAAGCCCCCCGGTCCAGGACTGTCTGTATTTACATTGGGGCATCCAACTCACTTTTTGGAGTGTGGGAGGAAACTGGAGAGCTCTAGAAAATGTGGAAAAACAGGGAAAACGTATGAACTGCATGACGATGTTGTCATCAGTCAGATTCCTACCCAGTAATGAAATCATGCTAGCCAGTGATCCAGCCCATCTGGCCTTGATTCATGTCTTTGATTCATTCAATTACTTTTAACAGCCTTGGTTAAGTAACTACAAGTGTTTTTTTGCCACTGGTCCCCGTCTTTACCTATTCAGAGTACAGAGCATTAACTGGCAAGTAGCAAGAGCAATGTGGAGATTTAAATAGGACAATGTTCATCCCATTGGTCACCCATCCAGCAATTGGTCACCTGACCTCCCTCATTGAGTCGCTGGTGAGCAGGACCTTGATTAACATGGATGATGTATACAGAAGGACAATGTATTCCTCTACTGGAGGAGTTAGTGAAGTATGCTGGGTGATAAGCACATCTATTGGCAAAAAAGTAAGCACTGCTTCCTACAGAGTTGCACATGAGAATGGAGTATCAGCATCTGGCATGCATGAAAGTTGGCAAAGAAGTGGGACAGGTTTACAGTGATACTGTTTTTTCCTTAAGTTAAATTAGTATGTACCAACTTTTTTTTCTGAAAACATGCTAAAAACTATTTTTATCTAGTTGAAAAACACCTGTAATCCAAAGTTTCTAGATTGTTCTCTTCTGCAAAGTTGTTAAAATTCTGTTCACCCTTTTCCAATTTTTTACTTTAGAAGAAAACAACTTATTTGATAAATTACCCAACTGTTTTGAAATATCTAAACACATCTATTAATCCAAAGAGCAATCCTATACTAACAGCTTTCTCAATAAGATATTTGATTATAAAAATGATTGTTTTGAGAAATCATTATTGTATTTCACCAAAGTTTCAGAGTTCTGTGCAGCATAAGTTTATTAAGCCTGCAGCTTTTTTTCAGCAGTATAATATCATTGGAAATAAAATATATATCACAATTTCCATTAAACATTATTGTCTGCATGCATTGTAAATGTTATAAACTCTCCTGGTGAGGTAGATTCAGGGTGAGCAACATGGATCAAAAACAATGGCACAGCAGGACTTGCTGGATAGCATGTGAATCAGCAAGGATCAAAACAGCAGGGTATCCAGGACAGACTAAAGGCAGAGAAAAGGAGCAGGAAACAACAGAAGATGCAAAGCCAGGAGTGTGGAAAAACACAGGAACTGTAGGTCTATTGTTATTCCATGACTTCCAGCAAACAAATGGTTCATGGCAGAGTAATATGCTATAAGCAGACAGATGGCCAAAAGCAGAAACATAGGCATACAGCAAATAAATGGTTAAACACTGTAAAAAGTGATGAACAGACAAACTGGATACTTGCTTGCGGAAAATATTACATAATTTTGGACCAGTCTTGTAGTGTGAACAGTAGAGTTTGCTATGTCTACAGCAAACAAATGGTTAACCGGAGGACTAAGAAAGGAAGTAAATGCAGATATTTTAGATGATAAACAAGCTGGAGTTCACTAAAGAGATGATTACTAGGCTAAGAAAAATTAATGATGAGGCAAACACCAGTAGTACATGTGCAACTGAATGTAAAGTTTACTAAATACTAGAGTTGAGCATTCCGATACCGCAAGTATCGGGTATCGGCCGATATTCGCTGTATCAGAATTCCGATACTTAGTTCCGATATTTTCCATATATCGTATACCGGAATCGGAAGTTCCCATAATTCTTTGAGAGGCAATGTGATTTCAGTCAGCCAATGAGGAATCCTAAGAAGTGTGGGCACATCCTGTACTGCTGCGGTCATGTTAACTAATGGCATGGCTGTGATTGGATGCTGAAATGATGTCAGAATGCACTATAAAAGGCGCCGCCGCCATTTTAGCGTCACTGTGCTGTGAATTCAGTAGAGACAGAACACTGCTCTGCTGATCTGGACAGTTAGAGATTGCGATTTTGTGTACTGTGCTCTAGGCAGGCTAGTTTACCAACCGCTATGTAAAGCTTCCTTTTGCCAGTGTTGTTTTAACAGCTCTGTGCAAGGTGTGTGTGAGTGCAGGTGACGCTGCAGTTTGCTCTTTTTCCAACGCTGTTTGTAGGCATCTGCACGTGTCACTCACAGACTCTTTTTTTTTTCTTTAGTGTAATTCTTGCTGCTCCATTCAATTGAAATTATAGTGTGACGCGCTTCCATCCGTATCCAATACATTGGTTGCAAACACTATAGAATTACAGAAAGGAGCCTTTCAGAGATAGTGAACAGTTGTGTTCAGTGTTCACTCTAGTCTGTGAGGTTTTTTTTTTTTTGAGTGCAGATCACGCTCCAGTTAGTTCTTCAACCACTGCTGGTTGTAGTCTGCTGAACGTGTGTCACTGCCTCATCCTTGTCATTTTTCTCTAATTGGTGCTGCTCCATTCCATTTCAAATAACTCAAATCTATTAGTGTGACGCGCTTCCATCCGTATCCAATACATTGGTTGCAAACACTATAGAATTACAGAAAGGAGCCTTTCAGAGATAGTGAACAGTTGTGTTCAGTGTTCACTCTAGTCTGTGAGGTTTTTTTTTTTTTGAGTGCAGATCACGCTCCAGTTAGTTCTTCAACCACTGCTGGTTGTAGTCTGCTGAACGTGTGTCACTGCCTCATCCTTGTCATTTTTCTCTAATTGGTGCTGCTCCATTCCATTTCAAATAACTCAAATCTATTAGTGTGATGCGCTTCCATCCGTATCCAATACATTGGTTGCAAACACTATAGAATTACAGAAAGGAGCCTTTCAGAGATAGTGAACAGTTGTGTTCAGTGTTCACTCTAGTCTGTGAGGTTTTTTTTTTTGAGTGCAGATCACGCTCCAGTTAGTTCTTCAACCACTGCTGGTTGTAGTCTGCTGAACGTGTGTCACTGCCTCATCCTTGTCATTTTTCTCTAATTGGTGCTGCTCCATTCCATTTCAAATAACTCAAATCTATTAGTGTGATGCGCTTCCATCCGTATCCAATACTCTGGTTGCAAACACTATAGAATTACAGAAAGGAGCCTTTCAGAGATAGTGAACAGTTGTGTTCAGTGTTCACTCTAGTCTGTGAGGTTTTGTTTTTTTTTGAGTGCAGATCACGCTCCAGTTAGTTTTTCAACCACTGCTGGTTGTAGTCTGCTGAACGTGTGTCACTGCCTCATCCTTGTCATTTTTCTCTAATTGGTGCTGCTCCATTCCATTTCAAATAACTCAAATCTATTAGTGTGACGCGCTTCCATCCGTATCCAATACATTGGTTGCAAACACTATAGAATTACAGAAAGGAGCCTTTCAGAGATACTGAACAGTTGTGTGCAGTGTTCACTGCAGTCTCTGCGTAATAACCACACTTAGGCCTTATAACTTTTCTGACTTTCTTTAACAATCTACCAAGATGAAGAAGGCAGGGAGTAAGGCACGTGGTCGTGGCCGTGGAGTTTCAGCAGGGAGAGGACGTGGGGATTCTGTGGCTGCTGCCGCCCCCAGTGACACAGCATCCACCAGTTTTCCCCGTGAGCATTCCTTTATGTGCAGTTTTATAGGAGCTCGGCGTACCCCCCTGCTGCGGGAAGAACAAATTGAAGCCGTTGTTGGTTGGATGGCAGCCAATGCATCGACTTCAATTGCTTCCACCTCCTCTCAGGACCACAACACTGTTGAGCAACCATCTGTCTGTTCACCGCCTGTCAAATTGCCCAGGCAGTCAGAGAGTTCTGAACTGGAGCCAGCTGAGTCTATGCTTCTGTTCTCAGAATCTGTTGGCTTGCAAACAGGGGCCCAGCCAAGCAGCATTCTGGAATTTGAAGAAGAGGGAGTATGCAGTGATGCGCAACAGCTGTGTCTCTCTGAATCTGAAGAGGCGGGTGAGCCATTGCCGATGGTCAGCACACTGCAGAACGCATCTGATGATGATGAGACTCAGTTGCCAGTTTCTGTTGAGCATGGTGCTGTCCAGACCACCCAACAGCAGCAGGTGTTGGAAGAGGGTAGTGGAGATGATGAGGTCCAAGACCCAACATGGCGTGAGGAACAGGAAGGTGGTGGGAGCAGCTCTGAGGAAGAGATTGGCCCAACGGTACAAACAGGAGGGAGAGGTAGGCTGCAGACTCGGTTGCCTGTAGCCTCCAGTTTGGCACCTGTTGGGAGCAGTTCTCTTCCAAAAGTCAAAACGGGCGCTCCCAGGACTTGCACTGCGTGGTCCTTTTTTGACACACTTGCAGATGATATTTGCTATGTCAAATACAAGCTGTGTAAGCAAAAAGTAAAAAGAGGTAAAAGTGTCAGTAACCTCAATACCACTAATATGTGGAAACATGTGCGGACAAAGCACGTAGTTGAGTTACAAAGACACACTGGAGATGTAGGCCAACCTACAGCAGCACCTACATCTTCAGCTCATGTTGGAGCCTCTTCCTCCAGCTCACACACAGCTGGTTCGGCTTCCTCACACGATCGCCATGGAAGAACCTCGGTCACTGTTGTCCAGAGACAAAGTGTTATTCCACCCACAGCTGCAAGTTCCCTGTCATCCTCACACTCCCAGGCCACAAAACAGCCATCGGTAGCACAGGCATGGGATAAAAGACGGCCATACTCGGCAAACCATCCACGAGCACAGGCTCTGAATGCTGGCATTGCAAAACTCCTGTCCCTTAAAATGCTGTCATTCAGGCTGGTGGAGACTGACAGTTTCCGGAACTTAATGGCATTGGCAGTCCCACAATACAATGTGCCAAGCCGATTTTATTTCAGCAGGCAAGCCGTCCCTGCTCTGCAAAAGCATGTTGAGGGAAAAATTAAACATGCGCTACTAAACGCCGTCAGTAGCAAGGTCCACCTGACCACCGATGCGTGGACCAGTACCCATGGCCAGGGACGATACCTTTCCCTCACTGCCCATTGGGTCAATGTTGTGGAGCCGGGTACAGATCTTGCGAGTGGCGCTGTACGTGTTCTGCCAACTCCAAGGATTGCAGAAATCCAGTCTGTACACATTGACTCCTCCTCCTACTCCAGTTCCTCAGAATCATCGCTGCAGGAGCCGTCACGGTCTACCTCCACATGGACCCGTGAACGCTTACCTGTTGCGACCGATATGAGCACAGCCGTGGCCAAACGTCAACAGGCCGTCCTGAAATTAATTTCCATGGGGAATCGAAGCCACACAGCGCAGGAGGTCTGGAATGCCATCAAGCAGGAGAGCGACGTGTGGTTTTTGCCAGCGAATCTCCAGCCAGGCTTGGTAGTGTGTGACAATGGCCGAAATCTGGTGGCAGCTCTGGCCCTTGGCAACCTCACTCACATACCATGTCTGACACATGTGCTCAACTTGGTCGTGCAGAGTTTTTTGAGGGACTATCCGGATGTTGATGCACTGCTGCACAAGGTCCGCCTAGAGTGCGCTCACTTGCGACGTTCCAGCATGGCCAGATCGCGCATTGCAGCTCTGCAATGCAGATTTCGCCTTCCTGAACATCGCATCATATGTGACGTACCCACCAGGTGGAATTCCACGTTACATATGTTGGAGCGGTTGTGTGAGCAGCAGACAGCAGTAATGGAGTATCAGCTGCAACAGGCGCAATCAACACGCAATTTGCGCCGTTCACACTTCACCACTACTGAGTGGGCCTCTATGAAGGACATCTGCCACGTTTTGCGTGCGTTTGATGAGTCAACGCGGATGGCGAGTGCAGATGATGCACTAGTCAGCCTGACTGTCCCCCTTATCTGCCTGCTTCAAAAAACACTGCAAGCACTAAGGGATGAGGTTTTGGAAGAGGTGGAGGATGAGGAGACACAAATTCCATCACCTTCTGGACAGTCAGCGCAACGTGGTTCCTCCCAAAGGGCTTTGCAGGGCTCACTTTGTGAGGAGGATGAGGAGGAGTCAATGGAGGAGGAAGAAATCGCTACAGAGGGAGGTACACAACGCTCTAGTCAGTATGTAGAGCGAGGGTGGGGTGATGCAGAGCAGGTACAGATGACGCCTCTTACAGAGGACAGCGTTTGTTGGCCAGTTGGGAGTCTGCAGCACATGGTTGATTTCATGCTGCAGTGCCTGAGAAACGACCGCCGCATCGCCCACATTCTCACCACGTCTGATTATTGGGTGTACACCCTCCTAGACCCTCGCTACCGGGACAACTTACAAAGCCTCATCACACCGTTGAACCGGGAGCGTAAAATGCGGGAGTACCAAGACACACTGGTGAAATCCATAATGTTCTCCATTCCAGCCGAGAGCAGTGCTGCTGATACTGCTTTACAAAGCAGCTCTGTGGTGGAGGCAGTGGAGACAGCTCTGCAACAAGAGGGAGCACAAGCAGCGCCTCTGCACAGGGGGGCAAGACCAGTATGTTCCAAATGTGGCGAAGTTTTGTGGCAGCGCCACCAATGTCTACACCATCCGAGACGCCTCCAGTCACCAGGAGGCAACGTTTCCGTAAGATGGTGACAGACTACTTGTCTTGCCCTCTCAGTGTACTCCCAGATGGCTCTTCCCCTTTCAAGTTTTGGGTCTCTAAGCTGGATACATGGCCAGAGCTTAGCCAGTATGCATTGGAGGTGCTGGCTTGCCCTGCTGCCAGTGTATTATCGGAGCGCGTCTTTAGTGCTGCAGGTGGTGTACTAACAGACCGTCGCATGCGACTATCCTCCGATAATGTAGACCGGCTTACTTTTCTGAAAATGAACAAGGCATGGATCTCGCCAGAATTTGCCTGTCCGTTTTCCGATTAAATAACTGGTTGGCAACGTTATCAATTTATCCTGTTATGTTCATCTATCTACCACCTGAACTCTACTCCCTGGGCTACAACACTGCCAGTCTGAGGGGAATGATCAGTTAACAACCAAAATGTTCTCCCCAACAGATAGTAGCGCAACGACTCCAGTGCCCACTTGATCGCCAGGCACTCTCTCTCTCTACAATGCTGTATCTGGTTTCAGCTGGAGTTAGCTTTCGACTCTGGAAAGTAATGTGATGCTCCTCCCCGTTAACCTCCTGAGACAAAACGGCACCCACACCTACCTCTGACGCATCAGTCTGGACAATGAATTCTCTTTTGAAGTCGGGTGTGATCAAAAATGGTGACACACACACAGTGCCCCTTTTAGTTTTACAAACGCTTCTTCAAGCTGATCATTCCATCGCACCATTACTAACTTCCTGCCTTTTAGGCAGTCATTTAACGGCGCCGACAGTGTTGCAAAATTGTGAATAAACCGCCGGTAGTATCCCACTAACCCCAAAAACCCTTTCACTTGTTTTGTGGTGAGGGGACGGGGCCAGTTTTGGATTGCCTCCACTTTGTTTATTTGGGCTTTGATAACTCCTCTCACAATCACATACCCCAGGTAGCGAGCTTCCTCCAACCCTATGGAACACTTCTTTGGGTTGGCAGTTAGCTCTGCTTGTCTCAGCGAATCTATCACCGCCTGTACCTTGGCTAAGTGACTTTCCCAGTCTGTACTGTACACCACAATATCGTCCAGATTGGCCGCGGCATATCGGCGATGAGGACGAAGAACAACGTCCATTAACCTCTGAATGTCGCTGGAGCGCCATGCAACCCGAAGGGTAGGACTATATACTGGAACAGTCCCTCGGGTGTTACAAAAGCCGTTTTCTCTCTCGCTGCTTTGTTAGTGGCACCTGCCAATACCCTTTTGTGAGGTCAATGAGTGAAAAATAACGTGCCTGCCCAAACGCTCTATTAACTCATCGACCCGGGCATGGGTAGGCGTCAAAGTTAGAAATTTCATTCAGTTTCTGAAGCTCGGGTGATTACAAAAGCCGTTTGTCTCTCTCGCTGTCTATTTAGCTTATGTGGCCCTTGCCAACTACCACTTCTTGTGAGACTTGTCAATGACGTCCCGTAACTGAGACTCTAAGCCCCTTGTGGCCTGCCTCAAACCCGTTGCTGCTTATAAACATCAGTCGACCTCTGGTGCCCTGGTGCAAGGCTCAAGTTGAGAAAGCATTTCTATTACGGAGGTTTATCGACCTAGAAGTCATACAAACACTTAGTGTCCCATCTGCTTTGGTATTAGGACTATTGGGCTGGCCCACTCACTCTGGGACTCTTCAATGACCCCTAACTGCAGCATCTTTTTTGACCTCTTCCTTGATGGCTTGTCGCCGGGCCTCAGGCACCCGATATGGCTTTAATCGTACTTTGCCCTGCGGCTCAGTGACAATGTCATGTTGTATTAGGGAGGTACGACCAGGAAGTTCCGAAAAAACATCTGTATTTCGCTAACAAACCTCGGACTTCCTGAACTTGTCTGTGTGACAAAGTGTCTGATATTTTGACGGCGGAGAGGACTTCTCTTTCCTTCTCCTGAGGCAAGGAAGCCATCTGTATGGAAATGCAGCCGTGGACAATCCTCACCTAAGCGGTCTCTGTCTTTCCATGGTTTGAGCAGATTCACATGGTATACTGTTCTGGGTTTCCTCGCTCTGGTTGGTGTACTTTATAGTTTTCTGTCCCACCTTCTCTATAATGTCGTAGTCCCTGCCACCTTGCAAGGAACTTACTATCCACTGTAGGCACAAGTACCAACACCCGATCCCAGGGTTAAAGGACCTTACCGTGCCTCCCGTTATAGACCTGCTCTGTGACCTTTGTGCTGATTCATATGTTCTCGACTAATGGTAGACTGTCCCATTCTCTCTGGCATTTGGTCACATGTTCTATCACACTTTTGGGAGTTGTATGGTTTTCAGGCTCTTTAGCTATATCGAGTAAGCCACGGGGATATAATAGTTCAAAGGGCGAGAACCCCTAGATGCCTGGGGCACCTCCCGCACTGCAAACATCAGGTATGGCAACAAGAGATCCCAGTCCTTAGCATCTTTAGAGACTTTTTTTTCAACATATTCTTCAGGGTTTTATTGAACCTTTCTACTAAACCGTCTGTTTGGGGATGATAGACCGATGTGCGCAACTGTTTAACACGTGGCAGAGTTCCTTCATGATTTTTGACATAAAGGGGTCACCTGATCTGTTAAGATTTCTTGAGGGATTCCCACCCGAGAGAACATACCCATGAGTTCTTTTGCGATCAGTTTTGCCGAGGTGTGTCGCAGGGGAATAGCCTCAGGATACCTGGTAGCGTAATCTAGAACTACGAGGATGTGTTGATGACCCCTTGCTGATTTATTAACCGTCCACACCAGATCCATTGGCTATTCTCTCAAACGGTACCTCTATAATTAGTAATGGCACCAAGGACTCTGAAAATGAGGCTGCGGACTGGTTACCTAGCACACGGGACAAGAGTAACAATACCGTTTAACTTCTTCATAGACCCATAGCCAGTAAAACCGTTGTAGAATTCTGTCTAGGGTTTTCTTTGGTCCCAAATGTCCCCCTAGTACATGCGCATGCGCTAAGTCCATTACCAACCTCCGATATGACTGCGGTACCAGCAATTGCTCGACAATTTCCCCATGTATTTTTTCAACCCCATACAGCAAATCTTGGTTCAGCTCAAATCGGGGAAATACTTTAGCTGCCCTGGGGTGTTGGGGTTCCCCATTGACAACCAGTACATTTTCCCGGGCTCGAGTCAACGTAGGGTCCCGTAGTTGCGCCGTACCAAAATTGTCACCTGCCACATTTAAGTATGACAATTCTGGTCCGGTGGCAAATCTTACTCCCCACCTAACACTTCTATAGGAGAGGGGTTTTCCTCCTCCACCGAAGGCAAAGGTACTCCTACCGCCAGTACATCTTCCTCTGGGCCACCAGGTTCATGCCCGATTTCTGGAGAATGCAACCTGTTTGCCACTGGTGCCGACGACTGTTCTGTGGGAGGGGTAATTACAGGCCAAAGCACAGAAAATAACGGAAAATCTCTCCCCATTATTAATGCTAATTAACCACCACCCCCACCTCGTGTCACCTCCTCCCCGCTGGCGTGTTTATCATCACCAGGGTGGTAGGATAATGTTTTAAGTCACATGTATACACAACACACCCATTTTCACAGCAGTATACTCGCTGATTTGGACGTGGCTGGCTCGTATTAGGGTCACTCACGAGACTCCCTGAGTCCACTAGAGCCACAGCAGGGTTACCCTCCACCTGCACTTTACACAAATGGTTCATATTGGGTCCCTCTGGTTTGACCACTGCACACATGTGTTCTGCATAGTGAGACTGATAGTAGCCAAAGTTGTTGTCCATGGGCTCTGTCAGGTGGGGGCAAACAGCTCTCACATGTCCTGGTTGTTGGCACCGCCAACAGATTATGGGGCCCCTTTCGTTCCCCGACCCGTCCTGGGCGGCCCTCCGAGTCTCTGCTCGACGAGCTGTGGGTGAAGGTTTGTGGAATTTACTTGGTACCTTCCGGGTAGTCTCTCCCTGTATCTCCTTGGTAGCCCCATATCTTTCAATGAGGTCTACCATTTGGAGACCATCAGTAGGGGCTGCCTGTCCAAGCCATGTTTGAAGGGTGTGTGGCAAATTTCTCAAGAATTTATCAGTCACTATACGATCCAGCATAGCGCGGGGTGACAACACCTCCGGCTGCAACCACTTTTCTATCAGGTGTATCAAGTCATAATACTGTGACCGAGCTGGCTCGGAAGGGGAAAAGTTCCACTGGTGTACCCGCTGTGCCCGGACCAAAACATTTACCCCAAGACGTGCAAGTATCTCACCCTTGACGCTCTCATAGTCCTCCTGTTGCTCGGGGGTAGGTCCCTAGAGGCTTTTGCGGGTCCTGAATTAAAAAAAACGGAGCCACGATCTCGGCCCACTGGTACCGGGGCAGTCTCTCCCTTTTAGCCACGCCTTCAAACATCTCCAGGTACACCTCGACGTCATCTGATTGCTCCATCTTTCGGATCGCTGTACGCACCGCTTTCCGGACATCCTGCCATCCCCGGGCAGCTCCTGCTGTCTGCGGCGCTGTGATGTGCTGCATCACTAGACTATTGGTTTCCTGTTGCTGTCGATTAAATATCTGCTGCTGCTCCATAGCCTGCTGCTGTATAGCCTGCTGCTGCTCCATAGCCTGCTGCTGTATAGCCTGCTGCTGCTCCATAGCCTGCTGCTGTATAGCCTGCTGCTGCTGCTGCATAGCCTGCTGTTGCTGCCGCATGGCCTCCTCCAGCATTTTTACTGTGTTCTCCATCTTGGGACAGTTATCCACCGGGTTTTGCGTCACTTTATTTACCTAGGACATTTACTGTCATGCAGGAAAAAACAGCCTGACCTCACTGCGTTGCCCGCATTGAAGCCACCAATTGTAGGGATCCGCTCTGGTAGGCAGGGCTGGGCCGCAGTAATGAGGCAAACACACCGCCTTTTACTTCAAATTTCAGTGGTTTTAATCATGAGTTCAACAAAAAGTCCAGATAACAAAATAAAAACAGAACATAAATCACCCCAGTTTGGAGAACCACTGGTGCCAGACTCACCCTTGCTTGGGACGGGCTTAACTAAGCGGCTGCAGGTCAGCAGAGACCGCCAGGTCCCATTCCGGGTGGTCTGGTACTCGCTTCCTGGTGCACACTGGCACACAGTAACAAAACAATCTTCCAGGCTGACTCCAGCCATACTCCTTCCTTCCACACACCAACTACAACAGCTCCTTGTTTTATAGGCCTACTCCACACCCTCAGGTGAGGTACACATCAGATGACCAGATCACGTGACTATGACCTTATCACAGGTCCTTGTGATCATGGAAAATCCTGAGCAAACTTCAGTCTGCTAGAAGAAATATATCTCACATCCAGCAAGATCCCCTTTGGTGTACCACAGCGGCAAGAAGTCTCCTGTTCCCTACACATGCACAGAAAAACCCATGTCGAACATGCTCCAAATAGGGAAGAGCCGTCACCCTGATTGTTATGCTTAAAACAGGAAAGATTGAAGTTTTCAAGGGCTAAAATGAAAAATTTTAATAAGAAATATGGACAAATATTAATTTGTCATCACAGCGCATATCTGCACATGGCTAGTAGAAATGGTAACAAAAAATAAAACATAGTGTTTACTTTTTTAAATTAATGCATAAAAATACATTCATAATTATCAATTAATGCTTCTTAAGGAACGTTATCTGTACCTGTAAGATAATGCAGTCAATGGATGTACGAATCATAAACATCATCATCATCATCCTCACGAGTTTTATTAATGACAGACATAATAAAATACACAGACTGAGGACAACTGTAACTTCACACACCGTATATGAAATGGCCATCATGTAAACCTGGTAATAATGCGCAATAATAAATAATTACACCAAGAAAGTGCATCATGCATACAAACAATAGGTAGTTAGAACCGCAAGTGCTGTTGAAACAACCACAACAGATTTAAATTAATTATGCTATATAGCTATCACAGTGCATAGTTACTCATGGACAATGTCGATCTAATACTGTACCTCAATAAAGGCAGCGTCACCCATGATGCTTGTTTGTCTTGTAGATTGTTGAAGAGGGAATTTTTATTTTTTTTTTAAAGTTCCTTTTTATTTTGATTTTCAAAAACAAAAAGGCCACATAAGGCGGTACACATCTCGGTCGCAGCCGATATGGTCATAAAATAAACATTCTAAAAGTCAAAGTAACAAGAGAACAAAAAACCGAAACTCGTTAATAATTGTAAGGAAACCCCTAACTTGTAGGATTCCTCCCGTCATCTTCCTTCTCTTACTTTGCTGTGATGCTGATTAAACTATTTCACTCGTCACCCTTCTGTGGCGTGTATTTTTTCAAATTCTCGCCACCTTTACATTCATTTCTCCGATCATATTAAAATATAAGGCTTTCCTCAATATCACCATGATCGTTCATGATCCCATGTTTACTCATTAACGCTGTAATATGTTGAGGAATGTGATTTGCTTTCGCTAGTCGTGCTAATAGTATCCCTGATTTGCTACCATAACGATATAGATCGGCTCTATAATTCAAATTACTGGTTCTCTCGCGTCGATCTACCCATAGGTCAAAGTCAGCCTTAGCCTGCTTCCATCTATTTTTATCCTGTGTCCATGAAGTTGTCATACTAGGCCTCTGCCTACACCCTCCTTGACCCTGTGCTCCAACACCGCCAGTTGTTGCTCGGAAGTGCTGTTAGCACAGTCAACACTTGCTCCTGTGTTACTGGGGTTCAGTAATGTCAGCTGTTCCCCTGCTGTGTGTACGGCAAAAAGTCCTGCTGCCTCCACCCTGTTCTCTTCTCATCCCTGGGCTCCAACACCGACAGTTGTTGCTCGGAAGTAATTGGCAGGGTACTGACTCCTGCCTAGCCTGGTTACAGCACGACAGCTGTTTCCTGGCAGTGTCAACGTCAATTAGCCTACAATAAGTTGTCCTGTCGTGTTGCTTTCGGGTTAGCCGACTGTATGGTGCCTGCAGTTTAGGTGATTCCTATGTGTGCTGTGTGATAAGTAAATAAAGGCTGTTTCCGTTGTGACAATAGACAAGCACCGACTGTAGGACTGTGTGATTCGGTAACTGCGCACGGCTTGCGGCCTGTCAAATTACATTTTCATGGGTGCCTTCTGCTACCCGTCGGGTTCCAGTACCGTCAGCTGGTTCTCCGCAGTGCCTTTGGCCTAGGTACCTCCATCTCGGTATCCGAGTTCCAGCAACGTCTGCTGGTCCTTGGTAGTGCTTTGGAGCACAGGTACCTCCTGCTTAGTAACCGTGTCCCAGTAACGTCAGCTGGTCCTCGGTTGTGCCATTGGCTCTTTTCCTTCTGCTCCCCTCCGGGTTCCAGCACAGTCAGCTGGTCCTCGTTACTTCCATTGTCTCTTGTACCATCTGATACCCGTCCGGGTTCCAGTAACGTCAGCTGGTTCTCGGAGGTTAGTCAGCCTTCTTGTACCTTCAGCTACATTTACAAATTGAATATTTTTTAAATGTTTTGTTGGGTAATCACTATCAACAATGAAGACGACGACCCTGATGACCACCCCGAAGAAGATGACGACCACAAGGACGACGAGCATGAAGCCAACCAGCCTGAACACCATCACAAAGAAGAAATAAAAGATTACCCAGAAGAAGATCACCAACAGGACAAAGAAGGTTAAGACAAACTACAAGATACAGAACAAGAGACAGAAGAACAATAAGCAGAAGATGAAAAAGCATAACAACATGAAGTATAAGACCAAAATGAAGAGCAAAATATATGCTCTAAATTATAAGCAGAACAAGACTAAGCAGTGTATGGGGGTGAGTCCGTTCCTCCTCGTGGTGCCCCTGGAAAATGCCTGCTGCTGCAGGCTAAACTCAACACGGACAAATACTGTTGTAATTTAAAACTTTTGTGACAGCAAGAACGCAAGGATGAAAAATTCATACTTTTACAGATTAAAGTACAGGAATCTCTGTCAAAAACAAGAATATGATGAAGAAGATGAAGATGAAGTAGAATATGAAGAAGAATAATAGTTGAAAAGAACAATATGAGTAATGTTAACAAAAAGATGAATAACAAGAAGTTTAAGAAGAAGATAAAGAAGGTGAAGATGAAGAATAATTTGATGAAAAAGATGATGCTGCTGAAGATTATGAAGGAGAAAGTGTGTCAAAAGTTAAAAAGGTGAAGAGCATGGAAGTTGTGAAACATACATATTTGCCAAAATAGAAAAAAGGTTAACAACATTGTCAATTTGTTCGTCAATCCGAACATCTTTACAAAAAAAAATATTAATGCTATTCCATTTGATTGGGTTAAATATCTATGCCTTTAATGTCTCCTCAACCTCCCCCAATACATTCTACATTACTCTTTGTTGTTTTCCTTCATGTACAATTAACCAACAAGGCAAGAATGGGCTTTTTTTAATTCCGATATTTTTTTCCCATAGACTTACATTGGATTTCCGGTATCGGTATCGTGTATCGCCGATATTTCTTGTGTATCGGCGATACCATTCCGATCCGATACTTTTGGATATCGGAAAGTATCGCTCAACTCTACTGAATACTCATAAGTGTCTGAGTCAGTCTTAAAAAGGCCTTGGGTGATCAAGTCAAAGGAGTTTGCTGGGTTACTTGAGAAACCTAGTGGGGGCTACAGCAAAGAAAGGCAGCCATAAGAGGGAGCAAGCTATGGTGTCGGAACAAGTATCAACATGTGTATTCCAATTCTTGCAAGCTTTGCCCTGACCCTATATATTTAAAGGTATTTCCTAACTCCTAACAATAAGTTCCCCAATGTATTCCTGATAATATGTACTACAATGACTGTTTTTACCATCAATAGTCCTTCACACATACAGTGGTGCTTGAAAGTTTGCGAACCCTTCAACAATTTTCATATTTTTGCATAAATTGGACCTATATCTATATAGCACATTATTAACCCTTTTACCTTCAAGGGTGGTTTGCATGTTAATGACCGAGCCAATTTTTGCTATTCTGACCACTGTCCCTTTAAGAGGTAATATCTCTGGAACGCTTCAATGGATCCTGGTGATTCTGAGAATTTTTTTTCATGACATATTGTACTTCACGTTAGTGGTAAAATTTCTTCGATATAACTTGCATTCATTTATGTAAAAAACAGAAATTTGGCAAAACTTTGGAAAATTTAGCAATTTTCAAAATTTGAATTTTAATGCCTTTATATCAGAGAAATATGTCACACAAAATAGTTCATAAATAACATTTCCCACATGTCTACTTTACATCAGCACAATTTTTGAAACATTTTTTTTTTCAGTAGGAAGTTATAAATGTTAAAAGTTGACCAGTGATTTCTCATTTTTACACCAAAATTTACAAATCTGTTTTTTTAGGGACCACCTCACATTTGAAGTCACTTTGAGGGGTAAATATGGCAGAAAATACCCAAAAGTGACACCATTTTAAAAACTGCACCCCTCAAGCTGATCAAAACCACATTCAAAAAGTTTATTAACCCTTAAGGTGCTTCTCAGGAATTAATGGAATGTGAAAAGAAAAATGAACATTTAAATTTTTTTCACTAAAATGTAATTTTAGACTAATTTTCTTTATTTTCACAAAGGTAACAGGAAAAAACGAACCCCAAAATTTGTAATGCAATTTCCTCTGAACATGCTGATACCCAATATGTTGGAAAAAACACTATTTAGACACACGGCATAGCTCAGAAGGGAAGGAGCGCCGTTTGACTTTTTCAACGCAAAATTGGCTGGAAATTGGATTGGACGCCAAGTTGCATTTGGAGAGCCCCTGATGTGCCTAAACAGAAAAAAAAACACAAGTGAAACCATTTTTGAAACTAGTCCCCACAAGGAACTTATCTGGATGTGTGGGGAGCACTTTGAACCCCAAAGTGCTTCACACAAGTTTATAATGCCCGGGCAAGAAAATAAAAAATCTTATTTTTTCCACAAAAATGATCTTTCAGCCCCTAATTTTCATTTTCCAAAGGGTAACTGAAGAAATTGGACCTCAAGCAATTTGTCTTGAGTACAATGATACCCAATATGTGGGGGGGAACCACTGTTTGGGCACGTGGCAAAGCTTGGAAGGGAAGGAGCGCCATTTGACTTTTTCAACGCAAAATTGGCTGGAATTGAGATTGGACGCCAAGTCGCATTTGGAGAGCCTCTGATGTGCCTAAACAGTGGAAAAACCCATAAGTGACTCCATTTTGAAAACTAGACCCCCAAGGAACTTATCTAGATGTGTGGTGAACACATTGAACCCCCAAGTGTTTCACTAAAGTTTATAACGTAAAGCTGTGAAAGTAAAAAATCATATTTTTTCCACAAAAATTATCTTATAGCCCCCAATTTTTTATTTTAACAAGGGTAACAGGAGAATTTGGAACCCAAAAGTTGTTCAATTCGTCGCAAGTACGCTGATACCCCATATGTGGGAGAAAACTACTGTTTGGGCACACGTCGGGGCTCGAAAGGGAAGTAGTAATGTTTTGGAATGCAGACTTTGATTAAATGGTCTGCGGGCATCATGTCGCGTTTTCAGAGCCCCTGTTGTGCCTAAACAGCAGACCCCCCACAAGTGACCCCATTTTGAAAACAAGACCTCCCAAGAAACTTATCTAGATGTGTGGTAAGCACTTTGAACCCCCAAGTGTTTCACTAAAGTTTATAATGCAGAGCCATGAAAATAAAAAATCATATTTTTTTCCACAAAAATGATTTTTTAGCCCTCATTTTTTATTTTCACAATGGTAATAGGAGAAATTGGACTCCAAAATTTGTTGTGCAATTAGTCCTGAGTACGCTGATACCCCATTTGTGGGAAAAAAACTGCTGTTTGGGTAAACATCAGGGCTCGGAAGGGAAGTAGTAACGTTTTGGAATGCAGACTTTGATGGAATGGTCTGCGCGCGTCATGTTGCATTTGCAGATCCCCTGATGTGCCTAAACAGTAGAAACCCCCCCCCACAAGTGACCCCAATTTGGAAACTAGACACCTTAAGGAACTTATCTAGATGTGCCTAAACAGTGACAATGCCCAAAAAGTGCCCCCTTTTTGAAACTAATCTACTGTCTCCTGGTATGTGAATTTTATAATGTAGTGGCATATGTGAGTTGTGTAGTGTTTGTCAGGTTGTCATATGTCAGTTGTGTAGTGTTAATCAGTTTGTCATACAGTACAGACCAAAAGTTTGGACACACTTCTCATTCAAAGATTTTTCTGTATTTTCATGACTATGAAAATTGTAAATTCACACTGAAGGCATCAAAACTATGAATTAACACATGTGGAATTATACACTTAACAAAAAAGTGTGAAACAACTGAAAATATGTCTTATATTCTAGGTTCTTCAAAGTAGCCACCTTTTGCTTTGATTACTGCTTTGCACACACTTGGCATTCTCTTGATGAGCTTCAAGAGGTAGTCACCGGAAATGGTTTTCACTTCACGGGTGTGCCCTGTCAGATTTAATAAGTGTGATTTCTTGCCTTATAAATGGGGTTGGCACCATCAGTTTTGTTGTGCAGAAGTCTGGTGGATACACAGCTGATAGTCCTACTGAATAGACTGTTAGAATGTGTATTATGGCAAGAAAAAAGCAGCTAATTAAAGAAAAATGAGTGGCCATCATCACTTTAAGAAATGAAGGTCAGTCAGCCTGAAAAATTGGAAAAACTTTGAAAGTGTCCCCAAGTGCAGTTGCAAAAACCATCAAGCGCTACAAAAAAACTGGCTCACATGAGGACCGCCCCAGGAAAGGAAGACTAAGAGTCACCTCTGCTTCTGAGGATAAGCTTATCCGAGTCAACAGCCTCAGAAATCGCAGGTTAAAGCAGCTCAGACTAGAGACCAGGTCAATGCCACACAGAGTTCTAGCAGCAGACACATCTCTATAACAACTGTTAAGAGGAGACTTTGTGCAGCAGGCCTTCAAGGTAAAATGCTGCTAGGAAACCACTGCTAAGGACAGGCAACAAGAGACTTGTTTGGGCTAAAGTACACAAGGAATGGACATTAGACCAGTGGAAATCTGTGCTTTGGTCTGATGAGTCCAAATTTGAGATCTTTGGTTCCAACCACTGTGTCTTTATGCGACGCAGAAAAGGTGAATGGATGGACTCTACATGCCTGGTTCCCAGGCATGGAGGAGGAGGTGTGATGATGTGGGGTGCTTTGCTGGTGACACTGTTGTGGATTTATTCAAAATTAAAGGCATACTGAACCAGCATGGCTACCACAGCATCTTGCAGCGGCATACTATTCCATCCGGTTTGCGTTTAATTGGACCATCATTTATTTTTCAACAGGACAATGACCCCAAACACCCCTCCAAGCTGTGTAAGGGCTATTTGACCAAGAAGGAGAGTGATGGGGTGCTACGTCAGATGACTTGGCCTCCACAGTCAACAGACCTGAACCCAATCGAGATGGTTTGGGGTGAGCTGGACCGCAGAGTGAAGGCAAAAGGGCCAACAAGTGCTAAGCATCTCTGGGAACTCCTTCAAGACTGTTGGAAGACCATTTCCGGTGACTACCTCTTGAAGCTAATCAAGAGAATGCCAAGAGTGTGCAAAGCAGTAATCAAAGCTAAAGGTAGCAACTTTGAAGAACCTAGAATATAAGACATATTTTCAGTTGTTTCACACTTTTTTAAGTATATAATTCCACATGTGTTAATTCATAGTTTTGATGCCTTCAGTGTGAATGTACAATTTTCATAGTCATGAAAATACAGAAAAATCTTTGAATGAGAAGGTGTGTCCAAACTTTTGGTCTGTACTGTATAACATGGCATTTTGAATTCACAAAATATTATTGCGTAAGAGATCATGTTAAGAAAAACCCCAAAACTGGTAGTTCAAAAATCCAATGAAATAAAATAACCGAGATTTTATCCATCTTCAAGGGCTTGAGGCTTTGTAACTGGATCCTTATCCCAAAAATCCCGTAAACAATTCTTCATTGAGGCCTGTAGGAGTAATAGAGCCAATATTAAAAATCCAAAGGGATTCAATTTGTATTAACAATTTTTTGTGACAACCACCTCAGTTAGAAATTGTAATTTTCTCTAGTCCCATCACCCTTGTATTAGTAACCTTACAGAGTGGTGGGCCAGGAAATGGGCAGCCACCAGCGTTAATGCTTTGCCCTTCAATTGATCAGAAGAAGCCAATTTGATGGTGGAAAAATGCTTCTGAATTCACTGTTGTAGCTTTGAGCGGTCTGCCCCACATAGACCTGTGAACAGGGGCAAATCAAAGCATAGATGACACAACTGGTCTTAGAGTTGATGTACTTATATTCTTCCGCAAACTGCCATCGGATCCCACAGGCCTGTTTTCCATCAAGCTTGACAGGCTCTTGGAAACAGCCAGAGACCTTGGTATAATTAATCATCAGGAATTCAAATTTATGCGGGTTGAATATCCAATGACTTCAACTTTTTATATGCTACCCAAGGTACATAAAGATTTAATAAAACCTCCTGGTCGGCCTATTGTGGCCAGAATTGGCAGTTATGCAAGAAAATTTGTATTGTTAATAATTTCTTGCAACCAATGGTCAAGGATTTGCAAACCTTCATACAGGATACTTCTCATTTTATCAGAACTTGTGATATGACAATACCACAGGGAGCATTTTTGGTCACTTGTGATGTTGAGTCCTTGTACTCTAACATCAATCATGCCGATGGCATCACAGCAGTCATGTACTTCTTTGACTTATTGTCTGGATCGGATAGAATGCATGACTCAATGATTATTGATTTGTTATCTGTTGGAATTTATTTTAAAACATAATTATTTTTTATTTGACTGATCATTTTACCTGCAGATATCAGGCGTGGCCATGGGGCCAAATGTGCCCCAGCTCTCGCCAACCTTTTTCTAGGTTGGTGAGAAGCTACTGTGGTGTACCCTTCTCAATTTTTCAAGGAACATGTCCGATATTCGTCACGCTTTATCCATGACATTTTCTTTGTTTGGACTAGTGCGAGGGAGGAGTGTCAACATTTCTTGCAATACCTCAATATTAATATGTTTAACATCTTCCTGACTTATTCTATGTCTTTGCCCCCAGCGACCTTTTTGGACCTCAAGGTTGGTATTGATAATGGTATCATTCTTACAAATCTGTACAGAAAAACCCACGGCTACCAACAGTCTGCTTGATTATCAAAGTTTTCACTAACTTTATGTGAAAAATGGGGTGCCCACCGGACAATTTCTAAGAGTCAGAAGGAATTGTACGAATGATGACGATTTCCGTTGTGAAGCCCTCAATTCTTACCAAACGGTTCAGAAAAAGGCGTTACCCAAAAAAAAGTATTTATTGGGCTTATCAACGAGCCAGGGCCCATACCCAAGAATCCTTGTTGACTACTCAGAGCAAACCTCGGGACTATAATCCATGGTTTAGTACTACATATAATACCCATTGGACTCACGTGAGCCCTTGAAGATGGATAAAATCTCAGCTATTTTCTTTCACAGGATTTTTTAACTACCAGTTTTGAGGGTTTTCTTTACATGGTCTCTTACTTAATAATGTTTTGTCAATTCAAAATGCCATGTTAAAATTAATTCTGGATAATTCTGTTTGGGTTTTATGGCTCATCGGTGTCTTATCCCATGCACATGTCTTTTTTGGTTGGCATTCCGTGAATATCTGCTTGTGGTACATCTTTTTCACATGGATGCTAATGATCATTATTGTGAGTTTTTGCCCACCCCCGGGGTATTCTTTAGTGTATTCTGACCTGGGTTTTGTGGTTCCAGTTCTAGGTTCCTTTTTTTATGCTCTATGGTTGTGCATCATTAGGGACACCTGCCATAGACAGGGTTTCTTTACAAGAAGGGGTTTTTGGGTGTCGTTAACTTCAATTTCTCAAGTACAATTTGTTATGTCTGGAATTAGTGAAATTAGTTAATGGGCTGTTTATACCTGATTCAGGGGGTCCTATGGTATTTGGACATTTCGGGAGAGCCATTCACTTCTTTATCTGCCATTTAAGGCTGACTTTTTGGGTATGTTTTATCATGCCCTTTGTTTCCATCATTAAGTGATGTGGGCCTCCTTGTTACCTTCTTATACAAAAATTCTCTCATGTAATTTTGTGGACCTAATTTTATTTTACTATTAAATCATATTTATTTATTCATTATTATTTATGGTCTTTATTTATGTTTGTTTTTTTTGTTTTTTTCATATACCATATCCCTTTTCATACATATACCACCTTATATGTTTCATACATCGTTCTATAGTTCATTACATTTATTCATTCATCACCTTTTGATTTTGATTTTTAACAGCTAGTCTCCCTGGAGCTGCGCATGCGATGCATGAATTTGATTATTGCTGTATGCATTCCTGGGCACGCACATCGCGTTCTACACTGCGCATGCGCTGTATTAACTATATTACTTCATTATGCGGTCCGACGCACGCACATCGCGTTCTACACTGCGCATGCGCTGTTCTCAATATTCCTGCAGAGACGTCTGCTTGCTCCGTCCCTCTTGCTGCTTCCGCCCATAGCGTCCAGTACCTGGGCACACACCAGTGAGTCATCCTGGCTTGGATTAACTAGGTATTTATACCCCTCTGGGCCACAATGGTACTACTTCCACTGACGAAGCCGTCCATGTGACGGCGATACGCGTGGGGCCACTTTCTTTGGCTCCCACTCTTGGTCTTGCTAGACTGGATATGCCTGTTCGTATTTTGGCAACTATGTGGCTTTATTTGGATATGTATGGCCATTTTGGTGGCTATCTTATTAAGGCTTTTTAGCCTGGGCATGAAACACTGGGGACTTATTTGAGTCCTAGTGTCTTTATCACTTGTACCATTTATTTGTTTTTTTGCCATCGTATTTACCACACTGAGGGCTTATTTTCAGCCCTCTTATATGGGTTCCCTATTATTATACCATCAGCAATTGTGGTCTTAAGCTTTTTCTCATGTTAAAGGTCTTTTCTCTGATTCTATGTGCTTCTGTGAAGCACTTGGGGTTCAAAGTGCTCACCACACATCTAGATAAGTTCCTTAAGGGGTCTAGTTTATAAAATAGTGTCACTTGTGGGGGGTTCCACTGTTTAGGCACATCATTGGCTCTCCAAAAGCGACATGGCGTCCGGCATTGAAAAAGTCAAATGGCGCTCCTTCCCTTCCAAGCTCTGCCGTGCGCCCAAACAGTGGTTTACCCCCACATATGGGGTATCGGCACATTCAAGAGAAATTTTACAACAAATTTTGTGATTCATTTTCTCTTTTTACACTTGTGAAAATAAGAAAAAATGGTTCTGAAGTAAAATGTTTGTAAAAAAAAGTGAAATGTTAATTTTTTCCATCCACATTGCTTCATTTCCTGGGAAGCACGTAAAGGGTTAATAAACTTCATCAATGTGGTTTTGAGCACCTTGAGGGGTGCAGTTTTTAGAATGGTGTCACTTTTGGGTATTTTCTGTCATTTACACCCCTCAAAGTGACTTTAAATGTGATGTGGTCCCTAAAAAAATGGTTTTCTAAATTTTGTTGTAAAAATAAGAAATCGCTGGTCAACTTTTTAGCCTTTTAACTTCCTAACAAAAAAAATTGTTTCCAAAATTGTGATGATGTAAAGTAGACATGTTGGAAATGTTATTTATTAAGTATTTTATGTGACATATCTCTCTGATTTAAGGGCATAAATATTAAAAGTTTGAAAATTGCAAAATTTTAAAAATTTTCGCCACATTTCCGTTTTTTTCATAAATAAACGCAAGTCATATCGAATAAATTTTACCACTACCATGAAGTACAATATGTCACAAAAGAAATCTCAGAATCAGTGGGATCCGTTAAAGCGTTCCAGAGTTATAACTTCATAAATTGACAGTGGTCAGAATTGGAAAAATTGGACTGGTCATTAAGCTGCAAATTGGCACTGTAACTAAGGGGTTAAATTTGTCCTAGAAGTTTTTCATCTGATTTGTTTTTGGAATATGGGTGGAACATTCTCTTCTCTAAGGATATAAACTGTGTCTTCCATTGATTACTTCTTTGATTGTCATGATCATGATCCATTTATTGACATATATTTATTATTCAATATTATTTGTATATGCTGTTTCGCTATCGATATTGTATACGAGACAGTCACCTTATGGTGGGATATTGTAATAATGTGGGATATGTACTGGCCAGAGCATACTGGGATATCCTATTGGAGTATGATGATATTAGTCATAGGTAATAGATTGTTCTTATACTTTGTTGGTATTATACATATATCTATTGTTACTATGAACAAATTATAAAGGTACAGGGATAATTTTGGATAACCCACTGTGCTTTGGCCTTTGCCCTAAATATGTAAATGGATTACGGTGATGTTTTAAGGAATGTGTATGAAATTAATGTACCACTTCTATTTGATGTGTCTCAGCATATTGTGAGACAGTGAAGGGATATGTATTGGATGGGGTGTACATCTCGCCCAGGTACTTAGCTGACTGGCATAAGGGAAATGTATGGCTTTGTAAACCTAGTGGTGGAGCAAGTTCACTACACCCTCCATTCAGTACAGGCTTGCAGCTCAAACCTGAAGCCACTCAGGTTTAATTAGGCAGCCAGAAGTTGGTGGCTGAGAACACAGACATTGAGCTCTCTCAGTCTGGATGTGACTCCAGACACTGCAGGAGTCTCCGGGAAACCAAACGCTGGTAAATACTGAATATATGTGTTGTTTTGGGCCAGGCTGGTAGAGTCTGGGCCCTGATAGTGAGGGAAACTATCTGTGTGTAGTGAGTAGCCGGAGAGGCTTAGGATTTTGGTTTATGAGTTGGTTTTGCTCATGTTTGTTTGCTGTGGACTTACAATAAAGCTGGTTGCGGCCAGTTGTACCAGAATTGCTGTCTGTGAGTGAACTGTGTCTATGCCACTCCGTCTACCCGAGACGACGATCCCGGAGCTATATCCCCTGAAAAGCTTACAATTGGTGCTAGAATGCTGGGGCAGCACAGTGGCTAAAGCAGCAGCAAAGGAAAAGTCTGTTGGAGCAGTCTTAAAGAGACAGTGGCCCTAATAGAGTTTGCAAAAAAAAAAAAGTGTCTGCACAGCAAAGCTGAACTTGCTGTGGAAAAGACTGTGGAGTGTGTATGTCTTGAGTAAAGACTGCCGTTGTTGAGACAGAGAAGTCTGACAGCATGGATGACAGAATGGAGGCGCTGCTTAAACATATGGCGCAAGTTAGTGTGCAACAGCAGGAGATTAACCGATTGTTAAGGGAGCAGGTTGCAGCACCACGCCAGGATCTCAGCGCCTCGTCCCAGAGTAATGTCGCAAAGGCACCTGCGGTGTCTGCAGTAAAGAAGTGGATGGAGCCTGACGTCGGCAGCCATGCCAATATGGTCGAAGAGGTGATAGTGGACCGCTACACCCGAGCACTAAAGAAGTGGATGGAGCCTGACGTCGGCAGCCATGCCAATATGGTCGAAGAGGTGATAGTGGACCGCTACACCCGAGCACTAAAGAAGTTGCGGGAGCCTGACGTCGGCAACCCTGCCCAAAGGGTCGAAAAGGTGATAGTGGACCGCTACACCCAAGCACTTTCTCCTGAGGTACAGCATGGGGTCAGACAAGGAGACCACCAAGACGCCAAGCAACTCGTCAGCCTGATAGAGAGGTACTTCGCCACGAAAGACTCCCTCCGTGACCAGCCGTAGGAGCGGTCATCACTTCAGAGTTCCCGGCCGCCGAACTCTCCCGGTAAGAGCGTTCCAGCTGTTGGGGACAGGGGGTATGCTGATAGATGGGGACAGGCCCGAGGGGACATATGGGAGGAAAAGTGTGATGTTTCCCTGTCGGAGATCCCAGGCCTAGAAAGGTCTCCCCGTCTGAACTCCCAGACCAGAGTGTGGTGTGCATCCATGGAGACTCCAAAGTCTACCCAGAGACTACCGTGGACTTGGTCCCCAATCTCTGGGGAAAGATGATTCTACTGGACAGTGTGATGAAGCTCCTACGGAGGTTGCGCAGTCCATAGGGGCGGAACACAATGCTAGTGGGCTGTTAAACTTATGTGATGATCGTGATAATGATAATGATGATGACCGTGATAATGGTAATGATGATGATCGTGATAATGATGATGACCATGATAATGATAATGATGATAATCATGATAATCATGATGACCATGATAATGATAATGATGATGATACTGATGATGATGATGATACTGATAATGATGATGATACTGATAATGATGATGATACTGATAATGATAATGATGATGATACTGATGATGACCGTGATAAAGATGAATTTCCTTTGTAGGTGATGTTGGGAGACAAGGATAGTGGTTCTCAGGAACCGAATGTCCCTGACCTACCTGTGTCCTGTGACAATTTTGGGAGTGAGCAGTTGCGAGACCCCACTCTTAAAACGGCCCAGGAAAATATAGCTGTTCTAAATGAGGTTCCCCAGGACCTTTGTTCTGAGGAGAGGTTTCCTCATGTTGCCATGAACGATAACCTACTGTGTGAGGTCACTGAAGTCCAGGGAGAGGTCGTGAGTCAGCTCCTGGTACCTAAGCCAGATAGAAGCATGGTGCTGGGGTTGTCACATAGCCACGTGCTTGGTGGGCACCTGGGATGGACAAGACCCAGGATGACAGAGAGTCATTGGTGACTGTGGGGGAGTTAGAGAAAGGTGTAAAACCCCCTATACCTCCTGTGATAGTTGGTGACACATGGTCAGTGCACCAAAAACAGGAAGTACGAGAGTTTCTGAGGAAGAATCAGCAGAGGTGTTCTGACTTGCCTGGTCGTACTTCTCTGGTGAGGCACTATACTGAGACTGAGCCCGGCACTAAGGTCAAGCTGAAACCGTGCAGGATACCCGAAGCCCGCAGAGAGCATAGGCCTGGGAGGGTACAGGGTAGTGCGGATGCCTTGTCCGGAGTTCACTGTCTCTTTAGGATTGATGACCAGCCCTCCGGTCTGGAGAAGAGGGGGGGATATGTGAGACAGTGAAGGGATATGTATTGGATGGGGTGTACATCTCGCCCAGGTACTTAGCTGACTGGCATAAGGGAAATGTATGGCTTTGTAAACCTAGTGGTGGAGCAAGTTCACTACACCCTCCATTCAGTACAGGCTTGCAGCTCAAACCTGAAGCCACTCAGGTTTAATTAGGCAGCCAGAAGTAGGTGGCTGAGAACACAGACATTGAGCTCTCTCAGTCTGGATGTGACTCCAGACACTGCAGGAGTCTCCGGGAAACCAAACGCTGGTAAATACTGAATATATGTGTTGTTTTGGGCCAGGCTGGTAGAGTCTGGGCCCTGATAGTGAGGGAAACTATCTGTGTGTAGTGAGTAGCCGGAGAGGCTTAGGATTTTGGTTTATGAGTTGGTTTTGCTCATGTTTGTTTGCTGTGGACTTACAATAAAGCTGGTTGCAGCCAGTTGTACCAGAATTGCTGTCTGTGAGTGAACTGTGTCTATGCCACTCCGTCTACCCAAGGCGGCGATCCCGGAGCTATATCCCCTGAAAAGCTTACAATATATAGAGATAATTGTAGAGATATTATGAAGGTATTTGTAATTTAGTCTTATTGAATATTTGAACTATATGTATACTATGTTGTCTCTTGTTATATGCTTATGTGGTCTGGACCATTTTTGTGATTTTTGCATTTTACTTGATTTGTATGTGGTGCCGTTTCTATGTATTATCTTGCTGGGGCTATAGGGAAATGCGCAATGATGTGCGTACGGTTTCTTATCCTTGGCTTGAGTGGAGTTCCTTAGCAACAGACTTTGTGAGGACTCCGGGGGACATGCACATTGATGATGCAGCGGGGGCGCTCCTGGTTCTGATTACATGTAAATACCGGAGCGTGCGCACTGAAGGTTTTCTGAATGACCAATCCAATCGGGACACCGGAGCATTGGATGTGACTGGCCCTGGATAGAGGAAAGGCTGATTATTTGCTGCCGAAGAAAAGACCTTGCCATGACAACGGAGTCACTATGCACTAATTGGTGGCTTGTTCATTTGGGGGATGCACATAGATGAGTTTGTGTATATATTTATATAGATTCTATGTATTATGACGATCAGGAATGGCGGTTGTAGTGGTACTATGGTATTGATCCAATCTGTGACCATATTGTATGCTTTTATATTTACTTTTGGGCTTTTTGCTCCTTAATTATCTATATATGCTTGTGCCACTTTCTGATTGGTGTTTGTTAATTTGGGGGGTGGTGTGTATACTATTTAATGTTGGGTTGAGACATTCTGTACTGTGCTTGATAAAGATCTCTAAATCGAAACATCGCCACAGAAGGCAGAATAAATGTGAATTTTTTTTCACCAACTTGTAAGGCGCTGTTCTCTTGTGTTTTATAGACTTTGTACTTCTTTCCAAGAAGGACTCCTTGGATAGGACGTGCGCTACTCCTATGGGTAAAGTTGACCCTATATTCCATTGAGGTGCTGTGTGCCACCATTGAATTGATATATCTTCTGGCTGGGTCTGTCTGCTTGTATTAAGGATGAATTGGCAGACAGAGATTTACCATCCTCTCTTAAACACCTGAAAGGATGAGTACATGTTCTGTGGAGGCAAAGAACATTATGTCAATCAGTGCCTAGTTAGGCCAGGAAACTCCAGAAGGCAGAGTTGGTCAGTGTGAAAGATTTCTCTCCAAAACTATTGACCAAGGTTACCTACCCTGTCCTAAGGAGAGGTCTCTCTCTGTGGCACCCCATTTAGACTGTGGCTCCACTGGTAAATTCATCCATCAGGACCTAGCTTTTCAACCTCAGCTTTCTACACAACAGCCTGATCCTCCCCTGGTTATTTCCTTCCTTGACTAACAACTTCTGAAGGAACCAATATGATATGCAGCCAGTCAAGGTGCAGATTGGAACACTGCATTCTGAAAGCATTTTTTTGTAATGCTACCTAAATCTGTTCTTCTGGGCCTTCCATAGATACATTTACACCCGCTGGTTGTTGACTGATCCACCACCTATGGCCCTGTATTGACTACCTGGGTCTTAACAAAATCACCCTTAAAAAAGAATATTTCCTATCTTTTGTTTCTGAACTATTTCACAGAATCTGCAAGGGCAACAAATGGAAGATGGCTTTTAATATGCATTACGGTCACCACCAGTATCTGTCATGTCCTTTGATCTGTGCAATGCGCCCACCATATTTCAGGAATTCGTTAACAACATCTTACTGGACCAAAATGTTTCCTTAGTCGTGTATTTGGATGACATCTTGATATTCTCCCCTGATCTACTTACCCACAGAAAACACATCCTTGAGGTCCTGCAGCGTCTATGGGAGAATAATTTGTTTGCCAAGTTGTCCAAATGTGTTTTCGAAAACTCTTCCTTACCATTCCTCTACTACATTGTTTCCAGCCAGGGTCTTGAAATGGATCCTGAGAAGGTTTCTGCTATTTTCTCATCGCCTTGGCCTCCAGTCTTGTGTGTCATTCAATATTTCATGGATTTCGTCAAGTTCTACAGGCAATTTATTCCACACTTCTCATCAGGTTCTGGTCTGAGTCGGATGTGTCGGCTTCCAGCACTTGAAAGAGGTTTTAGTAAGAGTTTGTGCTGCAACACCCCAATCCTAACAAGCAGTTTCTCCTGGAAGTGGATGCCTCCTCTATTGGTGCTGGAGAAGTACTTCTGCAAAGGACTTCTTCAGAGAAGTCTGTCTCCTGTCATAGTAACATAGTAACATAGTTAGCAAGACTGAAAAAGACATTTGTCCATCCAGTTCAGCCTATATTCCGTCAGAATAAATCCCCAGATCTATGTCCTTCTGAAGAACCTAATAACTGTAAGATACAATATTGTTACGCTCCAGGAAGACATCCAGGCTTCTCTGGAACCCCTCGGCTGAGTTTGCCATCACCACCTTCTCAGACAATGAATTACAGATTCTCACTGTCCTAACAGTAAAGAATCCTCTTCTTTGTTGGTGGAAAAACCTTCTCTCCTCCAGAAGCAGAGAATGCCCCCTTGTGACCGTCACCTTCCTTGGTATAAACAGATCCTCGGAGAGATATTTGTATTGACTTATATACTTATACATGGTTTTTAGATTGCTCGTCAGTCGTCTTTTTTCTAGACTAAATAATCCTAATTTTGCCAATCTCTCTAGTTATTGTAGTTCCCCCATTCCCTTTATTAATTTTGTTGCCCTCCTTTGTACTCGCTCTAGTTCCATTATATCTTTCCTGAGCACCGGTGCCCGAAACTGTACACAGTACTCCATGTGCTGTCTAACCAGGGATTTGTACAGAGGCAGTATAATGCTCTCATGTGTATTCAGACCTCTTTTACTGCACCCCATGATCCTGTTTGCCTTGGCAGCCGCTGCCTGGCACTGGCTGCTCCAGGTAAGTTTATAATTAACTAGGATCCCAAGTCCTTCTCCATGTCAGATTTACCCAGTGGTTTCCTGTTCAGTGTGTAATGGTGATATTGTTTCCTTCTTCCCATGTGTATAACCTTACATTTATCATTGTTAAACCACATCTGCCACCTTTTGGCCCAAGTGTCGTTTTTTTTCTAATCTCTTTTCACCGACAGAGTGAAACTATACTATTGGTGATCGTGAACTACTGGTCAATAAGATGGTTCTTGAAGACTGGTGACATCTACTGGAAGCTGCCAACTTTCCAGTAATTATATACATGGACCATAAGAATTCAACCTTTGTGCAGTCCACCCAATTGTTAAATCCTTGTCATGCCAGGTGGACACTCTACTTCACTCGTTTCAACTTTGAGTTGCACTTTTTCCAGCGGAGAAAAATGTTAAAGCATATATCTTGTCTCAATCCTTTGATGTAACTGATTCCAAAGAGTTACAGCACATCATTAACCCTGCTAGGATTGTTAAAGTGTCTCCTGTTCTTTTAAAAGACATTCCTCCTTCCTTCCCTGACCTATCCCTGCCAGCAGTGGATATATTAGGCTGCTGTTACCTCCTCACATTGCCTGAGCGCTGCTCCTTTGAACCGTTAGAAAGCTGCTGCAGGTCCAGGGACTGCCCTGGAGTCGCACCCTATGACTACCCTTATGACCTAAGCCTATCCTCACCATCAGAGGCTCTAGTGAAGACAAGGTAGTCACTTAGTTGCACCCCTGGAGGGTAAGCCCAGCCAGTAGCACAGTTGGTCCATACACACACAAGGCTACCAGAACAATGATTTATTGACAGATGAGAGTAAAAAATAAATTTTTGTTTAAATGATATTATGTTTGGAGAAAGAAAAACAATGCTGGAAGTATCATGGACCTGATTTTCTTGCTGTTGCCAACCATTATTGATGTAACAATGAATTCTGAATTTTGTCAGCAAATTCTAATGGAAAATGTCGGGACATTTATCCATGAGTAGAATTTCAAGAGAACATTCGTCAAGAAGCAATACAACGACACAAGTTGTCCTGCAAAGCAATGGTAAAAGAAGAAACAAGTTGAATCTTTGGAATGTCCAAGTCAAAGTCCTGGTTTCAATCCAACAGCAATGTTGTGGAAGGAACTAAAGTGAGCAGTTTGTGGGACAAAACCCAACAATATAAAAGAGTTGAAGCTGTTTTGTAGGAAGGAATCAATTAAATCCTCCAAGCTGATGCGAAGGACTAATCAACAATTACTGTAAATGATTAGATGCAGTTATTGTTGCAAAAGGGGTCACACCAGATACTGAAAGCAAGGGTTTGCATACTTTTGCCGTTAACAAATGTGATAATATGCAATTTTCCTTAATTAAAGTAAAATTACAAAGTCTAATATTTGTTACTTGATTTAGGTTTCTTTATCGACTTTTACAACTTGTGTGAAAATCTGATGTAGTTTTAGGTCAAATTTATGCTGAAACAAGAAAAATTCTGCAGTGCTCTCAAGCTCCCAAGCACTACTATAAATCATCATTTAACAAGCTTAAGCTTTTCTTGACGATTGGATCACAAAATTTGTAAAAATTCACACAAGAACCATGCTTGATGATCCTTAATAAAATGATATGAAAAATTCATTGAAATTGTTAATAAAGAAAAGGCTAAAGATTTGGTGGAATATGGTCTACTTGGAAAACTATTTAGCAGAAAGGTTAATTCCCAGAAGCTTCCGTGTTCTCCAATCAAAGATTAATTTTTTTAATACCAGACAGGAGGTAGCTTGGAATTTACGTTTGAGGTCTTTAATTGAACTTTGGATTGGCTTAAATAAAAAAAAGTTTTGATAACCTAGAAATAGAGATTGTTATAATTCAGAACAAGCTCACTGCAGACATTTCTCAGAATAACATTAAACTAAACTATTTAACACAGATGTTGGGACGCAGTTCCAGATATGGGAAAAAAAAATACAACATCTGAAATCGATAAAATTCTAACGTGATATACAGCATTTTAAAACTACCAAGGTGTGTAGATTGCATCAAAGTCAACATATGGAACTGATGGTAATATAGAACTTCCTCTGTATCTTCACTTTCCTTGTGTGGAAATAATATGGAATTATTCAATGGAGGTCATACATATACATCCGGGAAAGGAAATGGTAATGGAAGTAATCACCAGGTATATGAGGATGGAAAAAGGCAAACTCCATATCCTGGTATGGGACCATACTCCATTATCTTTTCAAATGTTATATTAACACCTGTTCAGGAGGAAGTTCTAAGCCTAAGGCTAGGGTAACACTTGCGAGTGCAATGTGAGAAACACACGCGAGTCTCTCACATCAATACCTGGCACTGCTGCCGGCACTCAGGACCGGAGTGTGCGGCTGCATGTATTTCTATGCAGGCGCACACTCCGATCCCGAGTGCCAACGGCAGTGCCGGGTATTGATGCGAGAGACTCGCGCGAGTTTCTCGCATCACACTCGCAAGTGAGACCCCGGCTTAAGGCTCACATTCTCTTCCACCTATTCGTCTGATCTATTAACAGTCATAAAGGATCTTAATATGTTTGTATTGGAAGTTCGTTATAAAGAAGTTGCATGAGAGACCCAGTTTACAAAAAGACCAATACGCTGAACAGCTACTACAATCAGTGATGCACATTATACTCTTGGTTGTGGAAGTAAGGAATTGCAATTATTTAAACCCAAATCTAAGAAGTTTCCTCCATTATATCTCTTTAACCCTTAACCCTCCGGAGCTTTATTCGGTTTTGCATTTTCGTTTATTGCTCCCCTTCTTCCCAGAGCCATAATTTTTTTATTTTTCCATCAATATGACCGTGTGAGGGCTTGTTTTTTGTGGGATGAATTGTACTTTTGAACGACACCATTGGTTTTACCGTGTCGTGTACTAGAAAATGGGAAAAAAAATCCAAGTGCGGTGAAATTGCAAAGAAAGTGCAATCCCACACTTGTTTTTTGTTTGGCTTTTTTAGTAGGCTCACTAAATGCTAAAACTGACCTGCTATTATGATTCTCCAGGTCATTGCAAGCTCATAGACATCAAACATGTCTAGGTTCTTTTTTATCTAAGTGGTGAAAAAAAATCCAAACTTGTTTAAAAAAATAATTGCGCCATTTTCCGATACCCGTAGCGCCTCCATTTTTTGTGGTCTTGGGTTGGTTGAGGACTTATGTTTTGCGCACCAAGCTGATGTTTTTAATCATACCCTTTTGGTGCAGATACGATCTTTTGATCACCCGTTATTACATTTTAATGCAATGTCGCTGCAACTAATCCTTTTTTTATTGATATATCGGGCAATTCGGAACGCGGCGATACCAAATATGTGTTTGTTTGATTTTTCTTTATTGTTTTATTTTGAATGGGGCGAAAGTGGGTGATTTGAATTTTTATATATATTTTTTTAATATTTTTAAAAACATTTCTCTTTTACTTTTGGCATGCTTCAATAGTCTCCATGGGAGACTAGAAGCTGCTACTACCCGATCGGCTCAGCTACATAGAGGCGATGATCAGTTTGCCTCTATGTAGTAAAATAACTCACTTGCTATGCGTTCTGACCACTGGGTGGCGCTCATAGCAAGCACGCACTGACAACCATAGAGGTCTCCAGGAGCCCTCCAGTTGTCATTCCAACACACGGGTGACCTGCGATCACGTGACGCGGGTCATTGTTGGGCAGATTTCTGGCGCGCTTGCTGGAGGCACTTGTTAAATGCCACTGTCAGTGTTTGACAACAGCATTTAATGGGTTAATAGTCGCAGGTGGATTGCGATTGCACCTGCGGCTATTGCGCGCACTTGACAGCTGTTCAAAACAGCTGACATGTGCCGGGAAAAATGTGGGCTCACCACCGGAGCTCACATCAAAGGGAGGGAGTCCGACATCGGCGTACTATTACTTCCGATGTCGGAAAGGGGTTAAATCACTTATATATTTTATAGGCTGGTTTCTGAAAATTTCCTTAAGATCCCCTTTGGATCAAATGGGACAGCCTAACATGTGGACAAAGACAAGCTATCTGTGAATTTAAACAACTGAAAGGACTGGCCAAGGCATCAATGTGGTGGTATAGCCTTCTATGATATAAGTGAAGGAGGCTTTATGCCAATTAAGGGATTTGAAATATTATAAGAGGTTAACATATAGGCCCAGAGATGAGCATATCGATCCGAAGAGGATAACATTTTAGTTGAATTTCCTGAAATCCCTGTTTCCACTCAAATTTGAACCATCTGCAATTTGAAAAAAAAATGCCCAGCGCCATTTCACACATGCTGCGCATAATGCCCAACAGTAATCCGATCACATGGTTTAACATGGCCAATAGGGGGGGAGATATCACAGGTAGTATAAAACATAGGGCCTGGCCACGGAATGCTATTTTATGCCTACACTGTGTAAAGATAGGAGCTTAGAGAACACAACATAGGGATAGAAAAAGACCTAATTTGATTTTGGTCTACTACTTCAGTGCTGATGTAGCAGAATGAAAAGGGGAATGATAGTCTCAGTCTGAATAGAAGGCTAAGTTTCAAGTGATATACAGTGACCTTTTGTAGCAGTCTCATCATCACCTTTCAGAGTGTAACTGTGAATAAATACATCTGTAATATGCTGCAACAACTAGAGTTGAGCGATACTTTCCGATATCCAAAAGTATCGGATCGGAATGGTATCGCCGATACACAAGAAATATCGGCGATACCCGATACCGATACCGGAAATCCAATGTAAGTCTATGGGAAAAAAATATCGGAATTGAAAAAAGCCCATTCTTGCCTTGTTGGTTAATTGTACATGAAGGAAAACAACAAAGAGTAATGTAGAATGTATTGGGGGAGGTTGAGGAGACATTAAAGGCATAGATATTTAACCCAATCAAATGGAATAGCATTAATATTTTTTTTTGTAAAGATGTTCGGATTGACGAACAAATTGACAATGTTGTTAACCTTTTTTCTATTTTGGCAAATATGTATGTTTCACAACTTCCATGCTCTTCACCTTTTTAACTTTTGACACACTTTCTCCTTCATAATCTTCAGCAGCATCATCTTTTTCATCAAATTATTCTTCATCTTCACCTTCTTTATCTTCTTCTTAAACTTCTTGCTATTCATCTTTTTGTTAACATTACTCATATTGTTCTTATTCAACTATTATTCTTCTTCATATTCTACTTCATCTTCATCTTCTTCATCATATTCTTATTTTTGACAGAGATTCCTGTACTTGTAATCTGTAAAAGTATGAACTTTTCATCCTTGCGTTCTTGCTGTCACAAAAGTTTTAAATTACAACAGTATTTGTCCATGTTGAGTTTAGCCTGCAGCAGCAGGCATTTTCCAGGGGCACCACGAGGAGGAACGGACTCACCCCCATACACTGCTTAGTCTTGTTCTGCTTATAATTTAGAGCATATATTTTGCTCTTAGTAGTATAGGAACTGGACAACTCATCAAACTCAATCTGACAGGTCGACACGCCCCCTATCATTTAATCCGTCTCCCTGGGACTTGATCTGTCTGGACTTTGCTCAGGCTGTGAAATCTGAGCTGCTGGATTTGTGAATTTCAATCAAAGTGATTTATTCGTCTCTATTGATATTTTATCCCGTGGATTTGATTAGTCTGTGTTGTTTTAGTGTAACTTTTAAGGACCCAGTAAATGTATAAGGAGTTCTAGTTAAATAATAAGGATTTTTAGTGAATTAAAGAGTGAATCTTGATTTTATACTTTTTTTGTGGAGAGAAACTTTTAAGGACCCAGTAAATGCATGTAAAACACTATTGTGGTGGAATTTGGAATTATGACGCTCATCTTATAGTTTTATTCAGTATATATATTTTTAGCTTGGCAGTGTATCTACACTTATATCAGGACTGGGAAGAATGTAATGACATGGAGATGGGCTGCTGGATTTGTGAATTTCAATCAAAGTGATTTATTCATGTCTATTTATATTTTATTCAGTGACTTTGATTAGTCTGTGGCGTTTTAGTGTATTAAAGGGTAGTTTTAACTCCATCCGTAGATGTAAAGCTATTTTCTAGCAGAGAATGCCCTGACATGAACTGTAAAGGGTTTGTATTAGAAGCACCCATGACAGGTCGACACGCCCCCTATCATTTAATCCGTCTCCCTGGGACTTGATCTGTCTGGACTTTGCTCAGGGTGGGAAATCTGGTCTGCTGGATTTGTGAATTTCAATCAAAGTGATTTATTCGTCTCTATTGATATTTTATCCACTGGATTTGATTAGTCTGTGTTGTTTTCGTGAATTAAAGAGCGAATCTTGATCTTTTTTGTTGGGAAGAAACTTTTAAGGCCCCAGTAAATGTATAAGGAGTTCTAGTTAAATACAGACTTCTGTATATAACTAGTATATAATGATTTTTAGTGAATTAAAGAGTGAATCTTGATCTTTTTTTGTGGTGAGAAACTTTTAAGGACCCAGTAAATGCATGTAAAACACTATTGTGGTGGAATTTGGAATTATGACGCTCAACTTATAGTTTTATTCAGTATATATATTTTTAGCTTGGCAGTGTATCTACACTTATCTCAGCAATTCATTGTATACTAAGAAGAATCTTGGCATGGTTTGTTAGAGCTCGGTAACTTATTACCAATCTGTGTGTACAAGGCTTGGGTTGTGTTAGAAGTCTAAATATTTTTCTATTTACTAACTAACATGGTACATAGATATACATCTTTACTGGCACATAGAAATGTAGTACAACAGTGTTGACATGAATTGTCAGAATGAGTGAAGGTCGATGCTACGGTAATTCAGGCAAACAGTAAATAGTATTGCATTGTGTATAGTCAGTGGGATCTTTTAAAACCAACACATTTATGTGTATTCTGATAGCAGTGCCCATAAAACCGAAGGTTTCTAGCAAACATAACCTGCACTAATGTGATTTTAAAACAATGGGTTTCTGAAGGGTCTTCCCACACTACCACTCTGTGGGAAGCTGTGTGGAAATGACATAGGCATAAGAGATCATTCATCATAAAAACGTTTATTGCCAGAACTAATCATGATTTTATTGTAATAAATAAATACATCTCAAAGACATTTCAAGCATTGAATTAATTGTGACACCAAAATGTCGATACAAATGGCAATACAGGTCATGGGATTCTCTCTAGACAGGAACAACGCTGTTGAATGCTCCAACACGTGTAGTGAGGGTTTTTTAAAGTTGATTTCTTCTCAGCAATGAAATTTCTCACAATTGTATCATTACCGGGTTTATCAGCAGAAAACTTCTCCAATATCTATATCTTTGGTTTATATGACCTACAATTTCAGCGATCTCATGATTTTTTTATCGGTGTCTGTATTTGGCGGCTGTTGATGCTCAGGAGCCTGAGGGCTAACGAGATTTAAAGTTGTTAATTCTTTCGAACTGCGTTTCGTATGTACCAAGTAGCGCTCCAGCACGGTGCTATACATTTTAATTTTCACATCGTCGGGGATGTCGCGTCGCTGTAAAACGGAGTTAATTTCATCATCGAGGCGTCGAATAGCAGTTTCTCGTATGGTCTCGGGGATTGGTGTCCTTAGCTTATGTAGCTCCTGTTTGGGGACTAGATACATTTTCTCAGCATGCTCCATTATTTGCCCGCGAGCAGACTCGTTATTATGGGTATTGCAAAGCCTAAAAGAGGACCGATAAAGCCGTTTCTTTTTCTTTATGGACTGCGCTCTATCGCTCATGGTTCTTATAGCTTTACGCCACTTCTTCAGTATGCCTTTTTGGCGCTCTTTCAACGGGATTCTGCCTTTTAAGATGTTTAAAGCAATCTCACCTATAGCGGTGATTAAATCCATGCTCGCATTGCACAAAATAGATTTCCGGACGGATGGGGTTGCCGTCACCAGGGTTTTTAAGAGAGCCCAGTTACGCCGGAGTCTCTCGGACATCTTTACAGCACAGCGCACACAGCGTTGAATGTGCGAGCTCGCATAAAATTCACTTTTTAGAAGAGGTTTTCTTCTGCACATAGACAGCTGGTAACGCCGGTGGAAACAACCCCGTCCGTAAGCGGTGATCCTCCGGTGTATTAGCTCTCAAATCGACCAGCAAATACCCATAAGGCTCCCGCGTAGCATCCTCAAATGCTTCTAGGAAAAAATTGTTTTTTCCGGGGTACATCTGCCGAGCTAGTGTTAAAATTTGTAATTTATCTCGAGGGTTGTTAAAAAGAACCATGTACTTTGTGTTTAAATTTATGGTGCGGCTTTTCTTACCCTGACAAAATATGTTTTGTACCAGGTAGAAAATACTGAGATTTCTGTGGTGCACATACTTGGTGAACGCTTTTTCTATCTCGCAATTTTCGCTAGCGCTATCCATGAGATCATCAACAATCGCCAAATTCACCTTGCCCGGTGGGAATAATTCGTCATCTACGAATGTATTCGGCAGACCCTCCACATATCTGGTGTTGGGAAAAGAGAGAGAGATTTCATCATATAGTTTCTGCCAGCATGAATAAAACCAAACAATATTATCCGGCTTGTGAGAAAAATTACTTTCAATATTATACAGCAATTGTTTTACAAAATAACTCTTTCCAGAATTAGACGGCCCCGCTAGAATGCACGAGAGCGGGTGTTGTAGCCTCGTGTCCATCACAATACTGTGCTAATAGCCGTACGGCAGGGTGGTGAATTCGTCTAGTAGTCGACGCTTTGTGTAGACACACTTCTGGGTCTTTTGTAGGACACGGGATTCAACATTCCAATATTTTTTATCTCTCACAATGCCCTGCTGCTGTACGACGATGCGCTTCTGAGTTTCTGCGTCTGAATTACGGGGGTAGTCCAGAACTAGATCTTTCAGACTGCTAAAATTGATAGATTGCGAGTTACCAACATTTAGTGTTATTCCCTTCACTTTTAAGACAGTCTTCCCTGTGTTGAGCTTGTACCCGTAAGTTTTGGGCCCTGCAGAAACAAACTCTGTGATGTATGTGCCCTCGGGTATCTCACTTGTCAATTCCCCCAGGTAATCGCCTAGAGGCGGCTGCCACTCACCTTCCCTGTGCACAAAAATAACTGAATCTGTGTCGTGATAAAGGCACCTCTCCTGCAGCCTGTCCAGCAGAGAATAGAGCTCTAGCCGCGCATACGCGGTGGTAAAGCAGGCTATAAAAATGTTTGTGTTTCTGTTGACTGTGTGGTGCCCTTCCGCATATTTCCAGTTAATGGTTGCGGTTTCATCATCGATAAAATCCAACGTAGAAATGTCATAGTAGGGCAGGAAGAGATACCTAAAAAGCTCATCAGGATCCCTAACAATCTTGGTGCTTGGTAGATTGGCCCGCTGAGCAAACTTCCCCCATAAAGAATTTAAGAAAAGTTTGGAGATCTGCCTTTTAGCGGGGTTGACGGCTATATTTTCAGGTCGTAACCGCACACCCTCTTTTTCAAGAAAATTGTCAATGTACTGCTTTTTCTTGGCATCATCAGTGCACCAGCTAGGATACCCTGACGCCTCCTGCTTATCCCTAAGGTGTAATTTAATGTAGGGGGCAAACAGATCAGCGCTGGTGTTTGGAAAATGCCATATTTCATAGATGCGGGCGATCCGGTACCCTTTATCTATCGCCAGCTCGAGCTCTATGGTGCACCAGGTACCTGTCAGGGAGCGTTCTTCATCACTATGGCGGCACTCCTCTGCCTCTGAATTTACAGCGCATGTATAGCAAAGGGGGAACATCAATTTTTTGTTGAGTTTTACAGGTAGAACGGGAAAAAATAAATCTCTCGGGGGATAGACCTTGACTCTAGCTAAACCAAAGTATTTTTTAATGAAACCAAAGTTGTCATAGATGATGTTGGGGTGACCTACAGGGTATGTTTTAGTTTTGTTTACAAAGGGGTACAGACTGGTGAAGTAATGTAAAGTCTCATCAGCTTCAACCTGGTGATAGAGCTTAATGGCGTTAGTTCGACCCCCATAAAGCGCATCGCGGGGGTCTAAGGGAGCGGGAAAATCCATTTGATGGAGAAATGCCTGGAGGTTAGAATCGTTTTTAACCATTTCACGCCACTCGTGCTCCCATATCACTCTTATGGTGTACCCGCGCAGCTGCAGGTAGCGCTTTTTAGCTAAAAAGGCATGATATAACTGACCGTAGGTGGTGTTTGTAACTTTATTTGTATCATTCTCATTATAGCACGACGGGCACCCGTGGAAAAAACAGCCTTGAAATTCAAAAGCTATGTGCTGGCCGTTAACATAGGCATAACCATCTAGAAAATACTGGCCGAGTTGTTTCTCACCCCCTCTTAAGGCATGCTGAATGTCAATGTTCTCGGTATGCGCTACATACATGAGCCATTGTATAGCGGCGGATGAGTAGCGCTTTTTCGCCTTGTGATAATTATCACCCGGTAAAATGGCGATCGTTTTTTCTGGTAGAAATTTAAACCGATACATTGACATACATACAGAGGCCAGGGTGATGAGTTGAAAAGGATCAATACAGCTGCTCTCCACAACCATTTCTTTTTGAATGTCACAGTATTTTTTAACACTTTTCAGCGTCATTTCCATAATGCGCTCTCTATAGATCTCACAGGCGCGTCTCAAAATTTCAACATCCTGTTTGCAGTATGATTTTAGTTCACTCTTGAAGTCAAAAACTGTGTGTTTCTGGCCCTCATGCCAGGACAGGAACTCTACCTTCTCAGCCGGGGCCATGTACTCCAACCCATAATATTTCACATCGGGTATGGGACCTACATAGCTTTGGTTTTCTCGGGTGTTAAAAAAGTGTGGAAAATGACCTTTGGCACCTGAAAAGCCCATGGCCTGAGGTAATTTACTGAGCTTCATGGGGATAAAATTTAGCGAGTCTATGAACCTTATAGACAAATCGGGCACCGTCACACACAAGAGGCGGCCACCTTGGGCTATCAGCTTTACCTGTAGTTTTTCAAAAATCAGCTCCTTAACAATAAAGTAAGAATCGTAGCGCCCTGCATTGTGGGCTATAAATGTATACCCTGAAAATTTCCCGCTGGTAAAGAACAGTAGAAAGTCGTGCGTACAACTATCACCTTCAAACTCCCAGGACTGCTCACCACTCAGAGTTGTGGCATAAATGTAATTTGGGATGTGTGTACCTGTCTCGTGCATACACTCAAAATCGTAAAAGATATAACAATCTGTCTCGTCCTCCGGTACATAGCGTCGCATGTAACAGAGATGGGCGTCAAATTTATTTACACGCGCACGACATACGGTGCAACGTAGACCCGCACATTCATGCACGCCCTCGCTATTCCTGAACACAAAGCGCTGGCACTCATCACAAAATATTTTAAGCCTGCAGAATGGCGGATCATTCAGCGCTAATTGTTTGTGGCGATCTAAACACTCACTAGAGCGACAATGAACCTGACATACGGGGCAACGCGGTGTTTGTTGTACACCGGCACACTCCACACAATCCACTCTTTGACAAGCTTTACAAAAATATTGACATGAATGGGTGTTCTTCTTATTATACAATGAATTGCAGAGCTCACAAAAGTAATCGCACCCGAAAAGCCTTTCATATTCTTGATACCGTAGTAGTGGTTATCATGGAACAATATGAATACGGTTTTAGCACTAGTTGCATTGTCGGTCTGAAAGTAGCGCCAATCACCCTGACTGTAGTACAGTACTTTAATGGTGACCCCCAAGTAGTTCTCGAATGCTGGAATGTCGCTAAAACTCACTAACCGCTCATCAGGGATCCCCAGCGCCGTGTGTATGTTTTTAGAGCGATTCAGTAAAACCGCATCACTGACATCCGCGTCCTCTATCAGGGCGCACACACTAGCGGCCAAACACAGATTTGTACTGTAATTGTTAAAATCATACAGCCACCGCATCTTTTGTTTAATGATTCGACTGCTCGCTATAGATTTCAGGCGTCTTTTTACACCGCCTCGTCGGTTTTTAACGGTAGTGATGACTAGTTTTAGGGTATTGCTTGCCAAGCATTCAGCATTACTTTGAAGTGTGCGAGCAACAGCATTTAAAAAAGATTCAGAATTAAAATCCTCACGGCTCTGCTTTTTAGTGAAAATGGGGTCTAAAGCATCGCCACCTTCAAGCCTTAACTGCACAAAGTCGCCCGGTTCAATGTCCCTAATGACTCTATCCAGTAATGACTGAATACTGTCGTGAACAATGTTCACAGGCTCGACAAACGATCGTACACGCTCCAAATTTACAAACCTAAAATGATCGGTATGTATGCGCGCACTGAAATTACGGTTGTCCCTCTGGTGATGATGGAAGTGTTGTAAAAATACTGTATGATCCGATCCCCTCACATCATCAGCAGAGTTAGCATCCGCAGCAGAGGCTTGTGAGCTTTGTGCACCGGAACGGCCATCATTTTCAGGGCCATCGTGGCTATGTGAGACAGGAGCATCTGTGTGTGGTGGCTCCGGGGCTGTCTGTGGTGGTATAGCAGGACAGGTGATTCCACCCCGACGCCTAGCGCATATTGCGCGTCGAGCACTGACCAGTAGTTTTAGAGCTCGTTTTATAACTCTGGACCTATTATAACGGGCTGTTTTAGTTGGTTTATGCAGGCCCGAACCGATCATATTTAGTCATAACGGGTTAGCACCATCTGGTATCTCGGTGTCTACTTGCATCCGGCGAAGCGCGTATAGCTCGGCCTTACAGGCATCTGTTGTGACTACTTCAGACAGCAATCTTTCAAAAGTATTACAGAAAAACACTATTTTGGGTAGCCAGATTTTGTAACGTAAGTAACGATCTAACTGCTCCTTAAACACTGCGGCTCCGGCGGGGGCCCACCCAATGGCGTCATACATCTGCGCTGTAGCGATCGGAGATACAGAATTCCCGCTGTTAACAGCTAGAGTGGCTGCAGAACCACCAATGCTAACAGGCACAGAGACCGCAGAATCCGCAATGCTAACAGGTACAGAGACCGCAGAATCCGCACTGCTAACAGGTACAGAGACCGCAGAATCCGCACTGCTAACAGGTACAGAGACCGCAGAATCCGCACTGCTAACAGGTACAGAGACCGCAGAATCCGCACTGCTAACAGGTACAGAGACCGCAGAATCCGCACTGCTAACAGGTACAGAGACCGCAGAATCCGCACTGCTAACAGGTACAGAGACCGCAGAATCCGCACTGCTAACAGGTACAGAGACCGCAGAATCCGCACTGCTAACAGGTACAGAGACAGCAGAATCCGCACTGCTAACAGGTACAGAGACCGCAGAATCCACACTGCTAACAGGTACAGAGGCTGCAGAACACGTATTGCTAACAGCTACAGACACATCTGTATGAAGCCTCGGCTTTTTACACACTTTATGCTTAGTCGTTAACACTCTCTTTAACCCCATCACAACATTAACTGGATTAGATACAGCAGCGTGAGATGTGGTGGGTAAATTAATGGTATCCAACAGTTCAATACCCGTGGAATTAGTGGACTCAGTTACAGATGGCAGTAAAGGCTGTATAGCATGAGTGGTCCGTATAATGATCGGTTCTACGGTGCGCTTCTTACCATCAGCGAGCTGATCAATCTCACGGTCAAGCGCCTCAAGAGTCTGTCGGGTTGTGGTATTCATGGCGGAAAATGTGACTGGTGATGTTTCTGAAGCACACGTAGTTCTCTGCGCGTGTTTACGTGGCCGCTCCTGTACTTCAGAGTATAGTTCAGCGTCATTCGTGGCGCCGCTGGATGGTTGCGCGCCGCTTGAATGGGACAGCACGTCCGGCATCAGATAGAACTGCTGTTGTGGCTGTGGGCCATCAGTGCCCATAGGTATATGTATCGGCGTCAAGAATGGCTCTGCGTGGTTCTCGTTGAGACGTAGTGTTTGCAGAGGGGTCGTGGTTATTTTTCTCTCGACTTTAGATTTATCTGTGGATGAGATTGTACATGTGTCAATCTGACTTTAGAACTATCTTTAAGGAGAGATTCTACATGTAGCGGATACGTGCGTAACATCACGATCCTAGGTGTGACAAGAGTGACATACGATGTATTAAGACTAGTCTAATATATCAAAATATACACTTACCGTTTAACGATGATGCCTGCACGGTTGTGGCCGGGGTTTCTGGGACGTCTGAGGCGTTCTCCACTAGCAGATGTATATTCTCTTTTGTAAATATCCTGCTCCTAGGTTTCACTTTACGCGCTATAAATAATAATAACCATTAGAAGGGCCATCAACAATTTTCTTCAAACGTTTGGGCAAAACAGCTTTTCATGCGGCCCGTACCTTTACCTTTCTTGACCGCCGTCAGGCTCCGCTTTTTAGGAGCTTTAGAAAACGCGGCGTCTTCTTGGGCTCTGTTAGTGCATGAGTTCATAGGCATTTCGGGCGAGTCCACCACCGCTATCATCGCTACATCTGTAAGGTGTTAATATTCACTTACACGCTTAAATTCACATAGTTAAGAGTTATATATAGTTGTATATATATATATATACAGACACGCAGAAACACAGCGTACCCTCGATGCCCGGCGCTGAAAGCCCGTCCCAGGGCCCGGCAGCTCCAGAACTGCTACAAACGGCATCGGTTAAAATACAGGCCTCGGGATCCGAATAGTTCAAGGTGGCAAATACATCGTCAGGCAGTTCGCAGCTCATTATACCGGTTCTTAAAGAATAAAGCAAAAATAATATGCAAAACAACTCTATATATCTATATATATATATATATATACACTCACACACACAATCGCACATCCACACAACGTACCCGCGCTGGGCAGCGCCGCCTGACCGCTCACGTTCCACCCATCAGTAGCGTTACTACACGCGGCTTCGGGTAAAATGGTGTGGCCGGGATCAGAATAGTTCATGGTTGGTGAAACCCCAGCAGATATACCCGGCTCTTAAACGTGATAGAATAAAGCGGTATAAAAATAATGTGCAAAACAACTCTTAACTAGAATAGCCTGCTGTGGCTATATAAGGCGTAAAGCATACCCTGTTGCAAAGCCAGTAAGACTTCTGAAAGACTGTTAGAAAAAATATGCTCCTCCATCTAAAAATAAAATTAACTGTATGAATTTTAGCGTCAATCTATAGTAATTATTAATATTAATAGTAGGCGAGCTAAATTTACCACTACAGCGTAAATATTCAGCTATTAATCAACACAGACGTGGTATATTATTAAAACAAATAATGCTCGAGTATGAAAACAAGGATAAGTTATTCATGCAAATACTACACAGACTTAAATATAATTGAAACGAAATCCGTAAAAATACTCACTATAGTCCTGTTCAGAACGGAGTTGTGTTCTGTGAGGTATGAAGTCTTACAGCTGAGCGTTGTATTGCTTGTGAGCTGCCTGTATTTATTAGGGGCTAACAGAGAGAACACGCCCTCTGTCAATACCATGAACTGCTAGATAGAAAAAAATCTATTAATGTTTTACAGAGACATCATGCCTGCTAAGGGTCCTGAAGCAATATTAAAGAAGCAATATTTCACGCCCAAAGCCCCTGCATCATTCAGTGGCATTACAAATCTATACAGATCGGTTAGAACGCGTGGTATAAAACAACACGAGGTGGTCGATTGGCTGAATAAACAAGATGCTTACACCCTTCATAAGCCTGTAAGGACAAGATTCCCCACCAATAAGATTTTTGTCGCGGACGTTGATTCGCAGTGGCAGGCTGATTTGGTTAGCTTAATTGAATATTCTAGGGAAAATGACGCCGTGAAATATCTTCTGACAGTGATAGACGTACTATCCAAACACGCCTGGGTTGTCGTCTTGCCCAACAAAACCGGTGCGTCTGTAGCTCGGGCGTTCGAGTTAATATTTGAAAGCGACCGACGTACGCCGCAGAAACTACAGACGGATTGTGGCAAAGAATTTATGAATTCACACATGAAACGTGTTTGTAAAATGCATAAAATTCACCATTTTTTCACCAACAATACCGTAAAGGCCGCTATAGTTGAGCGATTTAATCGTACATTAAAAACACGTATGTGGCGCTATCTGACGAAACATAATACCTTTAGGTATATCGACATTTTACCAGGTTTGGTGCACAGTTACAATCACACCTTTCACACCACGATACAGACACGTCCGTGCGATGTGACGAAGCAGAACTCGTTACAGATATGGAAAAATATTTATAGCGGTATCGTGGCTAAAAAGCGTATTAAGCCATCTTTAAAAATTGGAGATCATGTCAGAATATCTCGTTTTAAGAACCCTTTTACGAAGGGTTATGAGCAGACATTCAGCGAGGAGATATTTTTAATTAGCGCCATTTCCAATAAATTTCATAAGCCTCTCTATAAAATTAACGATTTAGCGGGCGACGCTATCGAGGGATCATTTTATAAGGAGGAGCTGCAAAAAATACATTTCAATGAAAACCGCGCCTACCGCGTTGAGGCAATTTTGAGAAAAAAACGTGTCAGGGGGCGATTCACTGCTATATTAAATGGAAAGGTTATCCTGATAAATTTAATTCGTGGGTACCCGCGTCGGCTCTGACGAACATATAACCATGGAATCCGAATCCTTCTTTATCACCCTTCCCTCCAACGCTTCTGGCGATATATATCCTGAAAACACAATCGCCGAGTATACCACAAAATTATCTAAACCCGTTCAGCTTTCAGGACAGTACGAAGTTGCTCTAACTGAGATTCAATACCCCCATACATGGTACACGTTTGAGCGGGGTGAAGGGAACTTCTATATAGGCAAGCGGGGTGATGTGATGCAGGAATATTATGTGAAGCCCAGTTTTTATAACACAATACCGGATCTCATACGTGCTATTAATGAGAGAATTGATATTTTGAAGCTTGCCAGCGACGGTTTTAAGCTGCGCTATGATGAAGTGCGGAGGAGTGTTACCCTACCGGATTCCCCCACGATACAGTTTGCCCCGGGTCAGAAATTGGGACATATTTTAGGCCTCCAGCCATACATCGAAGCGTATGATAATAACCAGCCTGAGCGGAAGAAGATTTATGCCGATATAAAAGCCGGTTTTTATACATTATTTATTTACAGCGACATCATCCAGCATTAGCTTGTGGGCGGCAGCTACGTACAACTTCTGAGAACGGCGCAAATAAGCGGCAAGAGCGGTGAAATTACCACGCTTCAATACACACGACCCGATTACGTGCCCTTATGCAAGCATCATTTTGACTCTGTAACAATCTCCATCTTATCGGACCAGGGCACTCCAGTTAAATTCAAGTACGGAAAGTGTATTGTGAGACTACATTTCCGGAAGAGACGCGATTAGCACGCTAGAAAATGGTGACTCAGAGGCCGTACGGGGACCCAGCTGTTTATGCCCGCTACTATATTGCACAGTCTGGGCACGGATTAGAGGGGTTCAGCGGGAGCGAGTACATGTACGGATCGGGTCTGGCTGGGATATTTAAAGGCTTATTTCGGCGTGCTGTACCAGAAGAGGCTTAGAATTGGTAAAACCACACGTGAAGACGGCTGTCAAAAACATTGCTAAAGACGCCGTCACATCTGTCTCGTCAGCGCTTATGAATCGTATAAATACACATCCCGAGCAAGGTGAATCTGGTCTAGTTTATGTCGCTAAAAAACCGCATAAAAGAAAGCGTCGCTCATGCCCCGCTTTACCCCCGATCCTCATGAATAAAAAACCAACCAAGCGTCGACCTCGTCAGAAACGAGTGAGACGTACTGCTGAGGACATCTTCTGATCAGCATGGCTTTCCTGCACGATGCTTCCGTAGAGTGCGCTAAATCTGAACTGGATATTTTTGACATACCGCCGACACAGACGAGTATAGAGAAATCCCTATTTGTAGAGGTTCAACCGGTTGCCGCTCTGACGGACAATGCACCGCTGGAATTTTTCATATCGGGTAGCGGGGATTATTATTACGACCTGAATAACACACAGCTGTACATAAATTGTCGCATCGTCAAGCAGGATAATTCGAATATCGCCGATGACGCCGTGTAGCTCTAATTAACTATCCTCTTGCCACTCTCTTTAATCAGGTCGATATTACTCTGGGGGACCGAGTTATCTCACAATCGGACAATCTCTACAGCTATAGAGCGTACATAGAGACTCTCTTAAATTACAGTTCACAGACGCTGTCCTCGCAATTTACTGCCGGATTGTTCTATAAAGACACAGCTGGTCACCATAATGACCGAAGCTTGGATGGCTCAAATGCTGGATTTATTAAAAGAGCCGCTGCAACCCACCGCTCCAAACCCCTGGACCTCATTGGCCCAATTTTTGGTGATATATTTAATCAGCCAAAGCTAATATTGAACGGACTCGATCTTAAGGTTAAGCTAACGAGAAATAAGGACGCTTTCTGCCTCATGTCGGCTGAGGCCGATCCGCTGAAAGTGCAAATCATGCAAGCCGCTCTCTTTGTAAAGAGAGTACAAGTGTCCCCAGCGGTCCGAATAGGCCACAGCCAAGCCCTCTTGGCAGCGACAGCCAAGTACGCTATTGACCGGACATGCATGAAAGTGTACAGTATAGCCGCTGGAACACGGATCACGAACCACGAGAATCTCTTCCTAGGCCAGATACCGAAAACTGTTATATTGGGTTTTGTAGATAATGAAGCATTTAGTGGATCTTACGCCAGAAATCCCCTGTTCTTCCATCACTACAACGTCAATCACGCAGCCCTCTACCTGGACGGACAACAGATCCCTGCGAGGCCTTATAACCCTAACTTTAATGACTACTTAGCCGTCAGAGAGTATATGGCTCTCGCACATATATCAGGCAAGCAGAAAGCTGATTGTGCCATGGCCGTGGATCGTGAAGAGTTTATGTCCGGATTCACGCTGTTTGCGTTTGATTTATCAGCTGATCATGAACCCGGCGGCCATTTCTCCCTCATTAAAACAGGTAACCTACGTTCTGAAGTCCGGTTTGCTCTACCGACACCCCATAAACATGCTTGTTTTTGCAATCAACCCGGCCATTCTGGAAATTAATAATAGAAGAGAGATCTTGTACGATTTTAATTAGTGATGGATAGCCTGCAACTCACGACCATACTGAAGGGGGATAGCTTTACAGAGCGTGTGTTTGGTGGTGTGTTTCCGTGTGATTTGCTTCCACCACAGCGGGTAAATCAACGCCCTGTCGATTCATCGTAAATACAGACCCCGCACACCAACCTGGCCGACACTGGATATTAATCGTGCTCTGTGACGCCAAGAACGCCATATTTTTTGATAGCTACGGATTATGTGCTGACAACGCTATCTTTCCGAGCGAGTTTGTGACTTTCCTGAACAGGAATTGTGAGACTTATTATTACCAAAGCAACCAAATCCAAGACACGTATAGTACTGTCTGTGGGCACTACTGCCTGTACTTTTTACATTTCTTAGCTCGGAACATACCGTTCAGTAAGATATTGGAGAAGTTTTCTGCTGATAAACCGCGTAATGATACAATTGTGAGAAATTTCATTGCTGAGAAGAAATCAACTTTAAAAAACCCTCACTACACGTGTTGGAGCATTCAACAGCGTTGTTCCTGTCTAGAGAGAATCCCATGACCTGTATTGCCATTTGTATCGACATTTTGGTGTCACAATTAATTCAATGCTTGAAATGTCTTTGAGATGTATTTATTTATTACAATAAAATCATGATTAGTTCTGGCAATAAACGTTTTTAAGATGAATGATCTCTTATGCCTATGTCATTTCCACACAGCTTCCCACAGAGTGGTAGTGTGGGAAGACCCTTCAGAAACCCATTGTTTTAAAATCACATTAGTGCAGGTTATGTTTGCTAGAAACCTTCGGTTTTATGGGCACTGCTATCAGAATACACATAAATGTGTTGGTTTTAAAAGATCCCACTGACTATACACAATGCAATACTATTTACTGTTTGCCTGAATTACCGTAGCATCGACCTTCACTCATTCTGACAATTCATGTCAACACTGTTGTACTACATTTCTATGTGCCAGTAAAGATGTATATCTATGTACCATGTTAGTTAGTAAATAGAAAAATATTTAGACTTCTAACACAACCCAAGCCTTGTACACACAGATTGGTAATAAGTTACCGAGCTCTAACAAACCATGCCAAGATTCTTCTTAGTATACAATGAATTGCTGAGATAAGTGTAGATACACTGCCAAGCTAAAAATATATATACTGAATAAAACTATAAGTTGAGCGTCATAATTCCAAATTCCACCACAATAGTGTTTTACATGCATTTACTGGGTCCTTAAAAGTTTCTCACCACAAAAAAGATCAAGATTCACTCTTTAATTCACTAAAAATCATTATATACTAGTTATATACAGAAGTCTGTATTTAACTAGAACTCCTTATACATTTACTGGGGCCTTAAAAGTTTCTTCCCAACAAAAAAGATCAAGATTCGCTCTTTAATTCACGAAAACAACACAGACTAATCAAATCCAGTGGATAAAATATCAATAGAGACGAATAAATCACTTTGATTGAAATTCACAAATCCAGCAGACCAGATTTCCCACCCTGAGCAAAGTCCAGACAGATCAAGTCCCAGGGAGACGGATTAAATGATAGGGGGCGTGTCGACCTGTCAGATTGAGTTTGATGAGTTGTCCAGTTCCTATACTACTGCTCTTCATTTTGGTCTTATACTTCATGTTGTTTGCTTTTTCATCTTCTGCTTATTGTTCTTCTGTCTATTGTTCTGTATCTTGTAGTTTGTCTTAACCTTCTTTGTCCTGTTGGTGATCTTCTTCTGGGTAATCTTTTATTTCTTCTTTGTGATGGTGTTCAGGCTGGTTGGCTTCATGCTCGTCGTCCTTGTGGTCGTCATCTTCTTCGGGGTGGTCATCAGGGTCGTCGTCTTCATTGTTGGAGATCCATAGTGATTACCCAACAAAACATTTAAAAAATATTCAATTTGTAAATGTAGCTGAAGGTACAAGAAGGCTGACTAACTTCCGAGAACCAGCTGACGTTACTGGAACCCGGACGGGTATCAGATGGTACAAGAGTAGAGTTGAGCGATACTTTCCGATATCCAAAAGTATCGGAATCGGAATGGTATCGCCGATACCCAAAAAATATCGGCGATACCCGATACCGATACTGGAAATCCAATGTAAGTCTATGGGAACAAAATATCGGAATTAAAAAAACCCCATTCTTGCCTTGTTGGTTAATTGTACATGAAGGAAAACAACAAAGAGTAATGTAGAATGTATTGGGGAAGGTTGAGGAGACATTAAAGGCATAGATGTTTAACCCAATCAAATGGAATAGCATAAATATTTTTTTTTTTAAAGATGTTCGGATTGACGAAGAAATTGACAATGTTGTTAACGTTTTTTCTATTTTGGCAAATATGTATATTTCACAACTTCCATGCTCTTCACCTTTTTAACTTTTGACACACTTTCTCCTTCATAATCTTCAGCAGCATCATCTTTTTCATCAAATTATTCTTCATCTTCACCTTCTTTATCTTCTTCTTAAACTTCTTGCTTTTCATCTTTTTGTTAACATTACTCATATTCCTCTTATTAAACTATTATTCTTATTCATATTGTACTTCATCTTCTTCATCATGTTCTTATTTGTGACAGAGAATCCTGTACTTGTAATCTGTCAAAGTATGAATTTTTCATCCTTCCATTCTTGCTGTCACAAAAGATTTAAATTACAACAGTATTTGTCCGTGTTCAGTTTAGCCTGCAGCAGCAGGCATTTTCCAGGGGCACCACGAGGAGGAACGGACTCACCCCCATACACTGCTTAGTCTTCTTCTGCTTATAATTTAGAGCATATATTTTGCTCTTCATTTTGGTCTTATACTTCATGTTCTTCTGCTTTTTGATCTTCTGCTTATTGTTCTTAAGTCTCTTGTTCTGTATCTTGTAGTTTGTCTTAACCTTCTTAGTCCTGTTTGGTAATCTTTTATTTCTTCTTTGTGATGGTGTTTAGGCTGGTTGGCTTGATGCTCGTCGTCCTTGTGGTCGTCATCTTCTTCGGGGTGGTCATCAGGGTCGTCGTCTTCATTGTTGGAGATCCAGAGTGATTACCCAAAAAAGCATTGAAAAAATCTTCAATTTGTAAATGTAGCAGAAGGTACAAGAGTCAATGCAAGTAACGAGGACCAGCTGACTGTGCTGGAACCCGGAGGGGCAGCAGAAGGAAAAGAGCCAATGGCACAACCGAGGACCAGCTGATGTTACTGGGACACGGTTACTAAGCAAGAGGTACCTGTGCTCCAAAGCACTACCAAGGACCAGCAGACGTTGCTTGAACTCGGATACCGAGATGGAGGCACCTAGGCCAAAGGCACTGCGGAGAACCAGCTGACGGTACTGGAACCCGGACGGGTAGCAGAAGGTACAAGAGCCAATGCAAGTAACGAGGACCAGCTGACTGTGCTGGAACCCGGAGGGGCAGCAGAAGGAAAAGAACCAATGGCACAACCGAGGACCAGCTGACGTTACTGGGACACGGTTACTAAGCAGGAGGTACCTGTGCTCCAAAGCACTACCAAGGACCAGCAGACGTTGCTGGAACTCGGATACCGAGATGGAGGCACCTAGGCCAAAGGCACTGCGGAGAACCAGCTGACGGTACTGGAACCCGGACGGGTAGCAGAAGGTACCCATGGAAATTTAAGTTGACAGGCCGCGAGCCGGCCGCAGTTACCGAATCCCACAGTACTACAGTGGGTGATTGTCCTATTGTCACAACGGAAACAGCCTTTATTTGCATATCACGCAGCACACATAGGAAGCACCTAAACTCCAAGCACCATAGAGTCGGCTAACCCGACCGCAACACGACAGGACAACTTATTGGAGGCTAAGTGACGTTTACACTGACAGGAAACAGATGGCGTGCTGTAACCAGTCTGGGCAGGAGTGAGTACCCGTGCCAATGACACTTCCGAGCAACAACTGCCGGTGTTGAAGCCCAGGGATGAGAAGACAACAGGGTGGAGGCAGCATGACTTTTTGCCGTTCACACAGCAGGGGAACAGCTGACATTACTGAACCCCAGTAACACAGGAGCAAGTGTTGACTGTGCTAACAGCACTTCCGAGCAACAACTGGCGGTGTTGTAGCCCAGGGATGAGAATAGAACATGGTGGAGGCAGCAGGACTTTTTGCCGTTCACACATCAGGGGAACAGCTGACATTACTGAACCCCAGTAACACAGGAGCAAGTGTTGACTGTGCTAACAGCACTTCCGAGCAACAACTGGCGGTGTTGTAGCCCAGGGATGAGAAGAGAACATGGTGGAGGCAGCAGGACTTTTTGCCGTTCACACAGCAGGGGAACAGCTGACATTACTGAACCCCAGTAACACAGGAGCAAGTGTTCACTGTGCTAACAGCACTTCCGAGCAACAACTGGCGGTGTTGTAGCCCAGGGATGAAAAGAGAACATGGTGGAGGCAGCAGGACTTTTTGCCATTCACACAGCAGGGGAACAGCTGACATTACTGAACCCCAGTAACACAGGAGCAAGTGTTGACTGTGCTAACAGCACTTCCGAGCAACAACTGGTGGTGTTGTAGCCCAGGGATGAGAAGAGAGCATGGTGGAGGCAGCAGGACTTTTTGCTGTTCACACAGCAGGGGAACAGCTGACATTACTGAACCCCAGTAACACAGGAGCAAGTGTTGACTGTGCTAACAGCACTTCCGAGCAACAACTGGCGGTGTTGTAGCCCAGGGATGAGAAGAGAACATGGTGGAGGCAGCAGGACTTTTTGCCGTTCACACAGCAAGGGAACAGCTGACATTACTGAACCCCAGTAACACAGGAGCAAGTGTTCACTGTGCTAACAGCACTTCCGAGCAACAACTGGCGGTGTTGTAGCCCAGGGATGAGAAGAGAACATGGTGGAGGCAGCAGGACTTTTTGCCGTTCACACAGCAGGGGAACAGCTGACATTACTGAACCCCAGTAACACAGGAGCAAGTGTTCACTGTGCTAACAGCACTTCCGAGCAACAACTGGCGGTGTTGTAGCCCAGGGATGAGAAGAGAGCATGGTGGAGGCAGCAGGACTTTTTGCTGTTCACACAGCAGGGGAACAGCTGACATTACTGAACCCCAGTAACACAGGAGCAAGTGTTGACTGTGCTAACAGCACTTCCGAGCAACAACTGGCGGTGTTGTAGCCCAGGGATGAGAAGAGAGCATGGTGGAGGCAGCAGGACTTTTTGCTGTTCACACAGCAGGGGAACAGCTGACATTACTGAACCCCAGTAACACAGGAGCAAGTGTTCACTGTGCTAACAGCACTTCCGAGCAACAACTGGCGGTGTTGTAGCCCAGGGATGAGAAGAGAGCATGGTGGAGGCAGCAGGACTTTTTGCTGTTCACACAGCAGGGGAACAGCTGACATTACTGAACCCCAGTAACACAGGAGCAAGTGTTCACTGTGCTAACAGCACTTCCGAGCAACAACTGGCGGTGTTGTAGCCCAGGGATGAGAAGAGAGCATGGTGGAGGCAGCAGGACTTTTTGCTGTTCACACAGCAGGGGAACAGCTGACATTACTGAACCCCAGTAACACAGGAGCAAGTGTTCACTGTGCTAACAGCACTTCCGAGCAACAACTGGCGGTGTTGTAGCCCAGGGATGAGAAGAGAACATGGTGGAGGCAGCAGGACTTTTTGCCGTTCACACAGCAGGGGAACAGCTGACATTACTGAACCCCAGTAACACAGGAGCAAGTGTTCACTGTGCAAACAGCACTTCCGAGCAACAACTGGCGGTGTTGTAGCCCAGGGATGAAAAGAGAACATGGTGGAGGCAGCAGGACTTTTTGCCATTCACACAGCAGGGGAACAGCTGACATTACTGAACCCCAGTAACACAGGAGCAAGTGTTGACTGTGCTAACAGCACTTCCGAGCAACAACTGGTGGTGTTGTAGCCCAGGGATGAGAAGAGAGCATGGTGGAGGCAGCAGGACTTTTTGCTGTTCACACAGCAGGGGAACAGCTGACATTACTGAACCCCAGTAACACAGGAGCAAGTGTTCACTGTGCTAACAGCACTTCCGAGCAACAACTGGCAGTGTTGTAGCCCAGGGATGAGAAGAGAGCATGGTGGAGGCAGCAGGACTTTTTGCTTTCACACAGCAGGGGAACAGCTGACATTACTGAACCCCAGTAACACAGGAGCAAGTGTTGACTGTGCTAACAGCACTTCCGAGCAACAACTGGCAGTGTTGTAGCCCAGGGATGAGAAGAGAGCATGGTGGAGGCAGCAGGACTTTTTGCTGTTCACACAGCAGGGGAACAGCTGACATTACTGAACCCCAGTAACACAGGAGCAAGTGTTGACTGTGCTAACAGCACTTCCGAGCAACAACTGGCGGTGTTGTAGCCCAGGGATGAGAAGAGAACATGGTGGAGGCAGCAGGACTTTTTGCCGTTCACACAGCAAGGGAACAGCTGACATTACTGAACCCCAGTAACACAGGAGCAAGTGTTCACTGTGCTAACAGCACTTCCGAGCAACAACTGGCGGTGTTGTAGCCCAGGAATGAGAAGAGAACATGGTGGAGGCAGCAGGACTTTTTGCCGTTCACACAGCAGGGGAACAGCTGACATTACTGAACCCCAGTAACACAGGAGCAAGTGTTCACTGTGCTAACAGCACTTCCGAGCAACAACTGGCGGTGTGTAGCCCAGGGATGAGAAGAGAGCATGGTGGAGGCAGCAGGACTTTTTGCTGTTCACACAGCAGGGGAACAGCTGACATTACTGAACCCCAGTAACACAGGAGCAAGTGTTGACTGTGCTAACAGCACTTCCGAGCAACAACTGGCGGTGTTGTAGCCCAGGGATGAGAAGAGAGCATGGTGGAGGCAGCAGGACTTTTTGCTGTTCACACAGCAGGGGAACAGCTGACATTACTGAACCCCAGTAACACAGGAGCAAGTGTTGACTGTGCTAACAGCACTTCCGAGCAACAACTGGCGGTGTTGTAGCCCAGGGATGAGAAGAGAGCATGGTGGAGGCAGCAGGACTTTTTGCTGTTCACACAGCAGGGGAACAGCTGACATTACTGAACCCCAGTAACACAGGAGCAAGTGTTCACTGTGCTAACAGCACTTCCGAGCAACAACTGGCGGTGTTGTAGCCCAGGGATGAGAAGAGAGCATGGTGGAGGCAGCAGGACTTTTTGCTGTTCACACAGCAGGGGAACAGCTGACATTACTGAACCCCAGTAACACAGGAGCAAGTGTTCACTGTGCTAACAGCACTTCCGAGCAACAACTGGCGGTGTTGTAGCCCAGGGATGAGAAGAGAACATGGTGGAGGCAGCAGGACTTTTTGCCATTCACACAGCAGGGGAACAGCTGACATTACTGAACCCCAATATAAGAAAGATGTGGACATCATACTGCATATAGAGGTTGAATATATCCAACTGTGTGGGACCTACTAATATGCATATTATATATGGACATATAACGACCAGCTGTACATAATACAGAGAAATGCCACAAGAAAACAGCCTCACGGTCAATAAAAGATATAAACTTTATTGATAACAACATATAATCTTAAAAGAACAATGGTACGGGGAGAGGAATAATAGCAGAATTGCACACATACACAATATCAGGGCCTGTGATCAATGTGTTCAAAAATAATGCTTATAATCTAGGACAACTGTCCATACATTGCAGGGCATGGGGAATATATCCAAGGTAAGTACCGAGGTAAAGCATCATGGTATATATAATAATATCATATAAACTCTCAGGACTGCTGTACAGTAGTTAGTAACTGCTATCAATATGCAGCAAACTAGATGACATGGTTAAATACAGCCCTATAAAAAGATAGTTACCCCAGCCGACAGGAACACAAGATCATCAGGGACCCCGAACCCCGACGCGCGTTTCGGAGCCACGCAAAAGCTCCTTCCTCAGGGGGCGTGAGCAAATACTGCAAATATCAGATATCGGCCGATATTAGCTGTATCGACCTTTCGATTCCGAATACCGATATTTTCGTCATATCGAATACCGGAATCGGATTTGTCACTGTCACTGTGAGTGTCCGTCGGTCGGGTCTGTCAGGAGTCAGCGGCACTTACCTGGCAGAAGATCTCCGGCGGTCACGTCCTGGACTGCTTGATGGCCGCCATTATCTTCTCCCTGGCGGTCACATGCAGTTTTTCGCGATAACTGCAGTGACTGCTGGGTAATCCCGGCCGTAAAGCAGTCAGTCCGATGACGTCACCGCCGGGGAAGCAGGTAATCAGCTGTGCTGCGCCGGGATGACAGGCTCTGCCTGTCATTCTGATGTAGCAGAGCTGGATCGTCGTGGGACACTCGTTACTATGGACTGCGTCGGACAGGTGGTATACTGCTGTTTTTTTTTTTCATTTTTTTACAGGAGATCGATGGCGTCGCAGGATGAGACTGTAATAAAAGTAATGAAAACTGTGTTGTTGTTTTTTTTATTAAATTAAAAAACTTTTATATGAACATTCACCCGTCCGGGTACATCAACAATTTAACTATTTACATACAGTATAACTGTATTACATACAGTTTAACTATTTACATACTGTCCGGGTTATTTATAATTCTTTGGCAGGGGTGTTCCAGGTACCACCTGGTACTCTTCTGATGCTTGCCAAACATCCGAGACACCAAGGACCACCAGGACCTGATGACGTCGTGTGGCCTGTACAGTCAAGTCGTGACCCGCTATCTGGGTCTGTGTGGCCACCTCTTTCATCTCCCTCCGGGTCTGGACCCCTATGTCCCGGACTGAACGAACCCCAGGGGGCCTAACAGGCGCCGGGTACGGGCCAGCTATAGTTATCATGTCCATAGCTGGGGCTGCTGAGGAGACCACTGAGGGAGGCTGGGGAGATTTACGGCGTGGGGTGGGCACTTGTGCAGAGGCCTGGATGTGGGAGGCTGATGGCTCCGAGGGTCTCACAGGTTCATGACACTCTGGGGAGTAGGGGTCGCACCTGGTAACATTTAGGGCGTACCATCCATTGTAACACCAGTGTCGGGTGTAAGTCACCAAGTCTCCTGGCAACAGGTCCCTCCCCGGGTGTCCTTCTGGGAGGTGAGTCTCCACGTCCCGCCGGGTCACAAAGACTTCTAAATAAAGTCCAGGCTCCTGGATGAAGCCCCAACCACCTTTCAATTTAAAGCTCCGTACTGCACCCTTACGCCGCGGCTCCCTCAGGGTACCTTTATCTTTTCTCATCCGGTCCTTATCTGCCCAGTCCTTCTCGATGTGACGTTGGCGAAGCTTCTGGGATTCGCGCTGCTCCCTTTGTCGCTCTGCTTCCTTCTCCCAACGTCTCCACTCTTCCTCCTGACGCCGGTTGTAATTCTCCTCCAGCATCTCCATGTCTCCACCATCAAACTGCAGCTTACGTTGTCCGGTTTGCGGCAGCTCTCCTGGCGCCCCCCAGTCCTGGCGGCGCTCACCTGCGGAGGAAGCAGCCGGCTCTGGAACAGATGACAGTCGGGGCTCCGGTACAAGACAGGTAGACCTCTGGTGCCTGCGCGGCCTCCTCCATGAGGACGGGTGTCGCTTCTTCTGTCTCAGCGACGGGGGCAGACAGCGGGATCTGGGGTGCTGCCGGTGCAGAGGTTTTTGCAGGAACGGGTGCCTCCACTGCGACAACATCAACCGGATCACATTGCAAGGGCTGGGATGCCCGCACGGACTCCTCTACTAGAACGGGTGCCTCACCTTCCGGTACAGACACTTCAGGTAAGAGGGATTGGCGCCGCTCCAAGTTTAGTTTTAGGGCACGCCAGCTGGCTTCCATCCTGGCGACCTCCTCCCGGTGCCGGGCCAGGCCTCTTAGGGTATCCTCCGCTTCTTGCACGTAGGAGGGTTTCCAGGCCGGGTGCCCAACGGTGGTTCCGTGGCGATCGGGTCGCTTCCGTGGGGGGAGAGCTCTGACTGCTCCATCCCTTCACACTTCTGCTCGTGTCCATTAGCCATCTCTGCCAAGTCACATGTGTCATTAGCATCTGGAGAGGGCCCCTCTTTTGTAGTGAGGCGGGACCTTCGTGTTAGTTTCTGCACACTGAGGAGGATGAGGAGGCGGAACTCAAGAGCTGTGGGGCACGATCTTACATTGCAGTACCATTTAGAGTGGTCGGCCATCGTTTTCACACCACTGAGTGAGTGTACACCCACGAAGAGCACGCCCTTCTTCTTCACCAGTGCCTCATCGTGACGCAGATATGGCGGAAAAATGGCAAATACATTCTCTGATGATTTTAGCAATTCTCAAGCACAAAACCAGTTCAATTCAGGCACACAGGACTCGCTTATAGCGAGCTACAGAATCCTGTTCGTGACGCCCAAGTTGAGTCGCACAGAGCCAGAGGTTTTGGGGGTACTCGGCACCGAGCCCGTCGACTTCTATGGGGTATGTCACGGCTTTACCCGGCAATTGAATCAGAGTCTATTTTACTATGTAGAAGTGTATAAACTATAAATATATGTATATATATATATGTCACAATGACATGTATATATATATATATATGTATTCTATGTGTGTATATTTTGTGTTTACAACGAAAGAAAGGGTTTTTTTTGTTGCGATTTTCTGTTCCCATAGACTTACATTGGACTTCCGGTATCGGAATCGGATATCGACGATATTTAGTGATATCGGCGATACCATTTCGATACGATATTTTTAGATATCGAGCAGTATCGCTCAACACTATTAAGGAACGCTATGTTAAACCATAACATAGTGAAGACAATGGATTTTGTAATAGTCACTCATCATCATCATCATTGCAATTTAGATGTGACAGTCACAGACATTTCAATTATTTAAGTTAATAAAATCGTTACTTTGTACAGCATGTATGACATGTCCAGCATGTACTCATCAATGTGATGACACAATAATGTACAATAAAAAATAACCATTTAAAAAAACATAATGCATTGTCACAATTTAAGTGTGTGCCTGCAAATGTAGGTGAAACAAAGGCTACGGATAGCAAAGGTATATTCTATGTCTGTATCAGACAGTGGACAGCCTCTGATGGGTAATGGCGATGTTATACTGTACGTCAATAAAGTCTGCGGCTGCAATCATGCATTTTTTGCTTGTACAGTGTTGAAGAGGGTAAAAGCATGTATGGTTGCGCAAGGCTTTATCCGTCAACACTACCTTCCTACTGTCACGCGTAGGGTAGGGTAGCGTGTGTCAATTAGATGACTCTATAAAATGTGACGTTACGCAGCATTATTGCGCCCTAGGGACGCCAAAAATACGACAGCAGTAATCATTTACTGTCTAATACTCCACCTATGACCAACAAAAAAAGAACGTTCCCTCTTTAACAATCTACAAGACTAACAAGCATAATGGTTGACGCTGACTTTATTGAGGTACAGTATTACATCGACATTGTCCATGAGTAACTATGCACTGTGATACCTATATACCATTATTAATTTATATCTGTTGTGGTTGTTTCAACAGCACTTGCAGGTATAACTACCTATTGTCAATATGCATGATGCACTTTCTAGATGTAATAATTTATTATTGCACATTATTACCAGGTTTACATGCTGGCCATTTCATATATGGTGTGTGAAGTTACAGTTGGCATCAGTATGTGTATTTTATAATGTCTGTCATAAATAAAACTCGTGATGATGATGATGAGGATTTTATGATTCGTACATCCATTGACTGCATTATCTTACAGGTACAGATAAAGTTCCTTAAAAAGCATTAATTGATAAGTATGAAATGTACTTTTATGCATTAATTTCAAAAAGTGAACACTATGTTTTAGTTTTTGTTACCATTTCTAATAGACATGTGCAGATATGCGCTGTGATGACAAATTATTATTTGTCCACATTTGTCATAAAAATGTATCATTCTAGGCCTGGAAAACTTCACAATTTCATGTTTTAAGCATAACAATCAGGGTGACGGCTCTTCCCTATTTGGAGCATGTTCGACATGGGTTTTTCTGTGCATGTGTAGGGAACAGGAGACTTCTTGCCGGACACACAGCAGGGGAACAGCTGGCGTTACTGAACCCCACTAACACTATAGCTTGTGTATTGGTCTGTGGACACGACACTTCTGAGCAGCAACTGGCAGTGTTGTAGCCCAGGGAGTAGAGTTCAGGTGGTAGAAAGATGAACATAACAGGAGACATGGATAACGTTGCGAACCAGTTATTTAATCTGAAAATGGACAGACAAATTCTGGCGAGATCCATGCCTTGTTCATTTTCAGAAAAGTAAGCCGGTCTACATTATCGGAGGATAGTCGCATGCGACGGTCTGTTAGTACACCACCTGCAGCACTAAAGACGCGCTCCGATAATACACTGGCAGCAGGGCAAGCCAGCACCTCCAATGCATACTGGCTAAGCTCTGGCCATGTATCCAGCTTAGAGACCCAAAACTTGAATGGGGAAGAGCCATCTGGGAGTACACTGAGAGGGAAAGACATGTAGTCTGTCACCATCTTACGGAAACGTTGCCTCCTGCTGACTGGAGCCGTCTCGGATGGTGTAGACATTTGTGGCGCTGCCACAAAACTTCGCCACATTTGGAACATACTGGTCTTGCCTTTTGAAGAGGCGTTGCTTGTGCTCCCTCTTGTTGCAGAGCTGTCTCCACTGCCTCGACGCACAGAGCTGCTTTGTAAAGCAGTAGCAGCAGCAGCAGTGCTCTCGGCTGGAATGGAGAACATTATGGATTGCACCAATGTGTCTTGGTACTCCCGCATTTTATGCTCCCGGTTCAACGGTGTGATGAGGCTTTGTAAGTTGTCCCGGTAGCGAGGGTCTAGGAGGGTGTACACCCAATAATCAGACGTGGTGAGAATGTGGGCGATGCGGCGGTCGTTTCTCAGGCACTGCAGCATGAAATCAACCATGTGCTGCAGACTCCCAACTGGACAAGAAATGCTGTCCCCTGCAAGAGGCGTAATCTCTGCCTGCTCTGCATCACCCCACCCTCGCTCTACATACTGACTAGAGCGTTGTGTACCTCCCTCTGGAGCGATGTCTTCCTCCTCCATTGACTCCTCCTCATCCTCCTCACAAAGTGAGCCCTGCCCAGCCCTTTGTGAGGAACCACGTTGCGCTGACTGTCCAGAAGGTGATGGAATTTGTGACTCCTCATCCTCCACCTCTTCCAAAACCTCATCCCTTAGTGCTTGCAGAGTTTTTTGAAGCAGGCAGATAAGGGGGACAGTCAGGCTGACTAGTGCATCATCTGCACTCGCCATCCGCGTTGACTCATCAAACGCACGCAAAACGTGGCAGATGTCCTTCATAGAGGCCCACTCAGTAGTGGTGAAGTGTGAACGGCGCAAATTGCGAGTTGATTGCGCCTGATGCAGCTGATACTCCATTACTGCTGGCTGCTGCTCACACAACCGCTCCAACATATGTAACGTGGAATTCCACCTGGTGGGTACGTCACATATGATGCATGTTCAGGAAGGCGAAATCTGCGTTGCAGAGCTGCAATGCGCGATCTGGCGATGCTGGAACGTCGCAAGTGAGCGCACTCTAGGCGGACCTTGTGCAGCAGTGCATCAAGATCCGGATAGTCCCTCAAAAAACTCTGCACGACCAAGTTGAGCACATGTGCCAGACATGGTATGTGAGTGAGGTTGCCAAGGCCCAGAGCTGCCACCAGATTTCGGCCATTGTCACACACTACCAAGCCTGGCTGGAGATTCGCTGGCAAAAACCACACGTCGCTCTCCTGCTTGATGGCATTCCAGAGCTCCTGCACTGTGTGGCTTCGATTCCCCATGGAAATTAATTTCAAGACGGCCTGTTGACGTTTGGCCACGGCTGTGCTCATATCGGTCGCATCAGGTAAGCGTTCACGGGTCCATGTGGAGGTAGACCGTGACGGCTCCTGCAGCGATGATTCTGAGGAACTGGAGTAGGAGGAGGAGTCAATGTGGACAGACTTGATTCCTGCAATCCTTGGAGTTGGCAGAACACGTACAGCGCCACTCGCAAGATCTGTACCCGGCTCCACAACATTGACCCAATGGGCAGTGAGGGAAAGGTATCGTCCCTGGCCATGGGTACTGGTCCACGCATCGGTGGTCAGGTGGACCTTGCTACTGACGGCGTTTAGTAGCGCATGTTTAATTTTTCCCTCAACATGCTTTTGCAGACCAGGGACGGCTTGCCTGCCGAAATAAAATCGGCTGGGCACATTATATTGTGGGACTGCCAATGCCATTAAGTTACGGAAACTGTCAGTCTCCACCAGCCTGAATGACAGCATTTCAAGGGACAGGAGTTTTGCAATGCCAGCATTCAGAGCCTGTGCTCGTGGATGGTTTGCCGAGTATGGCCGTCTTTTATCCCATGCCTGTGCTACCGATGGCTGTTTTGTGGCCTGGGAGTGTGAGGATGACAGGGAACTTGCAGCTGTGGGTGGAATAACACTGGGTCTCTGGACAACAGTGACAGAGGTTCTTCCATGGCGATCCTGTGAGGAAGCCGAACCAGCTGTGTGTGAGCTGGAGGAAGAGGCTCCAACACGAGCTGTGTAGTGCTGTAGGTTGGCCTACATCTCCAGTGTGTCTTTGTAACTCAACCACGTGCTTTGACCGCACATGTTTCCACATATTTGTGGTATTAAGGTTACTGACACTTTTACCTCTTTTTACTTTTTGATTACACAGCTTGCATTTGACATAGCAAATATCATCTGCAAGTGTGTCAAAAAAGGACCACGCAGTGCAAGTCCTGGGAGCGCCCGTTTTGGCTGTTGGAAGAGAACTGCTACGAACGGGTGCCAAACTGGAGGCTACAGGCAACCGAGTCTGCAGCCTACCTCTCCCTACTGTTTGGACCGTTGGGGCAATCTCTTCCTCAGAGCTGCTACCACCACCTTCCTGTTCCTCACGCCATGTTGGGTCTTGGACCTCATCATCTCCACTACCCTCTTCCAACACCTGCTGCTGTTGGGTGGTCTGGCCAGCACCATGCTCAACAGAAACTGGCACCTGAGTCTCATCATCATCAGATGCGTTCTGCGGTGTGCTGGCCATCGGCACTGGCTCACCCGCCTCTTCAGATTCAGAGAGACACAGCTGTTGCGCATCACTGCATACTGCCTCTTCTTCACATTCCAGAATGCTGCTTGGCTGGGCCCCTGTTTGCAAGCCAACAGATTCTGAGAACAGAAGCAGAGACTCAGCTGGCTCCAGTTCAGAACTCTCTGACTGCCTGGGCAATTTGGCAGGCGGTGAAGAGACAGATGGTTGTTCAACAGTGCTGTGGTCCTGAGAGGAGGTGGAAGCAATTGAAGTCGATGCATTGGCTGCCATCCAACCAACAACGGCTTCAATTTGTTCTTACCGCAGCAGGGGTACGCTGAGCTCCTACAAAAGTGCGCATAAAGGAACGCTCACGGGGAAAACTGGTGGATGCTGTGTCACTGGGTGCGGCAGCAGTCACAGAATCCCCACGTCCTCTCCCTGCTGAAACTCCACGGCCACGACCACGTGCCTTACTCCCTGCCTTCTTCATCTTGGTAGATTGATAAAGAAAGTCAGAAAAGTTATAAGGCCTAAGTGTGGTTATTCCTCAGAGACTGCAGTGAACACTGCAGACAACTGTTCAGTAGCTGTGAAAGGCCCCTTTGTGTACTTCTATAGTGTTTGCAACCAATGTATTGTATACGGATGGAAGCGCGTCACACTAATAGATTAGATTTTTTTCAAATATAATGGAGCAGCACCAATTAGAGAAAAATGTGAAGGATGAGGCAGTGACACACGCTCAGCAGACTACAACCAGCAGTGGTTGAAGAACTAACTGGAGCGTAATCTGCACTCAAAAAATGAAAAGCTCACAGACTACAGTGAACACTGCAGACAACTGTTCAGTAGCTGTGAAAGGCCCCTTTGTGTACTTCTATAGTGTTTGCAACCAATGTATTGTATACGGATGGAAGCGCGTCACACTAATAGATTAGATTTTTTTCAAATATAATGGAGCAGCACCAATTAGAGAAAAATGTGAAGGATGAGGCAGTGACACACGCTCAGCAGACTACAACCAACAGTGGTTGAAGAACTAACTGGAGCGTAATCTGCACTCAAAAAATGAAAAGCTCACAGACTACAGTGAACACTGCAGACAACTGTTCAGTAGCTGTGAAAGGCCCCTTTGTGTACTTCTATAGTGTTTGCAACCAATGTATTGTATACGGATGGAAGCGCGTCACACTAATAGATTAGATTTTTTTCAAATATAATGGAGCAGCACCAATTAGAGAAAAATGTGAAGGATGAGGCAGTGACACACGCTCAGCAGACTACAACCAGCAGTGGTTGAAGAACTAACTGGAGCGTGATCTGCACTCAAAAAATCAAAACCTCACAGACTGCAGTGAACACTGAAACACAACTGTTCACTATCTGTGAAAGGCTCCTTTCTGTACTTCTATAGTGTTTGCAACCAATGTATTGTATACGGATGGAAGCGCGTCACACTAATAGATTAGATTTTTTTCAAATATAATGGAGCAGCACCAATTAGAGAAAAATGTGAAGGATGAGGCAGTGACACACGCTCAGCAGACTACAATCAGCAGTGGTTGAAGAACTAACTGGAGCGTAATCTGCACTCAAAAAATGAAAAGCTCACAGACTACAGTGAACACTGCAGACAACTGTTCAGTACCTGTGAAAGGCCCCTTTGTGTACTTCTATAGTGTTTGCAACCAATGTATTGTATACGGATGGAAGCGCGTCACACTAATAGATTAGATTTTTTTCAAATATAATGGAGCAGCACCAATTAGAGAAAAATGTGAAGGATGAGGCAGTGACACACGCTCAGCAGACTACAACCAGCAGTGGTTGAAGAACTAACTGGAGCGTGATCTGCACTCAAAAAATCAAAACCTCACAGACTGCAGTGAACACTGAAACACAACTGTTCACTATCTGTGAAAGGCTCCTTTCTGTACTTCTATAGTGTTTGCAACCAATGTATTGTATACGGATGGAAGCGCGTCACACTAATAGATTAGATTTTTTTCAAATATAATGGAGCAGCACCAATTAGAGAAAAATGTGAAGGATGAGGCAGTGACACACGCTCAGCAGATTACAACCAGCAGTGGTTGAAAAACTAACTGGAGCGTAATCTGCACTCAAAAAATGAAAAGCTCACAGACTACAGTGAACACTGCAGACAACTGTTCAGTAGCTGTGAAAGGCCCCTTTGTGTACTTCTATAGTGTTTGCAACCAATGTATTGTATACGGATGGAAGCACGTCACACTAATAGATTAGATTTTTTTCAAATATAATGGAGCAGCACCAATTAGAGAAAAATCTGAAGGATGAGGCAGTGACACACGCTCAGCAGACTACAACCAGCAGTGGTTGAAAAACTAACTGGAGCATGATCTGCGCTCAAAAAATCAAAACCTCACAGACTGCAGTGAACACTGAAACACAACTGTTCACTATCTGTGAAAGGCTCCTTTCTGTACTTCTATAGTGTTTGCAACCAATGTATTGTATAGGATGGAAGCGCGTCACACTAATAGATTAGATTTTTTTCAAATATAATGGAGCTGCACCAATTCCACAAAATAAAATAAAAAAAAGAGTCAGTGAGTGACACGTGCAGATGCCTACAAACAGCGTGGATGCAGAGCAAACTGCAGCGTCACCTGCACTCTCACACACACCTTGCACAGAGCTGTTAAAACAACACTGCAAGGCAAAAGGAAGCTTTACTCAGCGGTTGGTGCTAGCCTGCCTACAGCACAGTACACTAAATCGCAATCTCTAACTGTCCCTCAGAGTCAGCAGAGCAGCGTTCTGTCCCTAACTGAGTTCACAGCACAGTGACGCTAAAATGGCGGCGGCGCCTTTTATAGTGCATTCTGACATCATTTCAGCAGCCAATCACAGCCATGCCATTAGTTAAGATGACCGCAGCATTACAGGATGTGCCCACACTTCATAAGATTCCTCATTGGCTGACTAAAATCACATTGCCTCTCAAAGAATTATGGGAACTTCCGATTCCGGTATACGATATTGGAAAAATATCGGAACTAAGTATCGGAATTCCGATACAGCGAATATCGGCCGATACCCGATACTTGCGGTATCGGAATGCTCAACACTATACAAGAGACAATGGAAGTAACGAGGACCAGCTGACTGTGCTGGAACCCGGAGGGGCAGCAGAAGGAAAAGAGCCAATGGCACAACCGAGGACCAGCTGACGTTACTGGGACACGGTTACTAAGCAGGAGGTACCTGTGCTCCAAAGCACTACCAAGGACCAGCAGACGTTGCTGGAACTCGGATACCGAGATGGAGGCACCTAGGCCAAAGGCACTGCGGAGAACCAGTTGACGGTACTGGAACCCGGACGGGTAGCAGAAGGCACCCATGAAAATGTAATTTGACAGGCCGCAAGCCGTCCGCAGTTACCGAATCACACAGTCCTACAGTCGGTGCTTGTCCTATTGTCACAACGGAAACAGCCTTTATTTACTTATCACACAGCACACATAGGAATCACCTAAACTGCAGGCACCATACAGTCGGCTAACCCGAAAGCAACACGACAGGACAACTTATTGTAGGCTAATTGACGTTGACACTGCCAGGAAACAGCTGTCGTGCTGTAACCAGGCTAGGCAGGAGTCAGTACCCCTGCCAATTACTTCCGAGCAACAACTGTCGGTGTTGGAGCCCAGGGATGAGAAGAGAACAGGGTGGAGGCAGCAGGACTTTTTGCCGTACACACAGCAGGGGAACAGCTGACATTACTGAACCCCAGTAACACAGGAGCAAGTGTTGACTGTGCTAACAGCACTTCCGAGCAACAACTGGCGGTGTTGGAGCACAGGGTCAAGGAGGGTGTAGGCAGAGGCCTAGTATGACAACTTCATGGACACAGGATAAAAATAGATGGAAGCAGGCTAAGGCTGACTTTGACCTATGGGTAGATCGACGCGAGAGAACCAGTAATTTGAATTATAGAGCCGATCTATATCGTTATGGTAGCAAATCAGGATACTATTAGCACGACTAGCGAAAGCAAATCACATTCCTCAACATATTACAGCGTTAATGAGTAAACATGGGATCATGAACGATCATGGTGATATTGAGGAAAGCCTTATATTTTAACATGATCGGAGAAATGAATGTAAAGGTGGCGAAAATTTGTAAAAATACACGCCACAGAAGGGTGACGAGTAGAGTTGAGCGATACTTTCCGATATCCTAAAGTATCGGAATCGGAATGGTATCGCCGATATCACTAAAATATCGGCGATACCCGATACCGATACCGGAAGTCCCATGTAAGTCTATGGGAACAAAATATCGCAACTAAAAAAACCCCATTCTTTCCTTGTAAACACTAAATATACACACATAGAATACATATATATATATACATGTCATTGTGACATTACATATACATATATGTATAGTTTATACACTTCTACATAGTAAAATATCCTCTCATTCAATTGCCGGGTAAAGCCGGCTTCAGTGAAAAGACAGAAGCACCCGACATGAAATGACACTTGGTGTACATAGGGTTAACCATGTCTTTTCATGTCGTTTGCTATCTGATTTGCACAAACAATTAAATCAGACTATGTGTGCAAAATTTCACACCTGTAGGGGTTAATTAAAGGTGTAAATTCGTTGTAAAAAAAAACGGACTTTTTTGCTACGAATTTACACCTTTAATTAACCCCTACAGGTGTGAAATTTTGCACACATAGTCTGATTTAATTGTTTGTGCAAATTAGATAGCAAAGGACATGAAAAGACATGGTTAACCCTATGTACACCAAGTGTCATTTCATGTCGGGTCACCCGACATGAAATGACACTTGGTGTACATAGGGTTAACCATGTCTTTTCATGTCCTTTGCTATCTAATTTGCACAAACAATTAAATCAGACTATGTGTGCAAAATTTCACACCTGTAGGGGTTAATTAAAGGTGTAAATTCATTGTAAAAAAAACGACTTTTTTGCTACGAATTTACACCTTTAATTAACCCCTACAGGTGTGAAATTTTGCACACATAGTCTGATTTAATTGTTTGTGCAAATTAGATAGCAAAGGACATGAAAAGACATGGTTAACCCTATGTACACCAAGTGTCATTTCATGTCGGGTTCTGCATTTTCACAAAAGCCGGCAATTGAATTAGCGGCTATTATACTATGTAGAAGTGTATGAACTACAAATATAAATATATATATATATATGTGTCACAAATTCAATGACATGTATATATATATATGAGGTGTAAAATTGCTGAAAAAAAATGCGTGGGCTCCCGCCCTATTTTCGCAACCAGACAGACAAAGCCAGTGAGTGGGGGCAGATAATAATAGCCCAGAGAGGGACCATTATTTTTGCCCCCCCCGGCTACTAACATCTGCCCCCAGACACCCCAGGAAAGACAAATCTATAATTAGATTCGCCCTTTCTGGCACTTTGCCCGTCTATTCCCATTGCCCTGTAGCGGTGGCGAATGGGTTAATATGGGGTTAAAGCCACCTTGCTATTGAAAGGTGACCTTAAGCCAGGTTAATAATTGAGAGCTGTCAATTAGACAACTATCAATTATTAATCCTATTGCATGAAATAAAAATAAAACACACACACTTTAATTAAAAATCATTTTAATGAAATAAAGACATGTTTTTGACCATCTTTTATTTTACTGCAAAAACCATTTCCTGTAATAAAAATAAAATAAAAAAGCAAATTATTCTTACCTATCCCATGCACAGTCAGGTCCCACGGTGTAATCCTTCAGAAAGGGTTAATGTTTACTGCAGGGACCGCAGCTAATGCTGCAGCCTCACAGTAAACCCCAAATGAATGAGTTCCTCTCCTGCCTGACAGGAGAGTAAAGGCTGGGTGTCACATAACGATACACCAGCGATCCCGACATCGATATGCACTTGTCAGGATCGCTGGTGTATCGCTACATGATCGCTGCTGAGCTGCCAAACAGGCAGCTCAGGCAGCGATCTGGGACAGCGACACTGCGGGTAACATCGCTTAAGGGCCCGTCTCACATAGCGATATCGCTACCGAGATCGCTGCTGAGTCACTAGTTTTGTGACGCAGCAGCGAGCTCACCAGCGATATCGCTGTGTGTGACATTCAGCGACGATCAGCCCCCTGCCGGGTATCGCTGATCGTCGCAGAAATGTCAGGACCTTTTTTTGATCGCTGGTTTCCCTCTGACAGGCACGCATCGCTGCGTGTGACAGGCGGGAGACCAGCGATCCGCTGGTAACCAAGGTACACAGCGGGTTTCCAGGCACCGCGCAGCGCTTGGAAACCCGCTGTGTACCTTGGATACCAGCTCCCTGCATCAGGGCGCTGGTATCCAAGGTACACAGCGGGTTTCTAGGCACAGCCCCGCGCCTGGAAACCCGCTGTGTACCTTGGTTACCAGCGGATCGCTGGTCTCCCGCCTGTCACACGCAGCGATGTGTGCCTGTCAGCGGGAAACCAGCGATCAAAAAAAGGTCCTGACATTTCAGCGACGATCAGCGATACCCGGCAGGGGGGCTGATCGTCGCTGAATGTTACACACAGCGATATCGCTGGTGAGCTCGCTGCTGCGTCACAAAACTAGTGACTCAGCAGCGATCTCGGTAGCGACATCGCTATGTGAGACGGGCCCTTAAGTGGAAAGCTTAATTGATTGCTTTCCACTTTCACTTCAGGTCAGCCAGGGACACAATCAGTGACGTCAGAGGGAACTGATTAACAAAAATAGGGGTTCCCTTCGAAAAAAAAATGGCGTGGGGTCCCCCCTATTTTTGTTAACCAGCCAGATGAAGCAGACCCTGAGGCCTGGATTTTCAGGCTGTTAAGGAGCCAAGATCCATGGACCTTGCCAGCCTGATAATACCAGGCCACAGCAGTCTGCATATCTTGGCTGATTAACAAAAATAGGGGATCCCCTCGAAAAAAATTGGCGTGGGGTCCCCCCTATTTTTGTTAACCAGCCAGATGAAGCAGACCGCTGAGGCCTGGTTTTTCAGGCTGGTAAGGATCCAATATCCATGGACCTTGCAAGCCTGATAATACCAGGCCACAGCAGTCTGCTTAGCTTGGCTGGTTAACAAAAATAGGGGATCCCCTCGAAAAAAAAACGGCGTGGGGATCCCCCCTATTTTTGTTAACCAGCCAAGTAAAATGCAGACTGCTGCGGCCTGGTATTAAAAGACTGTCAAGGCCCATGGATTTTGGCCCTCAACAGCCTGATAATACCAGGCTACAGCAGCCCCACATTTGGCGCATCAAAAGATGTGCCAATTGTGGCACTTTACCCGGCTGTTCCCACTTGCCCTGTAGCGGTGGCAAGCGGGGTAATAAGGGGTTAATGTCACCGTTGATTGCACGGTGACAATAAGCCCGGTTAATAATGGAGAGGCGTCAATAAGACACCGATCCATTATTAATCCCAAAGTTATTAAATGTATAAAAAAAAGACAAAGCAAGAAAAAAGTATTTTAATGAAATAAAAGAGACAACACAGTTTTCATTAATTTTATTACTCTCTCATTCCTGCGACGCCATCGATCTCCTGTAAAAAAAGAAAAAAAACAAACCAACAGTATACCACCTGTCCGACGCAGTCCATAACGATAGTCCCACGGCGATCCAGCTCTGCTACATCGCAATGACAGGCAGAGCCTGTCATCGCGACGCAGCACAGCTGATTACCTGCTTCCCCGGCGGTGACGTCATCGGACTGACTGCTTTACGGCCGCGATTACCCAGCAGTCACTGCAGTTATCGCGAGAAACTGCATGTGACCGCCGGGGAAAGAAGATTGCGGCCATGAAGCAGTGCAGGACGTGACCGCCGGAGATCTTCTGCCAGGTAAGTGCCGCTGACTCCTGACAGACCCGACCGACGGACACTGACAGTGACAGTGACATCCCGATTCCGGTATCCGATAAGACGAAAATATCGGAACTCGGAATCGGAATTCCGATACAGCTAATATCGGCCGATACCCGATATTTGCAGTATCGGAATGCTCAACACTAGTGACGAGTGAAATAGTTTAATCAGGATCACAGCAAAGTTAGAGAAGGAAGATGACGGGAGGAATCCTACAAGTTAGGGGTTTCCTTACAATTATTAACGAGTTTCGGTTTTTTGTTCTCTTGTTACTTTGACTTTAAGGCTGTGGTTCCACGGTCCGGAACCACAGCGCTTTGGACGGAGCGGAAATTCCGCTCCGTCTAAGCCCCGCCCCCTTTATGACGCGCAATCTTTCCGGAGGTGTTCAGGACACCTCCGGAACACCTCCGGAAAGAACGCAGGGCTACATAGCCCTGTGTTAAATTCTGTTGCGGCGACGCACCGTCGCCGCAATACGCGAGGACATGCTGCGGTCTAAAAAGACGCGCCGCATGTCCGTTTACGCAGGTCTGCCACCTGCGTATTGTTACGCATAGTGGAGACGGGATTTCTTGAAATCCCCTCCACTATGCTGTAACATCTGGACGCTGCGTGTTTGGCGCTGCGCCAGCGCACAGCGCCAAACACGCAGCGTTTCCTGACCATGGAAACTCACCCTTAGAATGTTTATTTTATGACCATATCGGCTGCGACCGAGATGTGTACCGCCTTATGTGGCCTTTTTGTTTTTGAAAATCCAAATAAAAAGGAACTTTAAAAAAAAAAATAAATAAATAAAAATTCCCTCTTCAACAATCTACAAGACAAACAAGCATCATGGGTGACGCTGCCTTTATTGAGGTACAGTATTAGATCGACATTGTCCATGAGTAACTATGCACTGTGATAGCTATATAGCATTATTAATTTAAATCTGTTGTGGTTGTTTCAACAGCACTTGCAGGTCTAACTACCTATTGTTTGTATGCATGATGCACTTTCTTGGTGTAATTATTTATTATTGCGCATTATTACCAGGTTTACATGATGGCCATTTCATATATGGTGTGTGAAGTTACAGTTGTCCTCAGACTGTGTATTTCAGCTGCAGATGGAAGGAAGAGAGCCACAGTCATTACTAGTGGGTAGGCGGAGCCCAGATAGGATTGACACCTCAGATTAAAAAGAGTGTTGACCGGCCCCTCCAGCTCGGGCTCCTCCTACTCAGCTCTTCAGTTTACAATTTGAGGTCTCAGAGGATAGTCGCTGCTGGAAGCAGCTCCTCAGAAGATTTTATTATTTTTTATCGGACAAGAGTCTTGGATCACCAAATGTGGTCTAGAGGTCTCAGGAGTCTCAGCGCTGCTGGACTCCCACCTCTCCCTTGGCGGATCTGTATTACCCTAATGGTGGTCCCTGCAGAACCCTGCCGGCCCGGGGGATGAGGATGGCTTCCCTGGCGGGGGCGCAAACCGCGCTGCAGGGGTCACTGCGTCCCCCGCCCTGGGGGGAAGCATGGGCATAGCGCCAGAAACCCCTGGGGGTCCCTGTGGCGCTTCGGCTGGTGAGTACCTCACATTTTTACCTCACATTTTTATTAATGTGTGTGTGAGTGTTTAAGCGACTGCTGCGGCAGCCGCTGTACATTACATGTCGGTGACTGTGTTTTTTGTCCGCAGGTGGATGCCTGCAGGACATAGGAGAGGAGTGCGCGCCTTTTTATTTGAATTTTCGCGCCGCTCTGAGCGCGCGCTTTACTGCTGTCTCCATTTCCGGCTTCCCTCATGGAGCACACGGAGGCACAGTGCGGCGGCCATTAAAGAAGCAGGCTGAAAGCTTCTTCTGGCTCTTCTCCCTCCTCCCCTCCCGACAAGATGTTACACTGTTACCAGCTGGGTGAGTCGCTTCTAGCCCGCAGGCAGAAGCTTAACCCCTTCACCCCCACAGCGCGGGCGCCTACTGGGGCACTAATGAGTGACAGACTGCGCTGTCCTGCGGCTGTTATCGCATAAGGGGCTCGCACACTCTTTTCAATAATAACAAAGAGTTTGTGGGGAGTCTGCGATTTTAATACTGCCACTATACGTTCCCACTAACGATTCTGATAACGACGCATAGTAATGCGATCGTTTGTGTGATCATTTTTTAATGTCGCTAGTAGCTGCCAATCTGGGCGATCTCATTAACATCGCATAAGCGGTTAGCGATCTCCTTAACAACTTTGGCGGTCATTACGATATACAAAACAGCGCAATTTTTAGCGATCTTGTGGAACGTTTTTCTGTTAGTGTGGCATAGCTGTCCTGCAGCTGCTGCCTTATAAGAGGCACTTGGGGCTCGCACAACTTTTTCATTATCAAGGTTGTGGGGAGTCTGCTACTTTAACCCCTTCTTAGGCGGTTAACTATTAATGCTGGGGTAGCTCTCTCTTTAAGAGCTTTAACCCTTCAGCGATTGTTTTTTCTTTAAGAAACACACTGTTCTAGTTACTGACAGGTTTAACCTGCCATATACTGTGCAAGGACATGTCAGATGCGGACTATCTGACACGCAGACCCCGACAGCGTCATGCGCAGCGGTCGGAGGTTCCAGTGGTGTCAAAATGGAGGCCCTCGCTAGTTTCTATGATGGCCTGTCTGACCTTCTAGGTTATGGAGTGTCAGCTAGATCCTCTCAAGGAAGCGACACAAATCGGTGCCTTCCTTCTCGCGTAGCGAAGATGTCCGTTTCGGACAAGGAGGATCGGCAGGGACACTCTGCCTCTCTCATGGACTGTACTATTGGAGCCATGAGGGCGTTACAGTTACCAGAGAGAGGTAACTAGGCGTCCTGGTAAGTCGGCCCGGATGTTTCAGGAGTCGCATAGGTCGTGACGGCTTTACAATCTGTATCCGTTTTCTACGGAGTTGATTGTTAATTGGATCTCCTGAAGTGAATGTCCCTTTATCCTGGTAAAGGAAGGCGAGTCTGCAGGACCTGCTGGACAAAAAAATGGAGATGGCAACAATATCCATCTGCGAGGCCGCGGGTCATGGATTCAGTATTAAGGATCTATGTGTACTTGTAAAGTTTCCCTGAGCCGTTTGGACCGTCTACGGACGGCGTGACAAGATGGATCCCCTCTATCGAGATAGATGGGCTTTTCAAGTTGAAGGATTCTGCGTCACTGCTATCCAGGGCTAGTGTTGAGCGATACGATACTGCAAATATCGGATATCGGTCGATATTAGCTGTATCGGCCTTTCGATTCCGAATACCGATATTTTCGTCATATCGAATACCGGAATCGGATTTGTCACTGTCACTGTGAGTGTCCGTCGGTCGGGTCTGTCAGGAGTCAGCGGCACTTACCTGGCAGAAGATCTCCGGCGGTCACGTCCTGGACTGCTTGATGGCCGCCATTATCTTCTCCCTGGCGGTCACATGCAGTTTTTTCGCGATAACTGCAGTGACTGCTGGGTAATCCCGGCCGTAAAGCAGTCAGTCCGATGACGTCACCGCCGGGGAAGCAGGTAATCAGCTGTGCTGCGCCGGGATGACAGGCTCTGCCTGTCATTCTGATGTAGCAGAGCTGGATCGTCGTGGGACACTCGTTACTATGGACTGCGTCGGACAGGTGGTATACTGCTGTTTTTTTTTTTCATTTTTTTACAGGAGATCGATGGCGTCGCAGGATGAGACTGTAATAAAAGTAATGAAAACTGTGTTGTTGTTTTTTTTATTAAATTAAAAAACTTTTATATGAACATTCACCCGTCCGGGTACATAAACAATTTAACTATTTACATACAGGGACCCTGTCCGGGTTATTTATAATTCTTTGGCAGGGGTGTTCCAGGTACCACCTGGTACTCTTCTGATGCTTGCCAAACATCCGAGACACCAAGGACCACCAGGACCTGATGACGTCATGTGGCCTGTACAGTCAAGTCGTGACCCGCTATCTGGGTCTGTGTGGCCACCTCTTTATCTCCCTCCGGGTCTGGACCCCTATGTCCCGGACTGAACGAACCCCAGGGGGCCTAACAGGCGCCGGGTACGGGCCAGCTATAGTTATCATGTCCATAGCTGGGGCTGCTGAGGAGACCACTGAGGGAGGCTGGGGAGATTTACGGCGTGGGGTGGGCACTTGTGCAGAGGCGTGGATGTGGGAGGCTGAAGGCTCCGAGGGTCTCACAGGTTCCTGACACTCTGGGGAGTAGGGGTCGCACCTGGTAACATTTAGGGCGTACCATCCATTGTAACCCCAGTGTCGGGTGTAAGTCACCAAGTCTCCTGGCAACAGGTCCCTCCCCGGGTGTCCTTCTGGGAGGTGAGTCTCCACGTCCCGCCGGGTCACAAAGACTTCTAAATAAAGTCCAGGCTCCTGGATGAAGCCCCAACCACCTTTCAATTTAAAGCTCCGTACTGCACCCTTACGCCGCGGCTCCCTCAGGGTACCTTTATCTTTTCTCATCCGGTCCTTATCTGCCCGGTCCTTCTCGATGTGACGTTGGCGAAGCTTCTGGGATTCGCGCTGCTCCCTTTGTCGCTCTGCTTCCTTCTCCCAACGTCTCCACTCTTCCTCCTGACGCCGGTTGTAATTCTCCTCCAGCATCTCCATGTCTCCACCATCAAACTGCAGCTTACGATGTCCGGTTTGCGGCAGCTCTCCTGGCGCCCCCCAGTCCTGGCGGCGCTCACCTGCGGAGGAAGCAGCCGGCTCTGGAACAGATGACAGTCGGGGCTCCGGTACAGACAGGTAGACCTCTGGTGCCTGCGCGGCCTCCTCCATGAGGACAGGTGTCGCTTCTTCTGTCTCAGCGACGGGGGCAGACAGCGTGATCTGGGGTGCTGCCGGTGCAGAGTTTTTTGCAGGAACGGGTGCCTCCACTGCGACAACGTCAACTGGATCACATTGCAAGGGCTGGGATGCCCGCACGGACTCCTCTACTAGAACGGGTGCCTCACCTTCCGGTACAGACACTTCAGGTAAGAGGGATTGGCGCCGCTCCAAGTTTAGTTTTAGGGCACGCCAGCTGGCTTCCATCCTGGCGACCTCCTCCCGGTGCCGGGCCAGGCCTCTTAGGGTATCCTCCGCTTCTTGCAGCGTAGGAGGGTTTCCAGGCCGGGTGCCCAACGGTGGTTCCGTGGCGATCGGGTCGCTTCCGTGGGGGGAGAGCTCTGACTGCTCCATCCCTTCACACTTCTGCTCGTGTCCATTAGCCATCTCTGCCAAGTCACATGTGTCATTAGCATCTGGAGAGGGCCCCTCTTTTGTAGTGAGGCGGGACCTTGTGTTAGTTTCCGCACACTGAGGAGGATGAGGAGGCGGAACTGAAGAGCTGTGGGGCACGATCTTACATTGCAGTACCATTTAGAGTGGTCGGCCATCGTTTTCACGCCACTGAGTGAGTGTACACCCACGAAGAGCACGCCCTTCTTCTTCACCAGTGCCTCGTCGTGACGCAGATATGGCGGAAAAATGGCAAATACATTCTCTGATGATTTTAGCAATTCTCAAGCACAAAACCAGTTCAATTCAGGCACACAGGACTCGCTTATAGCGAGCTACAGAATCCTGTTCGTGACGCCCAAGTTGAGTCGCACAGAGCCAGAGGTTTTGGGGGTACTCGGCACCGAGCCCGTCGACTTCTATGGGGTATGTCACGGCTTTACCCGGCATTTGAATCAGAGTCTATTTTACTATGTAGAAGTGTATAAACTATAAATATATGTATATATATATGTCACAATGACATGTATATATATATATATATGTATTCTATGTGTGTATATTTTGTGTTTACAACGAAAGAAAGGGTTTTTTTTGTTGCGATTTTTTGTTCCCATAGACTTACATTGGACTTCCGGTATCGGAATCGGATATCGACGATATTTAGTGATATCGGCGATACCATTTCGATACGATATTTTTAGATATCGAGCAGTATCGCTCAACACTATCCAGGGCGCAATCCTCGGCAGTCATAGTCAGAAGAGCACTGTGGCTTAGACAGTGGAACGCGGTTTCCAAGCAGGGTTTGCTATCTTTAGCTTACAAAGTGGTCAGCTATGTGAATCTGACCTCACAGAGCTGATTTCTGAGGCAAAAGAAACAGCTTTACCGCAGCGCAGAGCTGTGACTTCTGCGTCTGGCAGGACTAGTGCCGGTAGTTGTCGGCAGTCCTTTCGGTCCAGGGGATGATCCGGTCAACCCTCTGGGGGTTTGGGTCGTTCCTCTCTTTTTTAAAAAAAAAAAAAAAAAGGGGGAATTTCTCAGAAATTCCGCATACCCTGGAAACAGAACTTCCATTAAGACAGAAGCTGACAAAAAACCCGCTAAAGCGGCCTGACGTCTGGGTCTCACTCGAGCGCTCTCGAGTGGAGGGTCGTTTACTCCAATTCAAACCGACTTGGGTTTCCTGTGTGTCGGACGCCTGGGTAACACAGGTTGTGTTGGCAGGCTACTTCATAGAGTTTCTTTCTCGACCCCCGGACAGGTTTTGCCAATCTCGCATTCCGTCAGAGCCGAGCTATTTGCCGCTCTACTACGAGAGGTTGATTCCCTTCTGCAGAAGGGTGTGGTGATACCGGTTCCGCAGAGGACCGGGGAAGAGGATTCTTATTCCAACCTCTTTGTGGTCCCCAAAAAGGAGGACAAATTTCGCCCTATTTTGGATTTCAAAGATTGAATCGGCATGTTTACATCCCGAAAATTCCGCATGGAGTCGCTTCGCTCCGTTGTGGCAGCCCTGTCGCAGAACGTCTTTTTGGTCAATCGACATTCGCGACGTTTATTTGCATGTTCCCGTCGGAAGGGCTCACCGGCGCTTCCTTCGTTTTGCCATAGGTCAGGACCATTGCCAGTTTGTGGCTCTGCCATTCGGCTTGGCCTCGGCGCCCAGAGTTTTTACAAAAATTCTAGCGCCCCTTATGGCAATTCTTCGAAGACAGGGGGTTACGATTTCCCTACCTGGACGACCTTCTGATTGTGGCGTCCTCAAAGGAGGAGGCGGGGACGGCTCGCAATCTATCCCTTCAGCTCCTGGAGGATTTCGGGTGGCTGGTCAATTGGGAGAAGTCGTCTCTGGAAGTCAATCCTGTTTTTGGGAATGCATTTCGACACTGTACGGACGGTGGTGTCTCTTCCTCCAGACAAGCGGGCATGTCTCTTTCGACATGTACAGATTATGAGGTCTACGGCAGCAATGTCCTTTCGGAAGTGTATGCGCCTTCTGGGTTTGACGTCCATGGAGGCACTTCCGTTTGCCCAATTTCATTCCAGGGCCCTCCAAAGGCTCATTCTGAGTCATTGGGATCGATCGCAAGCTTCTCTGAATTGCAGCGTCATCATCTCTCACAGGGTGCGAGAATCCCTAGGATGGTGGTTACGTCCAGGAGCGTTATTCCTGGGGAAATCTTTCCTCCCTCCGAGGTGGTCAGTCATAACCACCGATGCCAGCCTGACGGGCTGGGGGGGGTGTCTGGAACGATCTTTGGATCCAGGGAGTATGGTCATCGGAAGAGTCTGTTCTACCGATCAACATCCTGGAGTTGAGGGCAATTTTTCCTTTGCCTACAACACTGGACGGTCCCTTTAAGCGGTCTACCAGTCCGAGTGCAGACAGACAACGCGACGGCGTTGCGTATATCAACCACCAAGGCGGGACAAGGAGCTCCAGCCTCATGATGGAGGTGTCTCGGATCCTGCTATGGGCCGAGACCAAGGTTCCAGCCATCTCTGCGATCACATTCCAGGAGTCCAGAATACCACGGCGGACTTCCTCAGTCGCGAGAAGATGGATCCTGGAGAATGGAGTTTTCATCCGAAAATTTTTGCGCTGCTGTGCTTCCGTTGGGGAACTCCCCAAGTGGATTTGATGGCATCCAGGTTCAAATGCCAAACTACCGACCTTCATGTCCAGGTACAAGGACCCGAAGGCTGTGGCGGTGGTTGCTCTGGTGGCTCCGTGGGACCATTTCGAGCTAGTCTATGTGTTTCCGCCGATATCTTTACTTCCTCTGGTGCTGCGTCGGATCAGACTGGAAGAGAATTCCGGCTATGTTGATAGCCCGGATTGGCCAAGGAGGACGTGGTTCTCGACACTGGTGTCGTTTTTGGCGACACCGCCATTCCCACTTCCTCCTTGCCCGGACCTGTTAACCCAGGGGCCCGTTCGTCATCCGGACTTGAAGTCTCTGCGTTTGAAGGCGTGGCTCTTGAGACCGAAACCTTGACCCGTAGAGGTTTTTCAGCCGAAGTCATTGCCACTCTGCGAGCTGCCAGAGGTCCGGCTACTACTAAGATTTATCACAAGACTTGGTCTTTTCGTGGTTTCAGGTTCTTCAAGGAATCCGAGGATTTTTTTCCATTCCCAATTTGTTGGCTTTGCTACAGTACGGGCTGGACAAAAGGTTTGGCAGTTAGCACTCTGAAAGGTCAGGTTTCTGCCCTGTCTTTGCTATTTCGGAAGGCTATCGCCTCGCGTAGGGACGTACGTTCCTTTTTTCGCGGAGTAACCCGTCAGTTTCCACTGCGGAAGGCGTCTGTGTCTCCTTGGCGGCTCAACCTTGTCTTGGAGGCTCTTCAACATATACCTTTTGAGCCTATGGGTTCTGCTAGCCTTTCTTTAATTTCTTGGAAGGTTACCTTCTTAGTGGCGGTAACCTCTTTAAGAAGGGTTTCTGAGTTGGCAGCTTTTTCCTGCTCGCCTCCTTTCCTGGAGTTTTACCCGGATCGAGTAGTGCTTCGCACATGGGGCGATTTTCTACCTAAGGTGGTGTCGCAATTTCATGTTAACCAGGATATTGTGTTCCCCTCGCTTTGCCCGGGCCCAGGGAATGCAAAGGAACGGAACTTGCACAAATTGGATTTAGTGCGGGTCTTGAAGTTCTATTTTGTCTATTACTCAAGGTTTTCGAAAGTCAGATTCCCTGTTTGTGATTACAGCAGGTCGTAGGCGTGATCAACGAGTTTTCAAGGACTCTATAGCTCGTTGGATTCGGTCGGCCATTTTGGAGGCTTACCGTCTTAATGGCGAACCTTGCCCGATTAAGATTCGAGCTCGCTCCACGAGGGCTGTGACTTCATCGTGGGCCTTTCATCAAGGGCTTCGGCAGCTCAGCTCTGCCGAGCGGCGACCTGGCGTTTCGTCCACACATTTACAAAGTTTTATAAGGTGGACGTCAGTGCTTCCGCTGATGCGGCCTTAGGACGTAGGGTCCTGCAGGCAGCGGTAATTTAAAGTTTTTAGTTAACTTGTATTTGGCGCCTGTGGCGCATTTATCTAGGTTGTTGGGTTTCTGCCTATTTTGTTTTTTTCCACCCTAATTTTTGGACTGCTTTGGGACGTCCCACTAGTAATGACTGTGGCTCTCTTCCTTCCATCTGCAGCTGAAAGACGGATTTTGGTAAGAACTTACCTGTAAAATCCTTTTCAGCGAAGGAAGGAAGAGAGACACAGCTCCCTCCCATGGCAGAAGTGTGTTGTTGTATTTACAGATGCAGCGTGACCCTTCTCTGATAGCGATTATCTGGACTGAGGTCGACGCGCTACGGCTCTGTTCCAGCATTGCCAGCTTATTGCAGTAGTCAGGTTCAGTGAGTAGTACCTGTAACTGTGTGATTTTTTTGCCGAATGCATGCATAACCTGTACCCTTATGTTTTTTCTCTGAAGTCCTTCAGAAGGGGTTATGTTGCTTCGCTGGTGATATTGTTCTTCCTTAAGCTTGGGTACGACTGAAGAGCTGAGTAGGAGGAGCCCGAGCTGGAGGGGCCGGTCAACACTCTTTTTAATCTGAGGTGTCAATCCTATCTGGGCTCCGCCTACCCACTAGTAATGACTGTGTCTCTCTTCCTTCCTTCGCTGAAAAGGATTTTACAGGTAAGTTCTTACCAAAATCAGTCTTTTATTATGTCTGTCATTAATAAAACTCGTGAGGATGATGATGATGATGATGATGTTTATGATTCGTACATCCATTGACTGCATTATCTTACAGGTACAGATAACGTTCCTTAAGAAGCATTAATTGATAATTATGAAATGTATTTTTATGCATTAATTTAAAAAAGTAAACACTATGTTTTATTTTTTGTTACCATTTCTACTAGCCATGTGCAGATATGCGCTGTGATGACAAATTAATATTTGTCCATATTTCTTATTAAAATTTTTCATTTTAGCCCTTGAAAACTTCAATCTTTCCTGTTTTAAGCATAACAATCAGGGTGACGGCTCTTCCTTATTTGGAGCATGTTCGACATGGGTTTTTCTGTGCATGTGTAGGGAACAGGAGACTTCTTGCCGCTGTGGTACACCAAAGGGGATCTTGCTGGATGTGAGATATATTTCTTCTAGCAGACTGAAGTTTGCTCAGGATTTTCCATGATCACAAGGACCTGTGATAAGGTCATAGTCACGTGATCTGGTCATCTGATGTGTACCTCACCTGAGGGTGTGGAGTAGGCCTATAAAACAAGGAGCTGTTGTAGTTGGTGTGTGGAAGGAAGGAGTTTGGCTGGAGTCAGCCTGGAAGATTGTTTTGTTACTGTGTGCCAGTGTGCACCAGGAAGCGAGTACCAGACCACCCGGAATGGGACCTGGCGGTCTCTGCTGACCTGCAGCCGCTTAGTTAAGCCCGTCCCAAGCAAGGGTGAGTCTGGCACCAGTGGTTCTCCAAACTGGGGAGATTTATGTTCTGTTTTTATTTTGTTATCTGGACTTTTTGTTGAACTTATGATTAAAACCACTGAAATTTAAGTAAAAGGCGGTGTGTTTGCCTCATTACTGCGGCCCAGCCCTGCCTACCAGAGCGGATCCCTACAATTGGTGGCTTCAATGCGGGCAACGCAGTGAGGTCAGGCTGTTTTTTCCTGCATGACAGTAAATGTCCTAAGTAAATAAAGTGACGCAAAACCCGGTGGATAACTGTCCCAAGATGGAGAACACAGTAAAAATGCTGGAGGAGGCCATGCGGCAGCAACAGCAGGCTATGCAGCAGCAGCAGGCTATGGAGCAGCAGCAGGCTATGGAGCAGCAGCAGGCTATACAGCAACAGGCTATGGAGCAGCAGCAGATATTTAATCGACAGCAACAGGAAACCAATAGTCTAGTGATGCAGCACATCACAGCGCCGCAGACAGCAGGAGCTGCCCGGGGATGGCAGGATGTCCGGAAAGCGGTGCGTACAGCGATCCGAAAGATGGAGCAATCAGATGACGTTGAGGTGTACCTGGAGATGTTTGAAGGCGTGGCTAAAAGGGAGAGACTGCCCCGGTACCAGTGGGCCGAGATCGTGGCTCCGTTTTTTTAATTCAGGACCCGCAAAACCTCTAGGGACCTACCCCCCGAGCAACAGGAGGACTATGAGAGCGTCAAGGGTGAGATACTTGCACGTCTTGGGGTAAATGTTTTGGTCCGGGCACAGCGGGTATACCAGTGGAACTTTTCCCCTTCCGAGCCAGCTCGGTCACAGTATTATGACTTGATACACCTGATAGAAAAGTGGTTGCAGCCGGAGGTGTTGTCACCCCGCGCTATGCTGGATCGTATAGTGACTGATAAATTCTTGAGAAATTTGCCACACACCCTTCAAACATGGCTTGGACAGGCAGCCCCTACTGATGGTCTCCAAATGGTAGACCTCATTGAAAGATATGGGGCTACCAAGGAGATACAGGGAGAGACTACCCGGAAGGTACCAAGTAAATTCCACAAACCTTCACCCACAGCTCGTCGAGCAGAGACTCGGAGGGCTGCCCAGGACGTTTCGGGGAACGAAAGGGGCCCCATAATCTGTTGGCGGTGCCAACAACCAGGACATGTGAGAGCTGTTTGCCCCCACCTGACAGAGCCCATGGACAACAACTTTGGCTACTATCAGTCTCACTATGCAGAACACATGTGTGCAGTGGTCAAACCAGAGGGACCCAATATGAACCATTTGTGTAAAGTGCAGGTGGAGGGTAACCCTGCTGTGGCTCTAGTGGACTCAGGGAGTCTCGTGAGTGACCCTAATACGAGCCAGCCACGTCCAAATCAGCGAGTATACTGCTGTGAAAATGGGTGTGTTGTGTATACATGGTGACTTAAAACATTATCCTACCACCCTGGTGATGATAAACACGCCAGCGGGGAGGAGGTGACACGAGGTGGGGGTGGTGGTTAATTAGCATTAATAATGGGGAGAGATTTTCCGTTATTTTCTGTGCTTTGGCTTGTAATTACCCCTCCCACAGAACAGTCGTCGGCACCAGTGGCAAACAGGTTTCATTCTCCAGAAATCGGGCATGAACCTGGTGGCCCAGAGGAAGATGTACTGGCGGTAGGAGTACCTTTGCCTTCGGTGGAGGAGGAAAACCCCTCTCCTATAGAAGTGTTAGGTGGGGAGATGGAAGATTTGCCACCGGGACCAGAATTGTCATACTTAAATGTGGCAGGTGACAATTTTGGTACGGCGCAACTACGGGACCCTACGTTGACTCGAGCCCGGGAAAATGTACTGGTTGTCAATGGGGAACCCCAACACCCCAGGGCAGCTAAAGTATTTCCCCGATTTGAGCTGAACCAAGATTTGCTGTATGGGGTTGAAAAAATACATGGGGAAATTGTCGAGCAATTGCTGGTACCGCAGTCATATCGGAGGTTGGTAATGGACTTAGCGCATGCGCATGTACTAGGGGGACATTTGGGACCAAAGAAAACCCTAGACAGAATTCTACAACGGTTTTACTGGCTATGGGTCTATGAAGAAGTTAAACGGTATTGTTACTCTTGTCCCGTGTGCTAGGTAACCAGTCCGCAGCCTCATTTTCAGAGTCCCTTGGTGCCATTACTAATTATAGAGGTACCGTTTGAGAGAATAGCCAATGGATCTGGTGTGGACGGTTAATAAATCAGCAAGGGGTCATCAACACATCCTCGTAGTTCTAGATTACACTACCAGGTATCCTGAGGCTATTCCCCTGCGACACACCTCGGCAAAACTGATCGCAAAAGAACTCATGGGTATGTTCTCTCGGGTGGGAATCCCTCAAGAAATCTTAACAGATCAGGTGACCCCCTTTATGTCAAAAATCATGAAGGAACTCTGCCACGTGTTAAACAGTTGCTCACATCGGTCTATCATCCCCAAACAGACGGTTTAGTAGAAAGGTTCAATAAAACCCTGAAGAATATGTTGAAAAAAAAAGTCTCTAAAGATGCTAAGGACTGGGATCTCTTGTTGCCATACCTGATGTTTGCAGTGCGGGAGGTGCCCCAGGCATCTACGGGGTTCTCGCCCTTTGAACTATTATATGGCAGACATCCCCGTGGCTTACTCGATATAGCTAAAGAGGCCTGGGAAAACCATACAACTCCCCACAAAAGTGTGATAGAACATGTGGCCAAAATGCAAGAGAGAATGGAGACAGTCCTACCATTAGTCCGAGAACATATGGAATCAGCACAAAGGTCACAGAGGCAGGTCTATAACCGGGAGGCACGGGTAAGGTCCTTTAACCCTGGGGATCGGGTGTTGGTACTTGTGCCTACAGTGGATAGTAAGTTCCTTGCAAGGTGGCAGGGACCCTACGACATTATAGAGAAGGTGGGACCAGTAAACTATAAAGTACACCAACCAGGGCGGAGAAAGCCAGAACACGTATACCATGTGAATCTGCTCAAACCATGGAAAGACAGAGACCCGCTTGGTGAGGATTGTCCACGGCCTGCATTTCCAGTACAGATGGCTTCCTTGCCTCAGGAGAAGGCAAGAGAAGTCCTCTCCGCCGTCAAAATATCAGACACTTTGTCGCACAGACAAGTTCAGGAAGTCCGAGAGTTTGTTAGCCGAAATACAGATGTTTTTTCGGAACTTCCTGGTCGTACCTCCCTAATACAACATGACATTGTCACTGAGGGCAAAGTACGATTAAAGCCATATCGGGTGCCTGAGGCCCGGCGACAAGCCATCAAGGAAGAGGTCAAGAAGATGCTGCAGTTAGGGGTCATTGAAGAGTCCCAGAGTGAGTGGGCCAGCCCAATAGTCCTAATACAAAAGCCAGATGGGACACTAAGGTTCTGTAATGACTTCAGAAAACTGAATGAAATTTCTAACTTTGACGCCTACCCCATCCCGTCGATGAGTTAATAGAGCGGTTTGGGCAGGCACGTTATTTTTCACTCATTGACCTCACAAAAGGGTATTGGCAGGTGCCACTAACAAAAGCAGCGAGAGAGAAAACGGCTTTTGTAACACCCGAGGGACTGTTCCAGTATATAGTCCTACCCTTCGGGTTGCATGGCGCTCCAGCGACATTCCAGAGTTTAATGGACATTGTTCTTCGTCCTCATCGCCGATATGCCGCGGCCAATCTGGACGATATTGTGGTGTACAGTACAGACTGGGAAAGTCACTTAGCCAAGGTACAGGCGGTGATAGATTCGCTGAGACAAGCAGAGCTAACTGCCAACCCAAAGAAGTGTTCCATAGGGTTGGAGGAAGCTCGCTACCTGGGGTATGTGATTGTGAGAGGAGTTATCAAAGCCCAAATAAACAAAGTGGAGGCAATCCAAAACTGGCCCGTCCCCTCACCACAAAACAAGTGAAAGGGTTTTTGGGGTTAGTGGGATACTACCGGCGGTTTATTCACAATTTTGCAACACTGTCGGTGCCGTTAAATGACTGCCTAAAAGGCAGGAAGTTAGTAATGGTGCGATGGAATGATCAGCTTGAAGAAGCGTTTGTAAAACTAAAAGGGGCACTGTGTGTTTGTCACCATTTTTGATCACACTAGACTTCAAAAGAGAATTCATTGTCCAGACTGATGCGTCAGAGGTAGGTGTGGGTGCCGTTTTGTCTCAGGAGGTTAACGGGGAGGAGCATCACATTACTTTCCAGAGTCGAAAGCTAACTCCAGCTGAAACCAGATACAGCATTGTAGAGAGAGAGAGTGCCTGGCGATCAAGTGGGCACTGGAGTCGTTGCGCTACTATCTGTTGGGGAGAACATTTTGGTTGTTAACTGATCATTCCCCTCAGACTGGCAGTGTTGTAGCCCAGGGAGTAGATGTCACGCTGTCTAATGATATGAATACAATGTCAGTAAACTATTTATACAGGAACCACACTCTATACAACATATAGTTTAGCAACATCAGAATGTAAGTATAAAATAGATTTACCTGACACAATCTCTGCAGAACTTAGGGTTAATCTTGAGGACTTGATGTGCAGAAACGATATAGTTGAACTCAGGGTTAATCTTGAGGACTTGATGAGCTGTAACAGGAAAGTGGAGGACCGGGTCTAACCTGACCCTACACTGGGGTCCTAACTAATCCCTACCTTGGAGGTACTGATAATGGTTCAGAGGTCCAAGTCTCCAGCCTAACCCTGTCTCCTGTCAGACCCTGAACCCTGTAATCAGTCCTAAGAAGGATCCTGATTACCACCAAAGGGATATGGGCTGATCTCAGCTAAATACACAGATTATACATATAAGACAGACAGGATAGCACTCACTTGCATACACACTCAAACACCGAAGGAACATAAATGGTCTGGGAAATAAACTCTAAGTAAGTTGAGCTTAAAACAGCTAAGGAGCTCTCAACTATAAGTCTATACAGATTCATTCCTATCTGTGGTCTGCATGAAGGATTTCACTGGCAACTCCCAAAGCAGACAACCAGGAATTTAAAGGAAACCAATCAACAAATAATCAATTGCAGCCGGGAGAAACTGCACCCAGTCCCAGCACCGAGCACAGACAGAATTAACTCCCTAGCTGCCAAACACAAAGAAACAGCAACTCAGCTGTGAGAAGTCAAAATGTGCAACCGCGACGATCTTCGTGGCAATGCACACATGACAGTACCCCCCCTTCTACGAGGGGCCTCCGGACCCTCAGGGCCAGGCCTGCCCGGGTGAGTTCTGTGGAAGGTCCGAACCAAACGATCTGCGTTAACATCAGACACAGGGACCCACGTCCTCTCCTCCGGACCATACCCCTTCCAATGCACCAAGTACTGAAGGGACCGGCGATTCAGACGAGAGTCAATGATTTTTGATACTTGAAATTCCAAGTTACCATTGACCAACACTGGAGGAGGAGGTAGAGGTGACGGTATGACTGGTGCCACATACCTTTTAAGTAATGACTTGTGGAACACATTATGAATTTTAAACGTAGAAGGGAGTTCCAGACGAAATGCCACAGGATTAATTATGGAACTGATCCTGTACGGCCCGATGAATCTGGGACTCAGTTTCCAGGAGGGCACTTTAAGTTTTATATTCCTGGTAGACAACCATACCAGATCGTTCACATTCAGATCTGGACCAGAAACTCTCCTCCTATCAGCCATACGTTTGTAGCGGTTCCCCATATTACTCAAATTATTCAATACACCTCGCCACACAGAAGCAAGTGACGACGAGAAACGCTCCTCCTCAGGAACCCCAGAAGGACCCCCCCCATTGAAAGTACAAAACTGGGGATGAAAACCATATGCCCCAAAAAATGGGGACTTACCAGTGGACTCGCTCCGCCTGTTGTTAAGAGCGAACTCTGCCAGAGGCAAGAAAGAAGACCAGTCCTCCTGGTTCTCCGATACAAAACACCGGAGATATGTCTCTAAACTCTGATTCAGACGCTCTGTCTGACCATTGGTCTGTGGATGAAAAGCCGAGGAAAACGACAATTGCATTCCCCGACGTAAACAAAATACCCTCCAAAATTTGGACACAAACTGAGACCCCCTATCTGACACCACATCAGAAGGCAACCCATGAAGTCTCACGATCTCCCTAATGAACACCTGCGCCAGAGTTTTAGCATTAGGGAGTGCGGAAGAGCAACGAAATGTGCCATCTTACTGAACCTGTCAACAACCACCAGTATGACAGTATTCCCAGACGACGGAGGAAGGTCCGTAATGAAGTCCATAGATAAATGAGTCCATGGACGCTCCAGAAGTTTCAAGGGTAAAAGGGTCCCAGACGGACGGGTATGAGGAGTTTTAGAGCGAGCACAAACCCCACAGGACGCGACAAAAGTTATAACATCTTTATTAGCGTTAGGCCACCAAAATCGGCGGGAAAGGAGATCTAAAGTAGCCTTACTCCCTGGATGTCCTGCTAAAGCAGAATTATGATGTGCCTCAATAACCTTTTGTCTCAACTGATTCGGGACAAACAGTCTCCCTGGAGGTCCTGCAGGGGCATCCCCCTGAGCCTCTAACACCTCCTCCTCAAGCTCAGAACATACAGCCGACACTACCACCCCCTCCTGAAGGATAGGAATCGGGTCGTCCGTTTTCCCGGCCCCTGGGAAACTGCGAGACAAGGCATCAGCCTTTACATTCTTAGACCCCGGACGATAAGTGACGACAAAATTAAACCTGGTAAAAAACAACGACCATCGAGCTTGTCTGGAATTCAGACGCTTAGCGGATTCTAAATACAGCAGGTTCTTGTGATCAGTAATAACGGTGACCGGGTGGACTGCCCCCTCCAAAAAGTGACGCCATTCTTCAAAAGCCAATTAATGGCCAAAAGTTCCCTATTGCCGATATCATAATTCCTTTCGGCGGACGACAATTTCTTAGAAAAGAAAGCGCACGGATGCCATTTACCAGGGGACGGACCCTGGGACAATATAGCACCCACCCTACGTCAGACGCGTCCACCTCCACAATGAACGGCTGAGATACATCTGGTTGGATGAGAACGGGTGCCGAAGCAAAACATCTTTTTAAAGAGGAAAAGGCTTGGCAAGCTTTGTCCGACCACTTAGAAAAATCCGTTCCTTTTCTCGTCATGTCAGTGAGAGGTTTGACGACAGACGAGAAATTACAAATAAATTTCCGGTAGTAATTAGCAAACCCCAAAAAACGCTGCAGAGCCTTAAGATCCCCTGGCTGATCCCATTCAAGCACTGCTCTCACCTTTTCAGGGTCCATCCGGAAACCGGAGGCTGACACCAAAAAACCCAAAAACTGAAGTTCCTGTACGGCAAAAACACACTTCTCCAGTTTGGCGTATAGTTTATTGTCTCGCAAGATCTGCAACACCTGTCTCACATGCTCCTGGTGAGACACAAGATCTGGCGAGTAAATTAAAATGTCATCCAAATATACGACCACAAACACCCCCACAAGGTGACGAAAAATGTCATTAACAAAATGTTGGAATACTGCTGGAGCAGTAGTCAGACCAAAAGGCATGACCAGGTTTTCATAATGTCCCTCTGGCGTGTTAAACGCCGTTTTCCACTCATCCCCCTCTTTTATCCTAATAAGATTATACGCCCCCCTGAGATCCAATTTAGAGAACCATTTGGCGCCAACAATTTGATTGAAGAGATCAGGAATAAGAGGGAGTGGATACGGATCTCGAACAGTAATCCGATTAAGTTCGCGGAAATCCAAGCAAGGGCGTAGGCCTCCATCTTTTTTCTTCACAAAGAAGAACCCCGCGGCCACAGGGGAAGATGAAGGTCTAATATGCCCTTTGGCCAGACTTTCAGAAATATAATCTTTCATAGCCTGTCTTTCAGGACCAGAAAGATTATACAACCTAGCTTTAGGCAACTTAGCATCAGGAAGTAGATTAATAGAGCAGTCATACACGCGATGAGGAGGCAACTCCCGACACCCCTCCTCAGAGAAAACATCCCCAAAATCCTCCAAAAAAGGAGGCAATGTACTAGGCACGACCGCACTGATGACTGTGTTCATGCAGTTGCTTTTGCAAAACTCACCCCATTGGCTTATCTCTCTGGACTGCCAATTAATCACAGGGTTATGTTTAACCAGCCAAGGAAGTCCCAACACAATGGGAGTAGGTAGACCCTCCAACACATAACAAGATAATTGTTCCCTATGTATTGCCCACTACCCGAAGGTCAATGTTATGAACCTCATGAACAAAGCTACCTTGGCCGAGAGGCCTGGCGTCAATGGAGAAAATAGGGATCGGTTTGACCAATACTCTCAGATGCATACCTTGAGCCTGAGCAAACTGAGCGTCAACCAGATTAGCCCCAGAACCACTATCCAGAAGAACAGACAATCTCTTCACTCTAGTACCAACCACCACCTCCACTGGTACAAGGAACTGAGAAGAACCGGCGGATGAAATACATACTCCCAGGTTGTCGTCCACCACACAACCTGGGATTAGCAGTTTTCCGGCGACTTTTTACTTAACAAGACACGGGATGGACATTCTCCAACAAAATGTCCCTCTTTCCCACAGAAAAAACACCTTCTAGTCCTGCGGCGTGCCGCCAATCCCCTACTACGAAAAGATGTCCCTCCCAACTGCATAGGCTCATCCGAACAGACAAGGGGAACCTCAACATAAGGGACTTTAGTAGTAGGTGGAGAAACAACAGGGAGTAGAGTTACCTCACCCCTCTCCCGAAGCCGTCTATCAGTACGGATAGCTAGGGCCATAGCAGCCTCCAGAGAAGGAGGAGACTCATACTGAGCCAAAACGTCTTTTAATTTGTCAGAAAGCCCATGACAAAACTGGCTCCTAAGAGCTGGGTCATTCCACTGAGTATCCGTGGCCCATCTACGAAACTCAGAAGCAAATTCCTCCGCCGGACGATCTCCCTGCTGTAACTTACGTAATTTGGTCTCAGCAAGAGAGACCCGATCTGGGTCATCATATACCAATCCCAGAGCAGTAAAAAATTGATCTACAGACTGTAGAGCCGGGGATCCCGGAGGAAGGGAAAATGCCCAGGATTGAGGGTCCCCTTGAAGAAGTGAGATAACAATTCCCACTCTCTGCTCATCACTCCCTGATGATCGCGGCCGAAGCCGAAAATACAATTTACATGCCTCCCGGAAGGTAAAAAATTTGTCTCGCCCACCAGTGAACCTATCTGGAAGAGCTACTTTAGGTTCAATCTGGTTTGCTCCAGGGAGACAAAACTTTGGACTTAATGTCTGTCAGCTCCATGGATAATCCCTGCAACTGCAGAGCCAGCTGAGCTACTGGATCCATGGTAACTAGAGATAATTTTTTATGGCCAGTGAAAATGTCACGCTGTCTAATGATATGAATACAATGTCAGTAAACTATTTATACAGGAACCACACTCTATACAACATATAGTTTAGCAACATCAGAATGTAAGTATAAAATAGATTTACCTGACACAATCTCTGCAGAACTTAGGGTTAATCTTGAGGACTTGATGTGCAGAAACGATATAGTTGAACTCAGGGTTAATCTTGAGGACTTGATGAGCTGTAACAGGAAAGAGGAGGACCGGGGTCTAACCTGACCCTACACTGGGGTCCTAACTAATCCCTTACCTTGGAGGTACTGATAATGGTTCAGAGGTCCAAGTCTCCAGCCTAACCCTGTCTCCTGTCAGACCCTGAACCCTGTAATCAGTCCTAAGAAGGATCCTGATTACCACCAAAGGGATATGGGCTGATCTCAGCTAAATACACAGATTAGACATATAAGACAGACAGGATAGCACTCACTTGCATACACACTCAAACACAAAGGAACATAAATGGTCTGGGAAATAAACTCTAAGTAAGTTGAGCTTAAAACAGCTAAGGAGCTCTCAACTTAAGTCTATACAGATTCATTCCTATCTGTGGTCTGCATGAAGGATTTCACTGGCAACTCCCAAAGCAGACAACCAGGAATTTAAAGGAAACCAATCAACAAATAATCAATTGCAGCCGGGAGAAACTGCACCTAGACCCAGCACCGAGCACAGACAGAATTAACTCCCTAGCTGCCAAACACAAAGAAACAGCAACTCAGCTGTGAGAAGTCAAAATGTGCAACCGCGACGATCTTCGTGGCACTGCACACATGACAGTAGAGTTCAGGTGGTAGATAGATGAACATAACAGGAGAAATTGATAACGTTGCCAACCAGTTATTTAATCGGAAAATGGACAGGCAAATTCTGGCGAGATCCATGCCTTGTTCATTTTCAGAAAAGTAAGCCGGTCTACATTATCGGAGGATAGTTGCATGCGACGGTCTGTTAGTACACCACCTGCAGCACTAAAGACGCGCTCCGATAATACACTGGCAGCAGGGCAAGTCAGCACCTCCAATGCATACTGGCTAAGCTCTGGCCATGTATCCAGCTTAGAGACCCAAAACTTGAAAGGGGAAGAGCCATCTGGGAGTACACTGAGAGGGCAAGACAAGTAGTCTGTCACCATCTTACGGAAACGTTGCCTCCTGGTGACTGGTAGCGTCTCGGATGGTGTAGACATTGGTGGCGCTGCCACAAAACTTCGCCACATTTGGAACATACTGGTCTTGCCCCCCTGTGCAGAGGCGCTGCTTGTGCTCCCTCTTGTTGCAGAGCTGTCTCCACTGCCTCCACGCACAGAGCTGCTTTGTAAAGCAGTATCAGTAGCACTGCTCTCGGCTGGAATGGAGAACATTATGGATTTCACCAGTGTGTCTTGGTACTCCCGCATTTTACGCTCCTGGTTCAACGGTGTGATGAGGCTTTGTAAGTTGTCCCAGTAGCGAGGGTCTAGGAGGGTGTACACCCAATAATCAGACGTGGTGAGAATGTGGGCGATGCGGCGGTCGTTTCTCAGGCACTGCAGCATGAAATCAACCATGTGCTGCAGACTCCCAACTGGCCAACAAACGCTGTCCTCTGTAAGAGGCGTCATCTATACCTGCTCTGCATCACCCCACCCTCGCTCTACATACTGACTAGAGTGTTGTGTACCTCCCTCTGTAGTGATTTCTTCCTCCTCCATTGACTCCTCCTCATCCTCCTCACAAAGTGAGCCCTGCCAGCCCTTTGGGAGGAACCACGTTGCGCTGACTGTCCAGAAGGTGATGGAATTTGTGTCTCCTCATCCTCCACCTCTTCCAAAACCTCATCCCTTAGTGCTTGCAGTGTTTTTTGAAGCAGGCAGATAAGGGGGACAGTCAGGCTGACTAGTGCATCATCTGCACTCGCCATCCGCGTTGACTCATCAAACGCACGCAAAACGTGGCAGATGTCCTTCGTAGAGGCCCACTTAGTAGTGGTGAAGTGTGAACGGCGCAAATTGCGTGTTGATTGCGCCTGTTGCAGCTGATACTCCATTACTGCTGTCTGCTGCTCACACAACCGCTCCAACATATGTAACGTGGAATTCCACCTGGTGGGTACGTCACATATGATGCGATGTTCAGGAAGGCGAAATCTGCGTTGCAGAGCTGCAATGCGCGATCTGGCCATGCTGGAACGTCGCAAGTGAGCGCACTCTAGGCGGACCTTGTGCAGCAGTGCATCAACATCCGGATAGGCCCTCAAAAAACTCTGCACGACCAAGTTGAGCACATGTGCCAGACATGGTATGTGAGTGAGGTTGCCAAGGGCCAGAGCTGCCACCAGATTTCGGCCATTGTCACACACTACCAAGCCTGGCTGGAGATTCGCTGGCAAAAACCACACGTCGCTCTCCTGCTTGATGGCATTCCAGACCTCCTGCGCTGTGTGGCTTCGATTCCCCATGGAAATTAATTTCAGGACGGCCTGTTGACGTTTGGCCACGGCTGTGCTCATATCGGTCGCAACAGGTAAGCGTTCACGGGTCCATGTGGAGGTAGACCGTGACGGCTCCTGCAGCGATGATTCTGAGGAACTGGAGTAGGAGGAGGAGTCAATGTGTACAGACTGGATTCCTGCAATCCTTGGAGTTGGCAGAACACGTACAGCGCCACTCGCAAGATCTGTACCCGGCTCCACAACATTGACCCAATGGGCAGTGAGGGAAAGGTATCGTCCCTGGCCATGGGTACTGGTCCACGCATCGGTGGTCAGGTGGACCTTGCTACTGACGGCGTTTAGTAGCGCATGTTTAATTTTTCCCTCAACATGCTTTTGCAGAGCAGGGACGGCTTGCCTGTTGAAATAAAATCGGCTTGGCACATTGTATTGTGGGACTGCCAATGCCATTAAGTTCCGGAAATTGTCAGTCTCCACCAGCCTGAATGACAGCATTTCAAGGGACAGGAGTTTTGCAATGCCAGCATTCAGAGCCTGTGCTCGTGGATGGTTTGATGAGTATGGCCATCTTTTATCCCATGCCTGTGCTACCGATGGCTGTTTTGTGGCCTGGGAGTGTGAGGATGACAGGGAACTTGCAGCTGTGGGTGGAATAACACTTTGTCTCTGGACAACAGTGACCGAGGTTCTTCCATGGCGATCGTGTGAGGAAGCCGAACCAGCTGTGTGTGAGCTGGAGGAAGAGGCTCCAACACGAGCTGAAGATGTAGGTGCTGCTGTAGGTTGGCCTACATCTCCAGTGTGTCTTTGTATCTCAACTACGTGCTTTGTCCGCACATGTTTCCACATATTAGTGTTATTGAGGTTACTGACACTTTTACCTCTTTTTACTTTTTGCTTACACAGCTTGCATTTGACATAGCAAATATCATCTGCAAGTGTGTCAAAAAATGACCACGCAGTGCAAGTCCTGGGAGCGCCCGTTTTGACTTTTGGAAGAGAACTGCTCCCAACAGGTGCCAAACTGGAGGCTACAGGCAACCGAGTCTGCAGCCTACCTCTCCCTCCTGTTTGTACCGTTGGGCCAATCTCTTCCTCAGAGCTGCTCCCACCACCTTCCTGTTCCTCACGCCATGTTGGGTCTTGGACCTCATCATCTCCACTACCCTCTTCCAACACCTGCTGCTGTTGGGTGGTCTGGACAGCACCATGCTCAACAAAAACTGGCAACTGAGTCTCATCATCATCAGATGCGTTCTGCGGTGTGCTGACCATCGGCACTGGCTCACCCGCCTCTTCAGATTCAGAGAGACACAGCTGTTGCGCATCACTGCATACTCCCTCTTCTTCAAATTCCAGAATGCTGCTTGGCTGGGCCCCTGTTTGCAAGCCAACAGATTCTGAGAACAGAAGCAGAGACTCAGCTGGCTCCAGTTCAGAACTCTCTGACTGCCTGGGCAATTTGACAGGCGGTGAACAGACAGATGGTTGCTTAACAGTGTTGTGGTCCTGAGAGGAGGTGGAAGCAATTGAAGTCGATGCATTGGCTGCCATCCAACCAAAAACGGCTTCAATTTGTTCTTCCCGCAGCAGGGGGGTACGCCGAGCTCCTACAAAACTGCACATAAAGGAACGCTCACGGGGAAAACTGGTGGATGCTGTGTCACTGGGGGCGGCAGCAGCCACAGAATCCCACGTCCTCTCCCTGCTGAAACTCCACGGCCACGACCACGTGCCTTACTCCCTGCCTTCTTCATCTTGGTAGATTGTTAAAGAAAGTCAGAAAAGTTATAAGGCCTAAGTGTGGTTATTACGCAGAGACTGCAGTGAACACTGCACACAACTGTTAAGTATCTCTGAAAGGCTCCTTTCTGTAATTCTATAGTGTTTGCAACCAATGTATTGGATACGGATGGAAGCGCGTCACACTAATAGATTTGAGTTATTTGAAATGGAATGGAGCAGCACCAATTAGAGAAAAATGACAAGGATGAGGCAGTGACACACGTTCAGCAGACTACAACCAGCAGTGGTTGAAAAACTAACTGGAGCGTGATCTGCACTCAAAAAAAAAAAAAACCTCACAGACTAGAGTGAACACTGAACACAACTGTTCACTATCTCTGAAAGGCTCCTTTCTGTAATTCTATAGTGTTCGCAACCAATGTATTGGATACGGATGGAAGTGCGTCACACTAATAGATTTGAGTTATTTGAAATGGAATGGAGCAGCACCAATTAGAGAAAAATGACAAGGATGAGGCAGTGACACACGTTCAGCAGACTACAACCAGCAGTGGTTGAAGAACTAACTGGAGCGTGATCTGCACTCAAAAAAAAAAAAACCTCACAGACTAGAGTGAACACTGAACACAACTGTTCACTATCTCTGAAAGGCTCCTTTCTGTAATTCTATAGTGTTTGCAACCAATGTATTGGATACGGATGGAAGTGCGTCACACTATAATTTCAATTGAATGGAGCAGCAAGAATTACACTAAAGAAAAAAAAAAAGAGTCTGTGAGTGACACGTGCAGATGCCTACAAACAGCGTTGGAAAAAGAGCAAACTGCAGCGTCACCTGCACTCACACACACCTTGCACAGAGCTATTAAAAAAACACTGGCAAAAGGAAGCTTTACACAGCGGTTGGTAAACTAGCCTGCCTAGAGCACAGTACACAAAATCGCAATCTCTAACTGTCCCTCAGAGTCAGCAGAGCAGCGTTCTGTCCCTTACTGAATTCACAGCACAGTGACGCTAAAATAGCGGCGGCGCCTTTTATAGTGCATTCTGACATCATTTCAGCATCCAATCACAGCCATGCCATTAGTTAACATGACCGCAGCAGTACAGGATGTGCCCACACTTCTTAGGATTCCTCATTGGCTGACTAAAATCACATTGCCTCTCAAAGAATTATGGGAACTTCCGATTCCGGTATACGATATATGGAAAATATCGGAACTAAGTATCGGAATTCCGATACAGCGAATATCGTCCGATACCCGATACTTGCGGTATCGGAATGCTCAACTCTAGCAACAACAGCACCTTAATAACAGGGTTTTTTCAGCAAAGTGACAGCAAGCAAGGGTAGTATAAAACTACTTATTGTAAATTCTTGAAACCAAACAATGTGATGCTCACATCACAAAAGAAGGGATAAAGGGTAAAGTATGAAAAAATTACAAATCTTTATTGAAACATTTATATGTAAAATTAAGAATAGGTGTAGGTACAGGCAGGGACAGCTCAGGTCAGTGCAAGATGACCACACTGCCTAAGAGGAAAAGGTAGGCGAACTGGTCCCAGACATCATTAATATAGCTAGCACACAAAGCAGCATTATACATACAATACATACATAGTTCTCGTGACTAGTGTTGAGCATTCCGATACCGCAAGTATCGGGTATCGGCCGATATTCGCGTTATCGGAATTCCGATACTTAATTCCGATACTTTTTCAATATCGTATACCGGAATCGGAAGTTCCCATAATTCTTTGAGAGGCAATGTGATGTTAGTCAGCCAATGATGAATCTTATGAAGTGTGGGCACATCCTGTAATGCTGCGGTCATCTTAACTAATGGCATGGCTGTGATTGGCTGCTGAAATGATGTCAGAATGCACTATAAAAGGCGCCGCAGCCATTTTAGCGTCACTGTGCTGTGAACTCAGTTAGGACAGAACGCTACTCTGCTCACTCTGAGGGACAGTTAGATATTGCGATTTTGTGTACTACTGTGCTTGAGGCAGGCTAGTTTACCAACCGCTGTGTAAAGCTTCATTTTGCCAGTGTTGTTTTAACAGCTCTGTGCAAGGTGTGTGTGTGACAGTGCAGGTGACGCTGCAGTTTGCTCTGCATCCACCGCTGTTTGTAGGCATCTGCACGTGTCACTGACTCTTTTTTTGTTTTATTTTATTTTGTGGAATTGGTGCAGCTCCATTATATTAGAAAAAAATCAAATCTATTAGTGTGACGTGCTTCCATCCGTATACAATACATTGGTTGCAAACACTATAGAAGTACAGAAAGGAGCCTTTCACAGCTACTGAACAGTTGTCTGCAGGGTTTACTGTAGTCTGTGAGCTTTTAATTTTGTGAGTGCAGATTACGCTCCAGTTAGTTCTTCAACCACTGCCGGTTGTAGTCTGCTGAGCGTGTGTCACTGCCTCATCCTTCACATTTTTCTCTAATTGGTGCTGCTCCATTTTAGTGGAAAAAAATCTAATCTATTAGTGTGACGCGCTTCCATCCGTATACAATACATTGGTTGCAAACACTATAGAAGTACACAAAGGGGCCTTTAACAGCTACTGAACAGTTGTGTTTCAGTGTTCACTGTAGTCTGTGAGCTTTTCATTTTGTGAGTGCAGATTACGCTCCAGTTTGTTCTTCAACCACTGCCGGTTGTAGTCTGCTGAGCGTGTGTCACTGCCTCATCCTTCACATTTTTCTCTAATTGGTGCTGCTCCATTTTAGTGGAAAAAAATCTAATCTATTAGTGTGACGCGCTTCCATCCGTATACAATACATTGGTTGCAAACACTATAGAAGTACACAAAGGGGCCTTTAACAGCTACTGAACAGTTGTGTTTCAGTGTTCACTGTAGTCTGTGAGCTTTTCATTTTGTGAGTGCAGATTACGCTCCAGTTTGTTCTTCAACCACTGCCGGTTGTAGTCTGCTGAGCGTGTGTCACTGCCTCATCCTTCACATTTTTCTCTAATTGGTGCTGCTCCATTTTAGTGGAAAAAAATCTAATCTATTAGTGTGACGCGCTTCCATCCGTATACAATACATTGGTTGCAAACACTATAGAAGTACACAAAGGGGCCTTTAACAGCTACTGAACAGTTGTGTTTCAGTGTTCACTGTAGTCTGTGAGCTTTTAATTTTGTGAGTGCAGATTACGCTCCAGTTTGTTCTTCAACCACTGCCGGTTGTAGTCTGCTGAGCGTGTGTCACTGCCTCATCCTTCACATTTTTCTCTAATTGGTGCTGCTCCATTTTAGTGGAAAAAAATCTAATCTATTAGTGTGACGCGCTTCCATCCGTATACAATACATTGGTTGCAAACACTATAGAAGTACACAAAGGGGCCTTTAACAGCTACTGAACAGTTGTGTTTCAGTGTTCACTGTAGTCTGTGAGCTTTTCATTTTGTGAGTGCAGATTACGCTCCAGTTTGTTCTTCAACCACTGCCGGTTGTAGTCTGCTGAGCGTGTGTCACTGCCTCATCCTTCACATTTTTCTCTAATTGGTGCTGCTCCATTTTAGTGGAAAAAAATCTAATCTATTAGTGTGACGCGCTTCCATCCGTATACAATACATTGGTTGCAAACACTATAGAAGTACACAAAGGGGCCTTTCACAGATACTGAACAGTTGTCTGCAGGGTTCACTGTAGTCTGTGAGGAATAACCACACTTAGGCCTTATAACTTTTCTGACTTTCTTTATCAATCTACCAAGATGAAGAAGTCAGTGAGTAAGGCACGTGGTCGTGGTCGAGGCCGTGGATTTGCAGCAGGGAGAGGACGTGGGGATTCTGTGGCTGCTGCCGCACCCAGTGACACAGCATCCACCAGTTTTCCCCGTGAGCGTTCCTTTATGCGCACTTTTGTAGGAGCTCAGCGTACCCCCCTGCTGCGTGAAGAACAAATTGAAGCCGTTGTTGGTTGGATGGCAGCCAATGCATCGACTTCAATAGCTTCCACCTCCTCTCAGGACCACAGCACTGTTGAACAACCATCAGTCTCTTCACCGCCTGCCAAATTGCCCAGGCAGTCAGAGAGCTCTGTACAGGAGCCAGCTGAGTCTCTGCTTCTGTTCTCAGAATCTGTTGGCTTGCAAACAGGGGCCCAGCCAAGCAGCATTCTGGAATGTGAAGAAGAGGCAGTATGCAGTGATGCGCAACAGCTGTGTCTCTCTGAATCTGAAGAGGCGGGTGAGCCAGTGCCGATGGTCAGCACACCGCAGAACGCATCTGATGATGATGAGACTCAGTTGCCAGTTTCTGTTGAGCATGGTGCTGGCCAGACCACCCAACAACAGCAGGTGTTGGAAGAGGGTAGTGGTGGAGATGATGAGGTCCAAGACCCAACATGGCGTGAGGAACAGGAAGGTGGTGGGAGCAGCTCTGAGGAAGAGATTGCCCCAACGGTCCAAACAGTAGGGAGAGGTAGGCTGCAGACTCGCTTGCCTGTAGCCTCCAGTTTGGCACCCGTTCGGAGCAGTTCTCTTCCAACAGCCAAACCGGGCGCTCCCAGGACTTGCTCTGCGTGGTCCTTTTTTGATACAGTTGCAGATGATATTTGCTATGTCAAATGCAAGCTGTGTAATCAAAAAATTAAAAGAGGTAAAAGTGTCAGTAACCTTAATACAACAAATATGTGGAAACATGTGCGGTCAAAGCACTTTGTTGAGTTACAAAGACACACTGGAGATGTAGGCCAACCTACAGCAGCACCTACATCTTCAGCTCGTGTTGGAGCCTCTTCCTCCAGTTCACACACAGCTGGTTCGGCTTCCTCACAGGATCGCCATGGAAGAACCTCTGTCACTGTTGTCCAGAGACACAGTGTTATTCCACCCACAGCTGCAAGTTCCCTGTCATCCTCACACACCCAGGCCACAAAACAGCCATCGGTAGCACAGGCATGGGAGAAAAGACGGCCATACTCGGCAAACCATCCACGAGCACAGGCTCTGAATGCTGGCATTGCAAAACTCCTGTCCCTTGAAATGCTGTCATTCAGGCTGGTGGAGACTGACAGTTTCCGTGAATTAATGGCATTGGCAGTCCCACAATACAATGTGCCCAGCCGATTTTATTTCAGCAGGCAAGCCGTCCCTGGTCTGCAAAAGCATGTTGAGGCAAAAATTAAACATGCGCTACTAAACGCCGTCAGTAGCAAGGTCCACCTGACCACCGATGCGTGGACCAGTACCCATGGCCAGGGACGATACCTTTCACACACTGCCCATTGGGTGAATGTTGTGGAGCCGGGTACACATCTTGCGAGTGGCGCTGTACGTGTTCTGCCAACTCCAAGGATTCCGGAATAAAGTCTGTCCACATTGACTCCTCCTCCTACTCCAGTTCCTCAGAATCATCGCTGCAGGAGCCGTCACGGTCTACCTCCACATGGACCCGTGGACGCTTACCTGATGCGACCGATATGAGCACAGCCGTGGCCAAACGGCAACAGGCCGTTCTGAAATTAATTCCCATGGGGAATCGAAGCCACACAGCGCAGGAGGTCTGGAATGCCATCAAGCAGGAGAGCGACGTGTGGTTTTTGCCAGCGAATCTCCAGCCAGGCTTGGTAGTGTGTGACAATGGCCGAAATCTGGTGGCAGCTCTGGGCCTTGGCAAACTCACTCACATACCATGTCTGGCACATGTGCTCAACTTGGTCGTGCAGAGTTTTTTGAGGGACTATCCGGATCTTGATGCACTGCTGCACAAGGTCCGCCTAGAGTGCGCTCACTTGCGACGTTCCAGCATGGCCAGATCGCGCATTGCAGCTCTGCAACGCAGATTGCGCCTTCCTGAACATCGCATCATATGTGACGTACCCACCAGGTGGAATTCAACGTTACATATGTTGGAGCGGTTGTGTGAGCAGCAGCCAGCAGTTATGGAGTATCAGCTGCATCAGGCGCAATCAACACGCAATTTGCGCCGTCCACACTTCACCATTAATGAGTGGGCCACTATGAAGGACATGTGCCACGTTTTGCGTGCGTTTGATGAGTCAACGCGGATGGCGAGTGCAGATGATGCACTAGTCAGCCTGACTGTCCCCCTTATCTGCCTGCTTCAAAAAACACTGCAAGCAATAAGGGATGAGGTTTTGGAAGAGGTGGAGGATGAGGAGTCACAAATTCCATCACCTTCTGGAAAGTCAGCGCAACGTGGTTCCTCACAAAGGGCTGGGCAGGGCTCACTTTGTGAGGAGGATGAGGAGGAGGAGTCAATGGAGGAGGAAGACATCGCTCCAGAGGGAGGTACACATTGCTCTAGTCAGTATGTAGAGCGAGGGTGGGGTGATGCAGAGCAGGCAGAGATAACGCCTCTTGCAGAGGACAGCGTTTCTTTGCCAGTTGGGAGTCTGCAGCACATGGTTGATTTCATGCTGCAATGCCTAAGAAACGACCGCCGCATCGCCCACATTCTCACGACGTCTGATTATTGGGTGTACACCCTCCTAGACCCTCGCTACCGGGACAACGTCAAAAGCCTCATCACACCGTTGAACCGTGAGCGTAAAATGCGGGAGTACCAAGACACACTGGTGCAATCCCTAATGTTCTACCTTACTGCCGAGAGCACTGCTTTACAAAGCAGCTCTGTGCGTCGAGGCAGTGTAGAGAGCTCTGCAACAAGAGGGAGCACACGCAGTGCCTCTGCACAGGGAAAGACCAGTATGTTAAAAATGTGGCAAAGTTTTGTGGCAGCGCCACAAATGTCTACACCATCCGAGAGGGCTCCAGTCAGCGGGAGGCAACGTATCCGTCAGATGGTGACAGACTACTTGGCTTTGCCTCTCAGTGTACTCCCAGATGGCTCTTCCCCATTCAAGTTTTGGGTCTCTAAGCTGGATACATGGCCAGAGCTTAGCCAGTATGCATTGGAGGTGCTGGCTTGCCCTGCTGCCAGTGTATTATCGGAGCGCGTCTTTAGTGCTGCAGGTGGTGTACTAACAGACCGTCGCATGCGACTATCCTCCGATAATGTAGACCGGCTTACTTTTCTGAAAATGAACAAGGCATGGATCTCGCCAGAATTTGTCTGTCCGTTTTCAGATTAAATAACTGGTTCGCAACGTTATCCATGTCTCCTGTTATGTTCATCTTTCTACCACCTGAACTCTACTCCATGGGCTCCAACACTGCCAGTTGCTGCTCAGAAGTGTCGTGTCCACAGAACAAAACACAAGCTCTACTGTTAGTGGGGTTCAGTAACGCCAGCTGTTCCCCTGCTGTGTGAACGGCAAGAAGTCTCCTGTTCGCGACACATGGACAGAAAAACACATGACCAACATGCTCCAAATAGGGAAGAGCCGTCACCCTGCTTGTTATGCTGAAAACATGAAATTGTGAAGTTTTGCAGGCCTAGAATGATAAATTTTTATGACAAATATGGACAAATAATAATTTGTCATCACAGCGCATATCTGCACATGTCTATTAGAAATGGTAACAAAAAATAAAACATAGTCTACTCTTCACATTTTGAAATTAATGCATAAAAGTACATTTCAGACTTATGAATTAATGCTTTTTAAGGAACTTTATCTGTACCTGTAAGATAATGCAGTCAATGGATGTACGAATCATTAAATCCTCATCATCATCATCACGAGTTTTATTTATGACAGACATTATAAAATACACATACTGATGCCAACTGTAACTTCAAACACCATATATGAAATGGCCAGCATGTAAACATGGTAATAATGTCCAATAATAAATTATTACATCTAGAAAGTGCATCATGCATACTGACAATAGGTAGTTATACCTGCAAGTGCTGTTGAAACAACCACAAGAGATATAAATTAATACTGGTATATAGGTATCACAGTGCATAGTTACTCATGGACAATGTTGATGTAATACTGTATCTCAATTAAGTCAGCGTCAACCATTAGGCTTGTTAGTCTTGTACATTGTTAAAGAGGGAACGTAATTTTTTTGTTTGTCATAGGTGGAGTATTACACATTAAATTATTACTGCTGTATTTTTTTTTGCGTCCCTAGTGCGCAATAACGCAGCCTAACCTCACATTTTATAGTCAGCTAATTGCCACACGCTACCCTACCCTACGCGTGACAGTAGGAAGGTAGTGTTGACGGATAAAGCTTTGCGCAACCAGACATTCTTTTACCCTCTTCAACACTCTACAAGCAAAAAATGCATGATTTCAGCCGCAGACTTTATTGACGTACAGTATAACATCGGCATTACCCATCAGAGGCTGTCCACTGTCTGATACAGACATAGAATATACCTTTGCTATCCGTAGCCTTTGTTTCACCTACACTCACACACTTAAATTGTGACAAACAATGCCTAATGTTTTTTTAAATGGTTATTTTTTATCGTACATTATTGTGTCATCAATCACATTGATGAGTCCATGCTGGACATGTCATACATGCTATAGAAAGTTACGATTTTATGAACTTAAATAATTGAAATGTCTGTGACTGTCACATAAAATTTGCGATGATGATGATGAGTGACTATTACAAAATCCATTGTCTTCACTATGTTATGGTTTAACATAGCGTTCCTTAAGCATTATTCATAAAAAAAAAATGGACTTTTATTCTTAAATTTACAACACTATATTTTGTTACCAATTTTTTGGGTGTTGTGTTGTTCCATTTATTTTTGGCATGTGCATATATGCGTTTATATTTGTATTTTCTTTATTTTTCCTTCTTGAAATTAGAAAACATGTGTATCTTTGTACCGTGTTAGCCAGTAGATAGAAAAATATTTAGACTTCAGAGTCAGCAGTGGTTGATACCTTTTAATGGATAACTGAAAAGATGGAAACAAATTGCAAGCTTTCAAGGCTACTCACGTCTCTTCATCAGGGAAAGACTAACAAAAAAAATTTAAAGCATCACATATTTCTATACACAACAGGACACAGGAATAGTGCAATAGGTAAGACAAGTAAGTGACGTGTATCAGAACTGTCATTATCTCACAGGGATGAACATAAATATTGGAACAGTTCCTAGATAAGGATAGAAAGTTTGATTGCCCTCTCATTGGCGTATTTTTTTGGGTTTTCATGACCCTGGAAGGGCATAGACGCAGATTCCTTAATTGATATAGAATGACATAAATCCATGTGATCTATTCATTCCATCACTAACAGTGTCAAAGGTCATGATGAGCTTATATTCTGAAACCTTTGTACGTTTCTCATATTTGAAGTTATATTTTAATACCAGTAATTCCATATCCATGATGCTATGACCGGGCATACAAAAGTCTTTTGCCACAGGTAAATTCATTAATTTATCTGTGATTGTGTGGCGCTGATAATTCATCCTTGTTCTCCTTTTTGTTGCCGGTCTCCCCTCACTTGTCCCTCCCTCACTTGTCTTAGCTATTCCTGTGTATTGTTGTGTGTAGAAATATGTGATTCTTCATTTTTGGCTTTACTCTTAGCCTGATGAAGACACCTGAGTAGTCTCGAAAGCTTTCAATTTGTTACCATATTTTCAGTTAGCCATTAAACGTTATCAACCACAGAGGACTGTCAAGTATAAATATTTTTCTATTCTTGTAATTGAAATTTATCATTTTATTGTTGTAGTAAAAGTTCATTTATTCTTGTTTGAAGTACATACATTTGCAATGGCCATGTAACAAGGCAATAACTCAATATTTTGTGCCTACACCCTCCTTGACCCTGGGCTTCAACAGCGCCAGTTGCTGCTCAGAAGTGTTAGATGCACATATGAAAACAATCGCTGATGTGTTTGTGGGGTTCAGTAACGCCTGCTGTTCCCCTGCTGTGTGTCTGGCAAAAATTACTGCTGCTAACTACAACTTCAACTTCAAACGTCTCATACTAGGCCTCTGCCTACACCCTCCTTGACCCTGGGCTTCAACAGCGCCAGTTGCTGCTCAGAAGTGTTAGATGCACAGATGAAAACAATCGCTGATGTGTTTGTGTGGTTCAGTAACGCCTGCTGTTCCCCTGCTGTGTGTCTGGCAAAAATTACTGCTGCTAACTACAACTTCAACTTCAAACGTCTCATACTAGGCCTCTGCCTACACCCTCCTTGACCCTGGGCTTCAACAGCGCCAGTTGCTGCTCAGAAGTGTTAGATGCACAGATGAAAACAATCGCTGATGTGTTTGTGGGGTTCAGTAACGCCTGCTGTTCCCCTGCTGTGTGTCTGGCAAAAATTACTGCTGCTAACTACAACTTCAACTTCAAACGTCTCATACTAGGCCTCTGCCTACACCCTCCTTGACCCTGGGCTTCAACAGCGCCAGTTGCTGCTCAGAAGTGTTAGATGCACAGATGAAAACAATCGCTGATGTGTTTGTGGGGTTCAATAACGCCTGCTGTTCCCCTGCTGTGTGAACGGCAAAAAGTCCTGCTGCCTCCACCCTGTTCTCTTCTCATCCCTGGGTTACAACACCGCCAGTTGTTTCTCGGAAGTGCTGTTAGCACAGTCTACACTTGCTCCTGTGTTACTGGGGTTCAGTAATGTCAGCTGTTCCCCTGCTGTGTGAACGGCAAAAAGTCCTGCTGCCTCCACCCTGTTCTCTTCTCATCCCTGGGTTACAACACCGCCAGTTGTTTCTCGGAAGTGCTGTTAGCACAGTCTACACTTGCTCCTGTGTTACTGGGGTTCAGTAATGTCAGCTGATCCCCTGCTGTGTGAACGGCAAAAAGTCCTGCTGCCTCCACCATGTTCTCTTCTCATTCCTGGGCTACAACACCGCCAGTTGTTGCTCGGAAGTGCTGTTAGCACAGTCAACACTTGCTCCCGTGTTACTGGGTTCAGTAATGTCAGCTGTTCCCCTGCTGTGTGAACGGCAAAAAGTCCTGCTGCCTCCACCCTGTTCTCTTCTCATCCCTGGGTTACAACACCGCCAGTTGTTTCTCGGAAGTGCTGTTAGCACAGTCTACACTTGCTCCTGTGTTACTGGGGTTCAGTAATGTCAGCTGTTCCCCTGCTGTGTGAACGGCAAAAAGTCCTGCTGCCTCCACCCTGTTCTCTTCTCATCCCTGGGTTACAACACCGCCAGTTGTTTCTCGGAAGTGCTGTTAGCACAGTCTACACTTGCTCCTGTGTTACTGGGGTTCAGTAATGTCAGCTGTTCCCCTGCTGTGTGAACGGCAAAAAGTCCTGCTGCCTCCACCCTGTTCTCTTCTCATCCCTGGGTTACAACACCGCCAGTTGTTTCTCGGAAGTGCTGTTAGCACAGTCTACACTTGCTCCTGTGTTACTGGGGTTCAGTAATGTCAGCTGATCCCCTGCTGTGTGAACGGCAAAAAGTCCTGCTGCCTCCACCATGTTCTCTTCTCCTTCCTGGGCTACAACACCGCCAGTTGTTGCTCGGAAGTGCTGTTAGCACAGTCAACACTTGCTCCTGTGTTACTGGGGTTCAGTAATGTCAGCTGTTCCCCTGCTGTGTGAACGGCAAAAAGTCCTGCTGCCTCCACCCTGTTCTCTTCTCATCCCTGGGTTACAACACCGCCAGTTGTTTCTCGAAGTGCTGTTAGCACAGTCTACACTTGCTCCTGTGTTACTGGGGTTCAGTAATGTCAGCTGTTCCCCTGCTGTGTGAACGGCAAAAAGTCCTGCTGCCTCCACCCTGTTCTCTTCTCATCCCTGGGTTACAACACCGCCAGTTGTTTCTCGGAAGTGCTGTTAGCACAGTTAACACTTGCTCCCGTGTTACTGGGGTTCAGTAATGTCAGCTGTTCCCCTGCTGTGTGAACGGCAAAAAGTCCTGCTGCATCCACCCTGTTCTCTTCTCATCCCTGGGTTACAACACCGCCAGTTGTTTCTCGGAAGTGCTGTTAGCACAGTCTAAACTTGCTCCTGTGTTACTGGGGTTCAGTAATGTCAGCTGTTCCCCTGCTGTGTGAACGGCAAAAAGTCCTGCTGCCTCCACCCTGTTCTCTTCTCATCCCTGGGTTACAACACCGCCAGTTGTTTCTCGGAAGTGCTGTTAGCACAGTCTACACTTGCTCCCGTGTTACTGGGGTTCAGTAATGTCAGCTGTTCCCCTGCTGTGTGAACGGCAAACAGTCCTGCTGCCTCAACTTTAATTTCCATGGGTACCTTCTGCTACCCATCCGGGTTCCAGTACCGTCAGCTGGTTCTCCGCAGTGCCTTTGGCCTAGGTGCCTCCATGTCGGTATCCGAGTTCCAGCAACGTCTGCTGGTCCTTGGTAGTGCTTTGGAGCACAGGTACCTCCTGCTTAGTAACCATGTCCCAGTAACGTCAGCTGGTCCTCGGTTGTGCCTTTGGCTCTTTTCCTTCTGCTGCCCCTCCGGGTTCCAGCACAGTCAGCTGGTCCTCGTCACTTGCATTGGCTCTTGTACCTTCTTCTACCCGTCCGGGTTCCAGTACCGTCAGCTGGTTCTCCGCAGTGCCTTTGGCCTAGGTGCCTCCATGTCGGTATCCGAGTTCCAGCAACGTCTGCTGGTCCTTGGTAGTGCTTTGGAGCACAGGTACCTCCTGCTTAGTAACCGTGTCCCAGTAACGTCAGCTGGTCCTCGGTTGTGCCATTGGCTCTTTTCCTTCTGCTGACCCTCCGGTTTCCAGCACAGTCAGCTGGTCCTCGTTACTTTCATTGGCTCTTGTACCTTCTGCTACCCATCCGGGTTCCAGTACCGTCAGCTGGTTCTCCGCAGTGCCTTTGGCCTAGGTGCCTCCATGTCGGTATCCGAGTTCCAGCAACGTCTGCTGGTCCTTGGTAGTGCTTTGGAGCACAGGTACCTCCTGCTTAGTAACCGTGTCCCAGTAACGTCAGCTGGTCCTCGGTTGTGCCATTGGCTCTTTTCCTTCTGCTGACCCTCCGGGTTCCAGCACAGTCAGCTGGTCCTCGTTACTTCCATTGGCTTTTGTACCATCACCAACAGGACAAAGAAGGTTAAGACAAACTACAAGATACAGAACAAGAGACAGAAGAACAATAAGCAGAAGATCAAAAAGCAGAAGAACATTAAGTATAAGACCAAAATGAAGAGCAAAATATATGCTCTAAATTCTAAGCAGAAGAAGACTAAGCAGTGTATGGGGGTGAGTCCGTTCCTCCTCGTGGTGCCCCTGGAAAATGCCTGATGCTGCTGCAGGCTAAACTGAACGCGGACAAATACTGTTGTAATTAAAATCTTTCGTGACAGCATGAACGGAAGGATGAAAATTCAGAGTTTTACAGATTACAAGTACAGGAATGTCTGTCACAAATAAGAATATGATGAAAAGGATGAATAGGAAGAAGATGAAGAAGTAGAATATGAAGAATAATAACTGTTTAATAAGAACAATATAACTAATGTTAACAAAAAGATGAATAGCAAGAAGTTTTAGAAGATTAAGAAGGTGAAGATGAAGAATAATTTGATGAGAAAGATGATGCTGCTGAAGATTATGAAGGAGAAAGTGTGTGAAAAGTTAAAAAGGTGAAGAGCATGGAAGTTGTGAAACAGACATATTTGACAAAATAGAAAAAAGGTTAACAACATTGTCAATTTCTTCAGTCAATCCAAACGTATTTCAAAAAAAGAAATATTAATGCTATTCCATTGCATTGTGTTAAACATCTATGCCTTTAATGTCTCCTCAACCTCCCCCAATAAATTCTACATTACTCTTTGTTGTTTTCCTTCATGTACAATTAACCAACAAGGCAAGAATGGGTTTTTTTTAATTCCGATATTTTGTTCCCATAGACTTACATTGTATTTCCGGTATCGGTATCGGGTATCGCCGATATTTTTTGTGTATCGGCGATACCATTCCGATTCCGATACTTTTGGATATCGGAAAGTATCGCTCAACTCTACTCGTGACACATAACAGTAATCTGCATATACACCTTTTAAATAAAGAATGATACACAATGATCAGGTACTGGTGAAAAAAGAGATCACAATCACTATCACAGAGGAGAACTAAGTAATCAGTGTCATAGGCTGCTGTATACAGGTATAGCTGGACGGGAACACCAGAGCAGTTAAATGCAAGGACCTGTGGGCGAAGTGCCACAACAGCGTACGGTAGATTACCTTACTGCTTGGTGTTGGTATGAAGGCTGGGACCGGTGCGTCTGCCCCGACGCACGTTTCGGAGCTGAGTCCTTCGTCAGGGGGCATGATCAGTGAGAAGAACCGGGAGGTTTAAAAAGGGGAATAGACCGGATATTACATACCGTGGACCGGAAGTGACGCCTACTGTTGCCGTGGTGACTAACTATGCCGAGCGGCGCCGGCGTCATGCGGGAGGCAGGCCGACATCGTGGATGTCATGACTACCAGACGCATACAGACGCCAGAAGCCGAACGGCAAGCGAGGCACAACACAGAGGCGTACTGGGGCCACGGCCATGAAATATCTGTCAGCGCAACGCAAGTGCAAACGAGTGCCTAACTGTGTATTATGTGGGATGCGAATAAAAGTGTCAGAATATAACGGTGTATAGGGAAACAAGGGGTAATTGTTAAACTAGCGATATAAGGACTATAAACACAGATGACTCAAGTATGAGATAATAAAGAACTGAACAAAACGCAAAACATAAAAATAAAATAAATTAAAAAATTATAATAGAATGAATGAATACAATGATCAGACAAAAATACAACAAATAGAACAATCAAGAAATAATCATTACTACATGCCAAGTGGCCAATCTTTTTGCTCACAATATAAATAATGAAAAATTCATAAAAAATAATAATAAATAATGAAAAATAGTAATAGAAAATACATCAAAAATAAAAGAAATAACAATTACAAAAATGCAAAATATCAGGACATAAAATACAAGAAATAAAGAACTATAATAAACAAAATGAGACAAAATAAGACAAAATAATAGATATGGAAGAGTCATGTGGTTTGAATTTCGTCCGGTTGAGATTATGGTCACCAAGGGGAAACACCGATTATATTCGAACGACATAGCTATAAACCTAGTGAACATAAAAGAGATAGAAGTATCCACTTCATTAGCCGCTGCCTCAATGCCCAAAACGTGCTCCCTGATCCGTATTTTGAGTTGACGTGTGGTAAGTCCTACGTAGATCAGGGAGCACGGGCAGGTGGCATAATATATGACTGCTTTAGTGGTACAAGAAATGTTACTTTTGATCTTAAACGATTTAGTACCAGTGGAATTTGTAAAGGAATCCGTGCGATCCATATTCACACATGCGACACAACGTCCGCAGGGAAAGGAAGCCATACGGGCGCTGTGTGGGCGGATAGATGGAGGTATCTTACCTCCCGGTGTAGTATTATGTTCCTCAGATAAATCCTCTAGAATTCTCAAAGCTGCTTGTTCTTCTTCTGTTGGAAAAAGTTTATTTATATCATCATTATGAAAAAAACGCTTGAATAGTAGAGACCGTGCAAAAATATGAAGGTCCTTGACCACTGTAAATGTGTCAAGGCCTACGGAAGGTGAGAAAGACAGACCCCTAGAGAGGAGAGAGCAATCAGCCACAGAAAGGATATGTTGACTAAGGTTAATTACCTTACTCCTACCCTGCTCCTCATCAGTAGAGCGGTTGCCTTGTCTCCTATATGGATGGTAGTTGGGGTTTCCTATATCTTTTAAATGAAGTTCCTGAGCGTGTAACCATTGAAGAGGCAGACGTATCAGACTGTGTACTCTGGGATGAAACTGAGGTATTAGATGGAGTGCGCTGTAGCCGCCCAGATTGTGGCGGTGTTTTTCTCCAACGGTAAATATTTTTTAGTGATTAAGTCGGCAGACAAGGGGGGTAACATAGTCTTATGGCCTAAGGCTATGTATGAGAAGGAGGCATTTCGCCAATTACACAATAAGACCGTTATAGAAAACTAACATACAACCCCTTGTCTGCCTTCTTGTCACAGCTGAAGGGGATCCTGTCGAGAGCTACCTTGGAAGGTGTGATCACCAAAGAACTCGAAGTGGCATTGACGGTCATTGAAACCACCATTCCCACGTTCTACTTGCTCCCTAAAATACATAAGCATGCCACTACTCCACCCGGTCACCCTATAGTGTCAGGGAGGGTGAACTACCTGGAATGTGTCAATCAGTGGATAGATTCTATGCTGCAACCTCTGGTAGAGGATTTACCCTCTTATCTTAAGGATACAAATCAACTCCTTTGTAGGTTGATGGACTTTCCTTAGAGGGTGACTCCTTACTAGTGACCGCTGATGTTGAATCGCTTTACACTAGTATTCGACATACCGATGGCTTGCGTGCCATTGAATTTTTTCTTGGCGCATCTCAGCTCTCCCTTGATTTGAGGCAATTCATCTTGGAATTATTGGAGTTTACACTAACTCATAATTTTTTTTTTTGTATTTAAGGGGTCCTTCTTCCTGCAGACCCAGGGAACAGCCATGGGAGCAGCCTTTGCGCCCTCCTATGCTAACCTGTTCCTGGGTCTGTCGGAAAGGGACCTCTTCCTCTCAGATCGGCAAGCATCTATGGACCGCGTCCTCCTTTGGACGCGGTACATAGATGATATCCTGCTGATCTGGGCGGGTGATCCAGCCTCATTAGTTACATTTTTTGGTAGCTTGAATAGCAATGATCGAAATATTAATCTTACTTTCAATTTTGACTATAATAAAATTGAATTCCTAGATGTAACATTGAAGAGAGATGTAGATCAGAACATTCAGACCACGATATTTAGGAAACCCACTGCTATGAATGCCCTATTGCATGCCTCCTCGGCCCATCCACGACACATGATCCGCTCCATTCCTGTGGGGCAGTTTCTGCGCTTGCGTAGAATTTGCTCGATGGACAATGAATTTGAAATTCAAGCCAACATTATGAAGGAGCGGTTCTATGAGAGAGGCTACAGTCGGAGGTCAGTGAAGAAAGCATACAATAGGGCCAAGATAGTGTGCGGAATTCGCTACTTTACAAGGCACAGGATGACATCCCCAAAATGGAACCCATACGCTTTGTGACATCTTTCCATTCTCAGTCTGAACAAATCAGACGAGTATTAACTAAAGCCTGGCCTATTCTCAAAACAGATTCAATATTGTCCAAGTTAATCCCTAAGAGGCCTCTTATTACCTATAGGCGAGCCAAAAATCTACATGGCTTCTTAACCAGAAGCCATTACACAGGTAATCCATTGAATACTTTCCTGAATGCACACAGCGCCCGTATGGGTTCCTTTCCCTGCGGACGTTTGTCGCATGTGTGAATATGGATCGCGCGGATTCCTTTACAAATTCCACTGGTACTAAATCGTTTAAGATCAAAAGTAACATTTCTTGTACCACTAAAGCAGTCATATATTATGCCACCTGCCCGTGCTCCCTGATCTACGTAGGACTTACCACACGTCAACTCAAAATACGGATCAGGGAGCACGTTTTGGGCATTGAGGCAGCGGCTAATGAAGTGGATACTTCTATGCTAAAGACCATACCGAAGCATTTTAAACTGCACCATAATTGTGAAAGTAAAGGGTTCAGAGTCAGAGGAATTGACTGTGTAGATTTAGGAATTCGGGGAGGCAAGGTCTCCCAGCGATTAGCACAGATGGAGACAAGATGGATCTGGACCCTTAATACGGTCCAGCCATCAGGACCTAATGAGAATTTGAATTTCGTTCCCTT
>JARQOD010000006.1:253373767-253408538 GCA_033576555.1 Oophaga sylvatica
GGGTCGAAATCATATTATGTACTTAAATCAATTAAACCGCTGAAAATATGCCGTTAGAGATCTCAATAGTTTTACAAAATAACAGAATGTTTTGAATTCACGGCCCCCTGTCACTCCTATTCTCTATTTCCTGATCCAGTTTCAGCACCCGATGACATACCTCAGCTAGTGATTGGTCCAGAGAATTTCCTAGCATCTCATGAGAGTTTTAACTTGATCAGGAGTAAAGAACGTCAGGAACCAGCAGCATAGGAACAGAAGTTGCGGAGGATTGGCGAGGGATGGCTTCTTTTCATCATACATTACATTGCAAAGATATTCTCACCTGTCCATACTCCCAGCTTCTTGTCTTTATTATGTTAACTTCTCCATGAAAATTACACCAATATCATTCATGACATATTCTTCTATCTCTTTTTCATCATCCATGTAACGGCATCCTCTGTAGTAGTAGAAATGTAAAGAACTTTGAATAATTTGTTTTTTCAAAATTTGTATGTACAGATCAATGTAATAGTGATAATGTAATGTATAATGACATTTTTTTCCTTTTATGAAACCAATTTTTTCACTTTCTTGGCTGTGTGTTGGGATTATTGTCTTGCTGACATGTCCACCCTCATTTTCAACTTCATCATCTGGTAAATCTCAGCAGATTTTAACCAAGAATGTCTCAGTACATTTTTCCGCTCATTCTTTCTTCAATCATATGAAGTTTGCAGTGCCGTATGATGAAAAACAGCCCAACACCATGATGTTCCCACCTCCATAGCTTCACTTTGGTATGATGTTTTCAGGGTTATATGTAGTGCTTTTGACTATCAATCGTGTATTATGGGTTCAAAGAGTTCAATTTTGGTCTGACCTGTCCAGACTATATTTCCAAGTATTTCACAGGCTTGTCTAAATGTTATTGAGAAACTTTTAACCCATCACCACCCAGCTGTTTTTACCTTCCTGACAAGGCCCAATTTTCCAATTTTTTTAATTCTGACCAGGGTTAAAAGTTTTTCAGAATTTTAGATTTTTCCAACAAAATTTACAAAAACCAGTTTATGGACCGCACCCATTTGAAGTTCCTTTGAGGGACCTATGCGACAAAAAATACCCAAAAGTGATGCCATTTTAAAAAATACACTCCTCAAAGTGCTCAAAACAACATTCAAGAAGTTTATTAATCCTTAGAGGCTTCACAGAAATTAAAGCAATGTGGAAGGAAAAAATGTAAATTTTACTTTTTCCCTCAAAAATTGTTGTTGTTGTTTTAGCCCCAAATTTCACACTTTTAAAAAGATAACAGGAGAAAATGGACCATGCAGTTCATTGTACAGTTTAATTTTGAGTACACCGATGCCTCCCATGTGGTGGAAAACTACTGTTTGGGTGCACAGCAGGGATTGGAAGGGAAAGAGCATCATTTAACTTTTGGAGCGCAAAATTGGCTGGAATAGATAGCTGACGCCGTGTTGCATTTGCAAAGCCCATGATAAGCCTAGACAGTGGAAACCCACCCAAAAGTGGGGGAAGCTGCACCGTCAAGTAACTTATTTAGAGGTGTGTTGAGGACCTTGAAACCATAGGTGCTTCTCAGAATACTATAACATTGAGCCATGAAATTAAAAAAAATATTTTTGTCCCTCAAAAATATTGTTTTAGCCCCAAATTTTTCTTTTCACAAGGTTAACAGGAAAACTTTTGTTTGCAATTTCTCATGAGTACACATATACCTTATATGTGGTGGATAACTAGTGTTTGGGAACACGGTAGGGCACAGATGGGAAGGATCCCAAAATGAATTCTGGAGCGTTATTTTGACTGGAATATATTGCGGATGCCATGTCATATTTGAAGAGCCCCTGACATGGGAAAACAGCAGAAACCACCACAAGTGACCCTGTTTTGAAAACTATACCTCTTGTAGAATTTATCTAGAGGTGTAGTGAGCATTTTTAAACCAGTCAATGGAAAATTACCATTTTTCCCACTAAAATGTTGCTTTGGTCCCAAGTTTTCAATTTGCAAAGGTAGAATAGGAGACAATGAATAGTACAATTTAGTACTCAATTCCTCCTGAGTACGCCAATACCCCATATCTGGTCAAAAACTACTTTTGAGTCAAAGGGCAAATCTCAGAAGTGAAGGAGAGCCATATTGCAGTTTATATTTTGCTGAAATGGATCAGGATGCCATGTCACATTGGTAGAGCCTCTGAGGTGCCAGAACAACAGAACCCCTCCATAAGTGACCCTATATTACAAACTACACCTCTCAAGGAATTTGCCTAGTGATGCAGTGAGCATGTTGAAACCTCATGTGCCTCAGAATTTTATACCATTGGGTGGTGAAGAAAGAATAATTATATTTTTCCCACTAAAATGTTGTTTTAGCCCCACATTATTAATTTTTTTTATAAGGACTAATAGGAGAAATGGACCTTAAACTTTGTTGTGAAATTTCTCCTGAATGTGCCAATACCCTACATGTAATTGGAAAATACTTTTCTGGCAAAGTGGAAATTTCAGAAGGGAAGGAGCACCATATTATAGTGAAGATTTTGTTGTTATACACTGTGTGCAGAATTATTAGCCAAGTTGTATTTGAGAGGATTCTTTTTATTATTGAACAACAACTATGTTCTCAATCATCCCAAAAGACTCATAATTTAAATATCAAAGCTTAATATTTTTGGAAGTTGGAGTGGGTTTTTTTTAGATTTGGCTATCTTAGGAGGATATCTGTTTGTGCAGGTAACTATTACTGTGCAGAAATATTAGGCAACTTAATAAAAACCAAATGTATACCCATCTCACTTGTTTATTTTCACCAGGTAAACCAATATAACAACACAAAATTTAGAAATAAACATTTCTGACATTCAAAAACAAACAAAAAAAATCAGTGACCAATATAGCCACCTTTCTTTACGATGAGACTCAAAAGCCTTCCATCCATAGATTCTGTCAGTTGCTTGATCAGTTTACGATCAACATTGCGTGCAGCAGCCACCACAGCCTCCCAGACACTGTTCCGAGAGGTGTACTGTTTTCCTTCCCTGTAGATCTCACATTTTATGAGGGACCACAGGTTCTGTATGGGGTTCAGATCAGGTGAACAAGGGGCCATGTCATTATTTTTACTTGTTTAGACCTTTACTGGCCAGCCACGCTGTGAAGTATTTGGATCCATGTGATGGAGCATTGTCTTGCATGAAAATCATGTTTTTCTTGAACGATACCGACTTCTTCCTGTACCACTGCTTGAAGAAGGTGTCTTCCAGAAACTGGCAGTAGGTCTTGAAGTTGAGCTTCACTCCATCTTCAACCCAAAAAGGTCCCACAAGTTCATCTTTGATGATACTAGCCCATACCAGTACCCCACCTCCAACTTGCTGGCGTCTGCGTCGGAGTGGAGCTCTCTGCCCTTTACTGATCCAGCCTCGGGCCCATCCATCTGGCCCATCGAGAGTCACTCTCATTTCCTCAGTCCATAAAACCTTAGAAAAATCAGTCTTTATGTATTTCTTGGCCCAGTCTTGATGTTTTATGTTATGTTTCTTGTTCAAATGTGGTCGTTTTTCAGCCTTCCTTACCTTGGCCATGTCCCTGAGTATGGCACACCTTGTGCTTTTTGATACTCCAGTAACGTTGCAGCTCTAAAATATGGCAAAACTGATGGCAAATGGCATCTTGGCAGCTTCACGCTTGATTTTCCTCAATTCATGGGCAGTTATTTTGCGCCTTTTTTATCAACACGCTTCTTGCGACTCTGTTGGCTATTTGCCATGAAACGATTGATTGTTCGGTGACCACGCTTCAAAAGTTTTGCAATTTCAAGACTGCTGCATCCCTCTGCAAGACATCTCAAAGTTTTTGACTTTTCAGAGTCCGTCAAATCTCTCTTCTGACCCATTTGCTAAAGGAAAGGAAGTTGCCTAATAATTAAGCACACCTTATATAGGGTGTTGATGTCATTAGACCACACCCCTCCTCATTACAGAGATGCAAATCACCTGATTTACATAATTGGCAGTTGGCTTTCAAGCCTATACAGCTTGGAGTAGAACAACATGTATAAAAAGGATGATGATGAAAATACTCATTTGCCTAATAATTCTGCACACAGTGTAGTTTAAGGGTGTATTGTCATATTGGCAGAGCCCCTGAGGTGCCATTACAGCAAAAAAAAAAAACATAACTGACCACATTTTACAAATTACACCACACAATGAATTCATCCACGGGTGCAGTAATCATATTGTCACCACGAGTGTGTCGCAAAATTTTATACCATTAGGTGGTGAATAAAAATAATTACATTTTTACCACAAAAATTTAGTTTTAGCGCCATATTTTATATTTTCACATAGGATATGGGTAAACATGGCACCATAATTTGTCACACAATTTCTGCTCATATGTGGCTGTACAATACTGCTTAGCCACATGGCGAGACTCGGAAGGAAATTTATCTACAGGTGTAGTGACAATTTTGACTCCATGAATATTATCCAGAAACAAGCAGCAATAGATGATGCTGAGTGAAAAATGCAAATATGTTATTGTAGTGCCCACACATTGTCTACAGCTCTTGCTTCTGGAGACATGGACCCCATAAATTAAGTGGGCTTTCATCACTAAGGAAATGCCAATTGTTAATGCTAAATGTGGTTTAGGCACGCTGTGGGGCTCAGAAGGGAGGGGGGCATTGGAAATTGGTAGTGCAGAATTCAATGGATTTCTTTTGGCAGGTAAGGATCCAGTTTGGTTTTCCAGAGCCATTGTGCTACCAGTAACGTGGAAACCCCCTATATTTCCCTTGATATATGATGGACTTGAGTAAGGACTTGCCACTGAGGAGCCAAGATTTAAATCTTGCCATGCGCTGCCTCTGGAGGCCATTTTCCTGAAGCCCACGGGTGGAAAATCAATGTACAGAGCAGGGACTCCGCTCCTGCATCACTGCTGACATTTTATTGAAGCCCAGGGCCCGCAGCCTCTCATCGTTGGGACACCCCCTCCCAGCTCATGGCCCACAGCATCGCCCCGCTTCCTGCAGCAGCAACCCTGCTTCCTGGTTACCCTGCTCCACTGCCGCAATGTCCCCAGTTAACTACATTCGAACTATAAGACGCACCTTCAATTTCCCCACAAATTTGGGGGAAAAGTGCATCTTATAGTTCAAAAAATACGGTAATTATACTTACTGTAATGGACTGGATGTATATGAATATGCATTAACACTCAGGCAATAATACTTCATTGTTAGTGGGTAAATGGACAAGTTTATACCTGCTAGTATGTAATGTGTATCATATTATTTATATTGGAAATGCAATTCAGTGTATGCAGCTGCAACTTGTTTGTGAATGAACAAACATGGATATTGAATAATGTTTCCTTTTATTACATACTCACACATTTATTTCCATGCTTTGCATTGTAATAAGCCTTGTAGAGCTACTTTTTACAATATTATGTTTATATATTTATTTATTTGTATTGATTCCCGCTTAATTTTAATATTTTATGTAAAATCATTTTGCTTACCTTTGCACCAAGGGTTGAAGAGTATGTAAGTGTCAGTGTCAGACTTTCTGGGTGTTCTCAGTATTCCATAAGGAGTCAACACAGCAATATACAGGCGGAATTTGCCTATGATGCAACTTGGGGCAGATAAGATTGATAGAGTGACGGAGTTGTATTTATTGAGAATAATTTTTGCTCCCCATTTTCCTTCTTCCAGATCTTCCACAATTGGAATTGGTATATATGTGCCTTTGCTTTGTTGTGGGTATCGTCCTTAAAGACAAAAATATTGTAAAAATTGAGCTTAATTTTTTTTAAATAATGAAAAGGCATTTTGCAAAATATAAAATAGCAGAAACACAATAAAAATAAATTGTCTGTTTGTTTATATGAGATGTATAATGTATCAGCAACACAGCTATTTGTGGTATAAAGTCTCCAGTCACACCTTAGACCTAGGTCCTGCTTAACATTGTACAATTATAGTGATAATGCTCATATATTAGCAGAGGCATACCATGAATCTGCTTTTCCCGAATACAAAATCTATAACATGGCTCCAAATGAGGGGCAGTCATATCATTGGTGCAACCTGTGAAGCTGCACACGGGCTCAAGAGTAAGTAGATGGAATTGCGCACTATAATGAGCTATTGGGTTGCAAAAAACCCATATATTGTTACTGCACAGGGTGTCAATATGATCACTGCACCCCTAGATGAATTAATTGGGAAGTGTAGTTTCTAAAATGAGTTCACATATGGGAGTTTTTGTTCTTCTGGCACATCAGGGGCTCTGCCAATGTGACATGGCACCCTCAAACCACTCCAGCAAAATCTGAACTCCAATATGGCGCCTCTTCCCTTCTGAGCTTTGCATTGTGCCTCAAAAGTAGTATTCCCCCACATATGTGGTATCTGCATACTCAGGAGAAATTGCACTACAAATTGTATGATGCAATTTTTCCTGTTACCCTTATGAAAATGTATAATTTGGCTAAAAACATATTTGTGGATAAAATGTAATTTTTTTTATTTTCACGGCTCAACATTATAAACTTCTGTGAAGCACCTGAGGGTTCAATGTGCTCACTACACATCTAGATCAGTTCCCTGAGGGATCTAGTTTTCAAACTGGTGCAACTTGTGGGAGATTTTCTCTGTTTAGGCACAACAGGGGCTTTCCAAATGCGTCATGACATCCGCTAATTGTTCCAGCAAATTTTGTATTCAAAAAGTCAAATTGCGCACCTTCCCTTCCGAGCTCTGTCGTGAGTCCAAACAGTGTTTTTTCCCCACATATAGGGTATTGGCATGCTCAAGCCAAATTCCACAACAAATTTTGTGGTCCATTTTTCCTATTACCTTTGTGAAAACAAAGAAATTGGGGTCTAAAGTAAATTTTTTGTGAAAAAAGTGAAATGTTCATTTTTTTTTCCACATTCCAAAAATTCCTGTGAAGGGTTAATAATCTTCTTGAATTTGGTGAAGTTTTTAGAAAGATGACATTTTTTGGTATTTTCTATTATATAGACCCCTCAAAGGCACCTAAAATGTCAAGTGGTTCCTAAAAAAAATGGTTTTGTAAATTTTGTTGTAAAAAGGAGAAATCGCTGGTTAACGTTTAACCCTTATAATTTCTTAACGAAAAAAAATGTTTAAAAAATTGTGGTTATGTTAAGTAGACATGTGTAAAATGTTATTCTTTAACTATTTTGTGTGACACATCTCTCTTACTTAAGGACATAAGAATTCAAAGTTTGAAAATTGCAAAATTTTCCAAATCTTAGTCGAATTTTCGTTTTTTCACAAATAAAAGCAAGTTATATCGAATAAATTTTACCACTATCATGAAGTACAATATCTCACGAAAAAACAGTCTCAGAATCACTGAGAACCATTGAAGCTTTCCAGAGTTATTACCTCATAAAGTGACACTGGTCAGAATTGTAAAAATTGGTCTGGTCATTAATATGCAAAACCACCTTGGGGGTAAAGGGGTTAATGTGACACAGCTAAACTCAGCTGCACTGCCCTTTTTCTCACACTGACTCTTGAAGAAGGTAAGAAGGAGAATTGTACGCACAGCCTCAAGAAGGTGCGAGAGTAGGGGCCCAAACCATAGATAAGTAAAAGAGACTCTGCACTTAACTTAAGATAAATTGCAAGGTGGTTTTAATGTAGTCCGAAATGTAGTATACAGGAAGAATGTTTTGTTCACATGACCTTCATCAGCTACCCAATGTTAATATTTGTCAGCAAATATGGACACATCCTAGATATACTTCACAAAGTAGCAGTAATCCTGAAAGACCAATATACGGCCTATAGCCAAAAGGAGGTGTGGTCTTTTGTGGAAAGGACAGTCCATGTGCCATATGGGACGCTGTGGCACGCGACCAGCGGTGGATACCGCATCCCTGCCACAGCGTTAACATTGGGTAGCTGATGAAGGTCATGTGACCGAAACGTTCTCCCTGTATACTACATTTTGGACTACATTAAAGCCTATCACCTTGCAATTTATCTTAAGTTGAGTGCAGAGACTCTTTTACTTATCTATGGTTTGGGCCCCTACTCTCGCACCTTCTTGAGGCTGTGCATACGTTTCTCCTTCTACCTGTTCTCCCTTACGTATAGCGCGCCTCCTTGATATGTCTCTCCCGGCACTCACATTCTCTACAGAGCACGCGACCAGCGGTGGATACCGCATCCCTTGCCCTTTCTGCAAAGCTTTTATGACTGTATAAGTACATCAACTACACTTTCATAATATTTTTTGTCAAATTTTTTTCATAGATTCAATGACTCATCCATACAGTTTAACACAGTTATTTTTAATTACGATGGTATGTAAAACTTACAAAAAGCATAGAAAAATATTTCAGGATTAGATTACTCATCCATACAATATTATTTGCTTTCAGTCACATTTTTGCGCTATATAACAGTACAAAAAAGCATTTGAAAATTATGCTTGTTTGTTCACATTTCTTTCTCTTACACTATTCTGTGTTCTGGGGTACATTTTTGTGACATATAAGGCTCGAATGAAACATTTAAAAATTTTGCTGGGTTACATTTCTCAACCATGCAGTGTTACATGTGGGGAGTGAAGTAAAACCATAGAGAGTTTAAATATCCTTGTAATAGTATGGATTAACATCAAAAGAGTATATCAGAATATTAAAGACTTGCTATGTCAAAAGGTACAACATTATTTTTTTAAATCAATGAATAAACATAGACAAGACAATACTAGTGTGAACAAATCCATACACCAAAATATTTATAGTAAAAGATAGGCGGGAAGCAGTGCAACGGTGGGCATGTAATATAAATGGACAAGTTGGAGAACCCTAGACACCCGGGTCAAAATGTATATCACAGTACATGTTGCTGAATGCAATAATATTTACATGTACTAAGGTTATCCCACAAAAATTCCTAAAATGGGAAAAGAGGATGTATCATAATGTTTGACAAATTCCATTCCTTGTAATTGTAACCTGGTCAGTGTATGGGTGTAGGGATATTGTCAAAGACATTATTAAACAATTATACAGTGCCTCATCTGCATGTAAAAGGATAATGTAAGGGCCTTTTACCCATGATTAGTATGCCAAGATGTTGTGCCGAAGCCCAGACGCGCGTTTCGCTGTTGCTTCTTCGGGGGGCATACATGTGGGTTACTAATTATAACCCTCAAAAAAACTTGTTCAAAATGTATCGGTATTATATTGCTCACCAATAGGGTATTACATCTTCTTGGGTTCATTTTGTTACTATCAATGCCTCAAAAAACGTATTCAAAAAATTATCGGTGTTATATTGCTCACCTATAGAGTATTCAGTGGTTTGGAGTACATTTCGTTGGTATATAACCTGTTGTGAATGTGTTAGAAATGAATTCTGAGCAGAAGCTCCCTCTTGTGGTTACAAACAGTACTGAACCATTCAATGAAGATTGTGAAGATTGGCAATCAGGAGTTACAGACTGGTCTTATATAAGGGAGGTTCCCTCCCATCAAGGTTGCCGGTGATCAATTGTTCTTGTCTCAACTTTGGTTCCTGGTTCACTTGGAAGCTTGCTGAGTCTTGCCTGCATCTTCTGCTAACAGATAAGATATTTTCTGCTTTTATTTTTGTGCTTGCTTTTTGCATTTTTCCCTGCACTTCTGTGGAGGTCAGCCAGGTCCCCTCCGGGGGCTTGTGCTCCTCTCAGTTTAATCTGAGCCACTGTTATTTGTTCATTTGCCTTTTCCAGTTTTTTCAGTGTCTGCTGTTTAGTTTTGTTACACCAGAGAACTAATTTAGGTGGTAGAGGTCGTGTGATCTCAGGTGTTTTTGCAATTAGTAGAGTTGGTATTTTTTTAGGGGTTTTTGGATTGCAGTAAGTGTCCTTCCTATCCTTTTCTTTCTAGGAAGATTGGGCTCCAACGTTTGCTCATACTATTTTCTGTCTGTGTCTGTATTTCCTCTTGTCTAACCGCCATTACATGTTTGGGGGCTTCCTATGTTCTTTGGGGATCTGCTCCGGGGCAGATAGCTTTCCTCTTTCTATCTTTAGGTGTAGTTAACCTCTCAGGCTGTGACGAGGCATCTAGGACCAACGTAGGAACGCTCCACGGCTGCCTTTAGTTGTGGTGGTTAGTCAGGGTACTGCAATCCAGTAGATTCCAACCTCTCTGTTGTATTGCCGTTTTTGCCTGCTCTCCTCAGCTACCAAATCATAACAATAACCTTTAAAAAATGTGTTCAAAATTTATCGGTATTATATTGCTCATCCATAGGGTATTACATATTCTTGGGTACATTTTGTTGCTATGTAACCTTTAACCCCTTCACCCCCAAGGGTGGTTTGCACGTTAATGACCGGGCCAATTTTTACAATTCTGACCACTGTCTCTTTATGAGGTTATAACTCTGGAACGCTTCAACGGATCTGCGCGATTCTGAGATTGTTTTCTCGTGACATATTGTACTTCACGTTATTGGTAAAATTTCTTCGATATAACTTGCTTTTATTTTTGAAAAAAATGCAAATATGGCGAAAATTTTGAAAATTTTGCAATTTTCAAACTTTGAATTTTATTCCCTTAAAACAGAGAAATATGTCACACAAAATAGTTAAGAAATAACATTTCCCACATGTCTACTTTACATCAGCACAATTTTGGAATCAAAATTTTTTTTTCTTAGGAAATTATAAGGGTTAAAAGTTGACCAGCGATTTCTCATTTTTACAACAAAATTTACAAAGCCATTTTTTTTAGGGACCACCTCACATTTGAAGTCACTTTGAGGGGTCTATATAGCAGAAAATACCCAAAAGTGACACTATTCTAAAAACTGCACCCCTCAAGGTACTCAAAACCACATTCAAAAAGTTTATTAACCCTTCAGGTGCTTCACAGGAGCTGAAGCAACGTGGAAGGAAAAAATGAATATTTAACTTTTTAGCCACAAAAATGATCTTTTACAAACTTTTTTTTATTTTCACAAGGGTAAAAGAAGAAAATGGACAGATAAAGTTGTTGTGCAATTTCTCCTGAGTACACCGATACCCCATATGTGAGGGAAAACCACTGTTTGGGCACACGGCAGAGCTCATAAGGGAAGGAGCGCCGTTTGACTTTTTCAAACTAAAATTGGCTGAAATTGAGATCGGACGCCATGTCGCGTTTGGAGAGCCCCTGATGCGCCTAAACAGTGGAAACCCCCCACAAGTGACACCATTTTGGAAACTAGACCCCCTAAGGAACTTATCTAGATCTGTTGTGAGCACTTTGAATCCCCAAGTGTTTCACAAAAGTTTATAATGCCTGGGTGTGAAAAAAAAAAGAAACAATTTTCCACAAAAATGATTTTTTAGTCCCAAATTTTTGATTTTTCCCAAGGAAATTGGACCCCAAAAGTTGTTGGCCAATTTGTCCTGAGTACGCTGATACCCAATATGTGGGGGGGGAACTGTTTGGGCGCACGGCAGGGCTTGGAAAGGAAGTAGTAACGTTTTGGAATGCAGACGTTGATGGGGGTCATGTTCCGTTTGCAGTGCCCCAGATGAGCCTAAACAGTAGAAACCCCCCACAAGTGACCACATTTTGGAAACTAGACCCCCTAAGGAACTTATCTATAGCTTTGGTGAGCACTTTGAACCCCCAAGTGCTTCACACAAGTTTATAATGCACGGGCATGAAAATAAAAAATCCTATTTTTTTCCCACAAAAATTATTTTTAGTCACTAATTTTTTATTTTCCCAAGGGTAACAGGAGAAATTGGACCACATAAGTTGTTGTCCAATTTGTCCTGAGTACGCTGATACACAATATGTGGGGGGGAACCACTGTTTGGGTGCACGGCAGAGCTCGGAATGGAAGGAGCACCATTTGACTTTTTCCAACCAAAATTGGCTGGAATTGAGATTGGACGCCATGTTGCATTTGGAGAGCCCCTGATGTGCCTAAACAGTGGAAACCCCCACAAGTGACCCCATTTGGGAAACTAGACCCCCTAAGGAACTTATCTATAGCTTTGGTGAGCGCTATGAAGCCCCAAGTGCTTCACAGAAGTTTATAACGTACAGCCGTAAAAACAAAAAATATTTTTTTTTTACAAAAATTATTTTTTTCGCCCCCAATATTTTATTTTCACAAGGGTAACAGGAGAAATTGGACCCCAAAAGTTGTTGTCCAATTTGTCCTGAGTACGCTGATACCCAATATGTGGGAGAAAACTACTGTATGGGTACACGTTGGGGCTCGAAAGGGAAGTAGTGACGTTTTGGATTGCAGACTTTGATGGAATGCTCTGGGGGCGTCATGTCGCATTTGGAGAGCCCCTGATGCACCTAAACAGTGGAAACCTCCCACAAGTGACCGCATTTTGGAAAATAGACCCCACAAGGAACTTATCTAGATGTGTGGTGAGCACTTTGAACCCCTAAGTGCTTCACAGAAGTTTATAACGAACAGCCGTAAAAATAAAAAATATTTTTTTTTTTTACAAAAATTATTTTTTTCGCCCCCAATATTTTATTTTCACAAGGGTAACAGGAGAAATTGGACACAAAAATTTGTTGTCCAATTTGTCTTGAGTACGCGGATACCCAATATGTGGGAGAAAACTACTGTATGGGTACACGTTGGGCTCGGAAGGGAAGTAGTGATGTTTTGGATTGTAGACTTTGATGGAATGGTCTGGGGGCGTCATGTCGCATTTGGAGAGCCCCTGATGCGCCTAAACAGTGGAAACCCCCAACAAGTGACCCCATTTTGGAAAATAGACCCCACAAGGAACTTATCTAGATGTGTGGTGAGCGCTATGAAGCCCCAAGTGCTTCACAGAAGTTTATAACGTACAGCCGTAAAAAAAAAAAAATCATTTTTTTTTTAAAAAAATGATATTTTTGCCCCCAGTTTTTTATTTTCCCAAGGGTAACAGAAGAAATAGGACAAATTGCACAATAACTCTTAGGGTCCAGAGTACGCTGATACCCCATGTGGGAGTAAACTACTGTTTGGGCGCATGGCAGAGGTCAGAAGGGAAGGAGCACCGTTTGACTTTTTCAACGCAGAATTGGCTGGAATTGAGATCAGACGTCATGTCACATTTGGAGAGCCCCTGATGTGCCTAAACAGCGGAAACCCCCCAATTCTAACTCCAACCCTAACCCCAACACACCCCTAACCCTAGTCCCAACCCTAACCACAAACCTAACCCTAACACACCCCTATCCCTAATCCCAACCATAACCCTAATACTAACTTTAGCGCCAACCCTAACCCTAACTTTAGCCGCAACCCTAACCTTAACCATAACCCTAATGGGAAAATGGAAATAAATACATTTTTGTAATTTTATTATTTTTCCCTAACTAAGGGGGTGATAAAGGGGGGTTTGATTTACTATTTATAGCGGGTTTTTATGATTGGCAGCTGTCACGCTAAAAGACGCTTTTTATTGCAAAAAATAGTTTTTGCATCACCACATTTTGAGAACTATAATTTTTGCATATTTTGGCCCACAGAGTCATGTGAGGTCTTATTTTTTGCGGTACGAGTTGACGTTTTTATTGGTACTATTTTTGAGCATGTGACATTTTTTGATCGCTTTTTATTTCGATTTTTGGGAGGTTAGAATGAACAAAGATCAGCAATTCATGAATTTCTTTTGGGGGAGGCGTTTATACCGTTCCTCGTGTGGTAAAATTGATAAAGCAGTTTTATTCTTCGGGTCATACGATTACGACGAAACCTCATTTATATCATTTTTTTATGTTTTGGCGCTTTTATAGAATAAAAACAATTTTATATAAAAAATAATTATTTTTGCATCGCTTTATTCTGCGAGCTATAACTTTTTTATTTTTTCGCTCATGATGCTGTATGACAGCTCGTTTTTTGCGGGACAAGATGACGTTTTCAGCGGTGCCATGTTTATTTATATCAGTCTTTTTGATCGCGTGTTATTCCACTTTTTGTTCAGCGGTATGATGATAAAGCACTGATTTTTTGCTTTGTTTTTATTTATTATTTTTAAGGGGTTCACAAAAGGGGTTAACTAGTGGACAGTTTTATGGGGGGGTCGTTACGGACGCGGCGATACTAAATATGTGTACTTTTATTGTTTTATTTTTTTATTTACAGGAAGAAATGAATTTATTGGGGAATATTTTTTTTTTTTTTATTTATTTTGGAATTTTTTTTTACACATTTTCATTTTTATTTTTTTTACTTTTTTACATTGTCCCAGGGTGGGACATCACTGTAAAATGTCAAATCGCTGGTCTCACAGTGTGCACAGCACTCTGTGAGACCAGCGATCTCACAGGCAGCGCTGCAGGCTTCTCAGTGCCTGCTCTCGGCAGGCACTGAGGAAGCCACCTCACTCCAGGACCCCGGCGCCATCTTGGATCCGGGTCCTGGGAGGGAGGAAGCCCTCAGAATAGCGCGATCACATCGCGCTGTTCTGAGGGTCTCAGGGGGGCGCGCAGGGAGCCCTCTCCCTGCGCGATGCTCCCCTGTGCCCCCAGTACACCGCGATCATGTTTGATCGCGGTGTGCAAGGGTTAATGTGCTGGGAGCGGTCCGTGACCACTCCTGGCACACAGTCCCGGGTGTCAGCTGTGATAATCAGCTGACACCCGGCGGCGATCAGCTGCGCTCCCCCAGGAGCGCAGCTGATCGCTATGACGTACTATCCCGTCCGTGGTCAGATTGTCACGGGTTTTATGGATGGGATAGTACGTCTGATGTCAGAGAGGGGTTAAAAAGCTTGTTCAAAAATGTATCGGTGTTATATTGCTCACCCATAGACTATTACATGGTTTGGAGTACATCTCATTTGTATATAACCCTCAGAAAACTTGGTCAAAATTTATCGGTATTATATTGCTTACCCATAGGGTATTTCATCTTCTTGGGTACATTTCGTTGCTATATAAGAATCAAAAAATCTGTTCAGAATTTTATTGGTATTATATTGCTCATTCATAGAATTTTTTGTGGTCTGGAGTACATTTAGTTGGTATATAACCCTGAAAAAACTTGTTTAACAATTTATCCGTCTTATATTGCTCATCTATAGGTTATTACATCTTCTTATGTACATTTTGTTCAGAAATTTAGACTGTGTGCACACATTGCAGATTTGGTGAATTTTTTTCGTATTTTTTCTGCCCTTATTTGTGACAAAACCTGAAACAAAACCTGATGACAGCAAAGTGAGTGAGAAACTTGACGTGTCATGCACATGTTGAGTATTTTTGACTTGCAGATTTGATACAAAAAATAATCTGCACCAAAAACGTGGAAAAAATGCACATTTTTGCAGCTCCATTTTTCCTGACAAGAGCAGCAGAATTTTTACTTAACGTGTACACATACCCTTATCAGTATTATATTGATCACTCAGGCTATTCTGTGGTTTGGAGTACATTTCCTTGGTATATAAGCCTCAAAAGTGCATAGCCTTAATGAGTCTAGAAGTACCAAATAGAGATGAGCGACTTTGCCTTTTTTAGGGTCAAGTCGGGGTTCATGAAACCCGACTTTCTTAAAAGTCGAGTCGAACGAAATCGGCCGACTATCGGGAAAAGTCGGTGGTCCGACTGAAACACGAAACCCAAAGCAAGTCAATGGGGAAGCAAAGTCAGCAGGGAGTGGAGGACAGTAAACACACCTACAGTATCCATTTGAATGGCAACGACATCAATTCTTACTACTTAAGATTGGCAACCTTAATTAAATTTATAATAATAGTTACGCATTGAAAACTGGGGGTTATTTGGCTAAACTTGTGTGGGGGGTAGGGCTGGCTCCGTATTTTCGTGTGCCCCGGGCCAAAGAGTGTCAATGGGCCCCTTTAACACCACAATTCTCCGATACGGCACAGAAACATAGGTACAATGCTTCACTTCTTACATGACATGACTGATAGCTATGTTAAAATCTACAATAGCTGAAAAACCGGACATTACTGTATATGCCTTCATACAGTATTATGGCCACCACATAGTGCGCCATACAGAATAATGAGCCCCATATATTGCTTCATGCATAATTGGTCCCATATAATGTTCCATACAGTATATGATGAGCTCAACATACTGCTCCAGTATATGATAGTCCCCATATAATGTGCAGCAAAGTATAGGACGGTCCCCATAGAGTAGAATAAGCCCCACATATTGCTCCATACAGTATGAGTCGCATATAAAGCTCCATACAGCATATGATGGGCCCCATATATTGCTCCATACAGAATGGGCTCCATATAATGCTCCATACAGAATAGGCCCCATATGTGCCCCATATGATGCTCCATACCCTATATGATGCCCCATAAATAATGAACCCCATATGATTATCCAGTATATGATGGGCCCCTATGGATGATGCTCCAGTGTCTAATGGGCCAAAATAATGCTCCATATACAATGAGCCCCATATATAATGATCCAGTTTATAATGGTCCCCGTAAATGCTGCTCCAGTGTCTATTTTCCCCCTTTTAGAATGCTCCAGTATATGATGAGCCCCATGGATGCTGCTCCAGTGTCTGATGGGCCAATATAATGCTCCATATATAATGGGCCCCATTTATAATGATCCAGTGTATAATGGTCCCGTAAATGCTGCTCTAGTGTCTGTTTTCCCCCTTTTAGAATGCTCCAGTATATGATGCGTCCCATGGATGCTGCTCCAGTGTCTGATCTTCCTCCTTTAGAATGCTCCAGTATATGATGGGCCCCATGGATGATGCTCCAGAGTCTTATGGGCCAAATTAATGCTCCATATATAATAGGCCTCATTTATAATGCTCCAGTGTATAATGGGCCCCGTAGATGCTGCTCCAGTGTCTGATGTCCCCCATTTAGAATGCTCCAGTCTATGATGGGCCCTGCAGAGGCTGCTCCAGTGTTTGATGTCCCCCATTTAGAATGCTCCAGTGTATGATGGGCACTATCTATGATGCTCAAGTGTATGCTGGGCCCCATATATAATTCTCCAGTGTATAATGCTCCCCATATATTGCTCCAAGCATTAAAAATATGAAATACCTCTCCTTGCTGTGCACTGCTCTACTCTGGACTCCTCAGCGTCGCCATCTTACAGCTCTCTGCACTTGGACTGTTTAGGCAGAGGGCGTACAGACATGACGTCATCGCGCTTTCTAACCTGAATGTCACTGTCAGGAAACGCGGAAGACGTCACAGTGGTGGAGCAGGGAGAGGTAAGTATTGCAACTGCTTGGGCCCTGAGCAAGCAGGGGGACCAACTCGTGGGCGACGGCACTGGCACAGGGCCCCTCATAGTACGCCGCTGTGTCTGACGGCGATTGGGCCCCTCAACCGTCAGAGACACTTTTTTGTATTATGAGGGGCCCTGTGCCAGTGCCGTCGCCCACGAGTCGCCCCCCCACCTGCTCAGTGAACCGGCACTTTCCCAAGTTTGCCAGATGCTGACGCCGGCCCTGGGGGGGTATTTGTAGGTTTTGTAGTCCGTCCACGCTTGCAAGTGCATGTTCATTAAATGTCTAAGCATGCAACTGGTATTCAAATTTCTGAGATTTTTCCCTCGGCTAAAGGTCCTTCTGCACTTCTTACAGATAACCTTTGCCTCATCAATAGGATTTTGGTCAAAAAAGTGCCACACTGGACTCTTCCTACTATGGTATAAATTTTCAGGGCTTGCACGCTGTACTAATTTGACCGTCTGGCCAAGCTGTCCTGCAACACTTTTTGCTTTTTTAACACGTTTTTGTACTGCTATGGGCCTGCCAGATAACCGCTGCTGTGATGTCAATGCCTGCTGCGGATCCTTCTCCTCTTCTGAGCTATTACCAGTGGCACCCTCTTCCCCCAATGGATGCCAATCCTGGTCAACAACTGTGTCATCCATCACCTCCTCTTCAATTTCATCTGCACCTTCCTCTGTGTCACCGTGTAAGGTGGTATAGTATGCGGGAAGGGTCACCTGAGTTTCATCAGGGTCAGATTCTGGCTCAGTAGACTGCGAGGGAAATGTAGTGCTCTGGGTGAATGTACCAGCAGAATCATCTAGCAGTGGCTGTGCATCAGTGCACTCCATCTCTGATTGATGTTGGACTGGGGAATTCAGGATTTGACTTGATAACCCAGGCATGGTATGTGAAAAGAACTCCATGGAGTAATCTGAAGTGTGGGATTCACTTTTGGTGGGGGTGAAGCACACAAGAAAAGGTGTTGTTCCTGACCAGAAGCCTGCACTGACGACTCAGTGCTTGCATCTTTTGAAACTTCAGAAGATGAGGCGATAGAGCTGGAGGCTGTTTCGGCAATGTAAGCCAAAACCTGTTCCTGATGCTTAGGCTTTAAAAACAGTTTACCTACTCCCAGTAAACGGAGCCTTCCAGGCCTTCTTGAGCCAGATGATGATGCCGGCTCAACACCTCCTGCCTTAGGTGCTATTGTGCTTATGGCACTTCCAGCAGATGCACCAGCACCACCATCAGTACCAGCTGGCCCCCCACGCCCATGTCCACGGCCTCTTCCACCTGCTTCCTCATTTTTGTGAAAATGTACCCAAAATACCAGCAGATATATGGTACTGTATCAGAAGCATACAGCTGTATACAGTCTAGGGATAATTGTAAATCTCCGTATATATTTCAGGAGTCACACACAGACGTTCTCAGGCTCAGTATGGATTACACCAGAATATAAAAAGTAGAAAAAGGGTAATGTATTAGAAGCGTACAGCTGTATGCAGTGTGGGGGTAATTGTAAATCTCCATATATTTTTCCAGAGTCAGACATAGGCTCTCACAGGCTCAGTATGGATCACACCAGAATATAAAAAGTAGAAAAAGGGTAATGTATCAGAAGGCTACAGCTGTACACAGTCTAGGGGTAATTGTAAATCTCCGTATTTATTTCCAGAGTAACAGACAGACGCTCACAGGCTCAGTATGGATTAGATCAGAATATAAAAAGTTGAAAAAGGGTAGTTTATTGGAAGCGTACAGCTGTATAAACTGGTGGGGTAATTTTTAAATCTCCGTATACCGTATATACTCGTGTATAAGCCGACCCGTGTATAAGCCGACCCCCCTAATTTTGCCACAAAAAACTGGAAAAATTATTGACTCGTGTATAAGCCGGGTGTATAAACTGCCCTCCTGCTCTGTGCTGCCCCCGTCCTGCTCCTTGCTCCCCCATCCAGCTCTGTGTCCCCCATTCTCCTCTGTACTCCCCCCTCCTGCTCCATCCTCCGCTGTGCTCCCCCATTCCTTCTCCGTCCTCCTGTGCCCCCCGTCCTGCTCAGTGCTCCTCTGTGCCCTCCATCCTCCCCTGTCCTGCTCCATGCTTCCCCCGTCTCCTCCACGCTTCCCCGTCCACCGATCTCCCCCCGTCCTGCTCCATGCTTCCCCGTCCTCCGTTCTCCCCCGTCCTCCTCCATGCTTCCCCCGTCCTGCTCCAGCTTCCCCCGTCCTCCTCTATGCTTCCCCCGTCCACCGATCTCCCCCCCCGTCCTGCTCCAGCTTCCCCCGTCTCCACCATGTTCCTCACCGTCTCCCCCCCCGTCCTGTTCCGTGCTCCTTGTCCTCTCCTCCATCATACTCACCCCTCCCCGTGCCATCGCTGAGCGTCCCTGCAATCCTGCGTTCTCCCCTTCTTCCTGCAGCTCTTCAGCACTGAGCGGTGATGTAATACCGCTCATTAAGGCCATGAATATGGAGGCCACGCCTATGGGAGTGGCGTCGCGTCCATATTACATGACCTTAATGAGCGGGTATTACATCACCGCTCAGTGCAGAAGAGCTGCAGGAAGGGGAGAACGCAGGATTGCAGGGACGCTCAGCGATGGCACGGGGAGGGGTGAGTATGATCCCAGCCACCGGCTCCTGCCGCGGCATCCCCTCCCCCGCTGGTTTCTGCCCTATGACTCGTGTATAAGCCGAGGGGGCATTTTCAGCACGAAAAAAGGTGCTGAAAATCTCGGCTTATACACGAGTATATACGGTATATTTCCGGAGTAACAGACAGACGCTCACAGGCTCAGTATGGATTAGACCAGAATATAAAAAGCTGAAACAGGGTACTGTATCACCAGATACCAGGTGTATATAGTATAGTGAAAATATTGTAAATCTCCGTATATATTTCAGGAGTCAGACACAGATGCTCACAGGCTAAGTACGGATTACACAAGAATATAATAAGAAAAAGGGGTACTGTATCACCAGATACCAGGTATATGTAGCATAGTGAAATTATTGGATATCTCCGCATATATTTCAGGAGGCAGACACAGACGCTCTCAGGCTCAGTATGGATTACATGAGAATATAAAAAGTAGAAAAAGGGTAATGTATTAGAAGCATACAGCTGTATACAGTGTAGGGGTAATTTTAAATCTCCGTATATTTTTCCAGAGTCAGACACAGACTCTCACAGGCTCAGTATGGATTACACCGGAATATAAAAAGTAGAGAAAGGGTAATGTATTAGAAGCGTACAGCTGTATACAATCTAGGGGTAATTGTAAATCTACGTATATATTTCCTGAGTAACAGACATACAGGCTCAGTATGGATTAGACCACAATATGAAAAGCATCACCAGATAGCAGGCATAAATAGTATAGTGAAAATATTGTTAATCTCTGTATATATTTCAGGTGTCAAACAAAGACGCTCACAGGCTCAGTATGTATTAGACAGAGGGGTTTGATACCCTAATTGCATCGAAATACAAAACTGCTAGTATATAGATTAGGTATTATATTCAACTTGTTTTATTGGTTGTAATATTTTACTGTTATATATTTAAAAATTTTAATAAAAAATTATTTGAAAAAGTATGTATTAGACAAGAATATAAAAAGCAGATCCGCAAGAAATAATCACACAGGTGGGCCAATGTTCCAGGTGTCAATGATGCACTTAGAGTGGTGGGTGGAGGAGGACTTGCTGGCAAAAAGGGTACTGTATCACCAGATACCAGGTGTATATAGTATAGTGAAAATATTGTAAATCTCCGTATATATTTCAGGAGTCACACACAGATGCTCTCAGGCTCAGTATGGATTACACAAGAATATAAAAAGATGAAAAAGGGGTACTGTATCAGCAGATACCAGGTATATATAGTATAGTGAAAATATTCTAAATCTCTGTATATATTTCAGGAGGCAGACACAGTTGCTCTCAGGCTCAGTATGGATTACACAAGAATATAATAAGAAGAAAAAGGGGTACTGTATCAGGAGATGCCAGGTATATATACTATAGTGAAAATATTCTAAATCTCCGTGTACATTTCAGGAGGCAGACACAGACGCTCTCAGGCTCAGTATGGATTACATGAGAATATAAAAAGTAGCGAAAGGAAAAAGTATCAGTAGTGTACAGCTGTATACAGTGTTGGGGTAATTTTAAATATCCGTATATATTTCCAGAGTCAGACACAGACTCTCACAGGCTCAGTATGGATTACACAGAATATAAAAAGTAGAAAAAGGGTAATGTATTAAAAGCGTACAGCTGTATACAGAGTTGGGGTACTTTTAAATCTTCGTATATATTTCAGTCTCAGTAAGCTAGTCCAGACTCTCTGCTACCGGAAACTAGATGGATAAAAGTACACACTGAAAGTAGAGTGATTGCAGAAATTTGGGAATTCCTAATCACGGTAAAACCTCCCGGTAGAATTCTCTGAGGCGATGCTGACCCTCAATTACTTTATCTGTGGAGACAGCGAAAATGGTTCTTTGTGCAGAAAGGGTTGCTGTATCACAGTAGCGTCGATCCCATCACCGTTAGTCGTCTCCATCAAATTGTGATGCCAAGGAAAGATGTAGACATGGTCCTCACTGCCTATCATGATCAGTCTGGTCACTTTGGAGTGCAAAAGACAGAAGCCACAGGCCGTAGGCGATTATATTGGATTGGCATGAGAGGAGACATTGGAAAATGGTGCCAGGAATGTCACACGTCTGTGACTAGTAAAACTGTGAAAGCTGATCAAAAAGCAACACTGCATCCGATTGTGAGTCGACGTCCATTAGAAATGGTAGCCATTGAACATCTGAAGGTAGAGCCCAGCAGGACAGGCCATAGCTACGTCTTAACCATCATCGATCAGTTCACCAAATTTGTAGTGGCTGTCGCTGTGAAGTATTTAACTGCCCAGACTCCACAGCGGTGGAGCAGGGAGAGGTTAGTATTGCAAGTGCTGGGGCCCTGAACAAGCAGGGGGGGCCCACTCACGGTCGCCAGTACTGGCACAGGGTTCCTCATAGTACGCCGCTGTGTCTGAAGGCGAGTGGGCCCCCCTCCGTCAGAGACACTTTTTTGTACTATGAGAGGCCCTGTGCCAGTGCCGTCACCCAAGAGTGGCACCCCACCTGTTCAGGGCACCGGCACTTGCCCGGGTGCGCCAGGTGGTGACCCCGGACCTGGGGGGGATAGCCCAGATTAGGGAGGTGGCAAAAATGGCATATGTTGAGATGTAGGCTTGACATTCAGCAGCTGCAAATGGAGGAATTGGAGAAGTCAGAGGAAGAGGAGGACAAAGCGAGCCAATTTGCTGGCAACCTATGTGTCATCAGGGGAAGGTGGGACAAAATCCTTTGAAACCCATGCATGGTTCATTTTAATGAAGGTTAGATCATCAACATTTTTTGTCGACAGACGAGTCCTTCTTTATGTCAGGATTGATCCAGCAGCACTGAAGACTTTTTCTGATAGCACACTACCAGCAGGGCAAGCGAGCATATCATGAACACCGCACTGCACTTGCTCACTGAGCCAGTGCGCGTGTCCTGAGTAAGACAGACGGCACTCAAAGATACCTGTTGAGCGGGGCAGCAGCGGTGAAGATGCGTGCTTCATACTAACAGGACCTGAAGCACGTGACTGCCAAGGGGCGGCGCCGGCCACAGGTCTCTCAGAGGAAGCAGTAACAGATAGAGAATGCTTCAGGCCAGAGGACCTGAAGCACGTGACTGCTGGTAAGCATGGCCTAAGCTCCGAGAGCTAGGAGCAGAAGGAAAACTCCTAGAAGGGCAACTACTGGACAGAGTTACCAAGGGGCATAGAAAAAACGGATCGTCAGGATAGCCAGGTCATACACAGAGGGAACAACACAGTACAAGAGGAGCAGGCAGAGAATAATCGAAACACAGCCAAGGGGTCATACACAGAGGGAGAAACGCAGTACAAGAGGAGCAGGCAGAGAATAACCAGAACGTAGCCAAGGGATCAGAAAACCAGAATGGGCAAATACACAGAACCAAGACAGTAGACAAACTCACAACGAAGAGACGGACCGGGTCAAAACGAAACAAGCAACAAGATCAGGCACAAGGCACAGGCACACAGGAGGTCAACTAACTCAGCCGAGGGCAGGAGTATAACTGACATCAGACCTAGGTCAATTGGCAACTAAATAGCCACCCTCTGCCAGAGAGAGGCTGAAACCATTAACCCCAGTCTGACCAGGACGGGACAAAGACAAAACCCCGTCCTGGGTCATGACAGAGCACCTGTAAGGCATATTGTGCCAATTCAGGCCAAGTGTCCAGTTTACAGGCCCAGTAGTCAAAGGGAATGACCTGTGAGGGAGAACATCGATAGGGGAGGAGAAGTAATTTTTAACCATAGTTGACAACTGCTGTTTCCTGTCTGTTGCAATAGATTCAGTATTACCAGGCGTGTGAGCGGTACTCGAGAAATCAGTCCACAACATGGTCATGAAACCCCTGTCTCCAACGCCACTTCGGCTGTGTGCACCATGAACACCTCATCCATTTGGCCCAGTACGGCTCGTGGTAGAACCTGCACCGCTGCTGTGTGCTGGGAATGCCTCTAACAAACGGTTTACCAGAGTTGCTTGTTTGGTCGCAAATATTAGTTCTAGGTTCTCCTGTGGCATGATGTTCTGTAATTTGCCTTTATAGCGTGGATCGAGGATGCTGGCCAACCAGTAGTCGTCATCCTTCATAATTTTGGCAATGTGGGGATCCCTTTTTAGGATCCGCAAGGCATAATCACACATGTGGGCCAATGTTCCAGGTGTCAATGATGCACTGCCAGTGGTGGGTGGAGGAGCACTTTCTGCAAAATCCACATTCCTCCAGTCACGCATAAACCCTTACCTGACCTTGGCAAGCCAACATTTTCTCTTGCCACCTGAGAAGCATCCTCCTCCCCAAAATAATCATTCCCTCATCCTCCTCCTCCTCTTCCTCTTCTTCCTCCACCTCGTCCAGGACAGTTCCCTGAGCAGACAATGGCTGACTGTCATCAAGGCTTCCCTCCTCCTCTTCCTCCTCTTCCTCCTCCGCTGCAGACGCTTGATCCTTAATGTGCATCAAAGTTTGCATGAGCAGACGCATAAGTGGGATGGTTATGCTTATGATGGTGTTATCTGCGCTTACCAGCCGTGTGCATTCCTCAAAACACTGAAGGACTTTACAGAGGTCTTTCAGCTTTGACCACTGCACACCTGACAACTCCATGTCGGCCCTCAAACTGCCTGTATCCTCCCATAAATGCATTACAGCCTGCCTCTGTTCGGACAGCCTCTCAACCATGTGCATGGTGGAGTTCCACCTTGTTGCAACGTCTATGATTAGACGGTGCTTGGGGAGGTGGAGCGATCGCTGCAGCCTTTGATTATGACTGGAGTCTACGGGCGAGCGATGGATGTGCGAGCACAGTCTTCGCACTTCATGGAGCAGGGCTGTTAACTCTGGATAATTATTTAAGAAGCACTGCACCACCAGGTTCAAGGTGTGAGCCAGGCAAGGTATGTGTCTGAGTTTTGCCACCAGGGCTATGGCTGACACAAAATTACTGCCTTTATCACTGACTACCTTGCCTGGCTCAAGATGTAGACTGCCCAGCCATGACTCAGTTTCTCGCTGCAAGTAGTCGGCAGTACCTCCACGCTGTGTCTGTTGTCGCCCAAAGACATCATTTTTAAAACAGCCTGCTGACGCTTACCACTAGCTGTTCGATAGTGGGATACCTCGTGTGCAACACTGGCACCTGCGGATGTAGTTCTTGTGCGACTGCGCTCTGTTGACCAACTTTTGCTTCGGGAGGAGGAGGGTCGAATGCCTACAGCCAACTGTTGCCTATACCATGGGCTAGGCAGCACTGTCCCACCGCCGCTGTCCCCTGTTAAGTCTGCATCCACCACATTAACCCAGTGCGCAGTGATGGACACGTAATGGCCCTGGCCATGCCTACTGGCCCATGCATCTGTTGTGAGGTGCACCTTTCCACTCACTGATTGTTTGAGTGCATGGACAATGCGGTATTTCACATGCAGGTGGAGAGCAGGGATGGCTTTTCTAGAAAAGAAGTGCCGACTGGGTAGGTCATAGCGTGGGACAGCGTAGACCATGAGGTCTCTGAACGCTGCTCCTTCAACCAAATGGAAGGGCATTATAACTAATGAGATCAGTTTGGCAATGTAGGCGTTCAAACCCAGTGTATGCGGATGAGAGGATGAGTACTTTCTTGTCCTACTCAGAGTGTCTGGTAGGGTGAGCTGGACTTGAGAGCTGCATATGGGGGAACTAGCGGTGGACATGAGAGGGGGTTGGTGATGGTGATGATGGTGGTGGTGGTGGTGGTGATGGTCTAGATGCAGTCTTTCATTGCAAAAACATTATGATTCCCTGACTGCTTTGGCCTTGCGACGACACCTCAACATTTCTTGCTGGTGGTGTGCTAACCGGTGGGCTTACAGTGGGGGAAGCGATGGAGCGTTGCTGGCTAACTTCAGTCGGAGCAGGTGCACATGTGCTACCTGAGGTTATCTAGTTCGTCCACGCTTGCAAGTGCATGTTTATTAAATGTCTAAGCATGCAACTGGTATTCAAATTTCTGAGATTTTTCCCTCGGCTAAAGGTCCTTCCGCACTTATTACAGATAACCTTTGCTTCATCAATAGGATTTTGGTCAAAAAAGTGCCACACTAGACTCTTCCTACTATGGTATAAATTTTCAGGGCTTGCACGCTGTGCTAATTTGACCGTCTGGCCAAGCTGTTCTGCAACTCTTTTTGTTTTTTTAACACCTTATTGGACTGCTACGGGCCTGCCAGATAACCCCCGTTGCGATGTCGATACCTGCTGCGGATCCTCCTCCTCTTCTGAGCTATTTCCAGCGGCACCCTCTTCCCCCTGGATGCCAATCCGGGTCAACAACTGGGACATCCATCACCTCCTCTTCAATTTCATCTGCACCTTCCTCTGTGTCACCGTGTAAGGTGGTATAGTATGCAGGAAGGTTTCATCAGGATCACATTCTGGCTCAGTAGACTGCGAGGGCAATGTAGTGCTCTGGTTGAATGTACCAGCAGAATCATATAGCAGTGGCTGGGCATCAGTGCACTCCATGTCAGATTCATCTTGGACTGGGGAATTCAGGATTTGACTTGATAACCCAGGCATGGTATGTGAAAAGAGCTCCATGGAGCAATCTGAAGTGTGGCCTGCCGCATCCTTCACTTTTGGTGGGGGTGAAGGACACAAGGAAAGGGTTGTTCCTGACCAGAAGCCTGCACTGACGACTCAGTGCTTGGAGTTTTTCAAACTTCAGAAGAGGAGGTGATAGAGCTGGAGGCTGTTTCGGCAATGTAAGTGAAAACCTGTTCCTGATGCTCTGGCTTTAAAAGCGGTTTACGTACTCCCAGAAAAGGGAGCCTTCCAGGCCTTCTGGAGCCAGACGATGTTGCAGGCTCAACACCTCCTGCCTTAGGTGGTATTGTGCTTTTGCCACTATCAGCAGATGCACCACCACCACCACCATCAGTCCCAGCTGGCCCCCCATGCCCACATCCGCGGCCTCTTCCACCATACTTCCTCATGTTTGTGAAAATGTGCTCAAAATAAAAGCAGATATATGGTACTGTATCAGTAGCGTACAGCTGTATACAGTGAAGGTGAAAAATTTTAATCTCCGTATATATTTGCGGAGTAACAGACACAGACTCTCACAGGTTCAGTATGGATTACACCAAATATAAAAAGCAAAAAAGTGTACTGTATCAGAAGCAGACAGCCGTATACAGTGCTGGGGTAATTTTAAATCTCCATATATATTTCAGGAGTAACACACAGACGCTCACATGCTCAGTATGGAGTAACCAGAATATGAAAGCATAAAAAGTGTACTGTATCATTAGCGTACACTGTATACAGTGTTGGGGTAATTTTAAATCTCCGTATATATTTCGGAGTAACACACAGATGCTCACAGGCTCATTATGGAGTAGACCAGATTATGAAAAGCAGAAAAGTGTACTGTATCAGTAGCGTACAGCTGTATACAGTGTTGGGGTAATTTTAATCTACGTATATATTTGAGAGTAACACACAGACGCTCCTCATATGGATTTGACCTAATTACACAAGGCAGAAAAACGTTACTGTATCAGAGATACCAGCTGTATACGGGTTTTGGGTAAAATTTGAATCTCGTATATATTTCCAGAGTCACACACACGAGCGCTTTAGTATGGATTTGACCGATACACAGGCCAGTACATGGTAGTGTGAGGAGCGTACAGCTCTATACGGTGTGGGAAAAAATGAACGCTCGGTAACTGTGCAGAAAAAAAAAAAAAGTATTAGTGCTGTGTAGGTGCTGTGTGTTAAAAAGCACTCTGCACTGCAGTGTACACATAGCAATACAGCTAGCAGGCAGCCTAATAATCAGCTATGCTGCTGCACACAAGCTATTCCTCCCCTGTCACTGGCAGGCAGCCTAAGAACCAGCGCTGCTGCACACAACAAAATCCTCCCCTGTCACTGCACACTAACTGTACAGCTAATCGCTATCAGCACAAGCTCAGAATTAGTTTTTTTTCCTGCCTAACTCTCTCCCTACTGAGAAACAGCACCAGCAACCTCTCCTACGCTAAGATCGGCAGAAGTAAAATGGCGGTCGGCGGTGAGGGCTTTTATAGGCACTGTGATGCCACACAAAGCAAGACAATCACTGCAATGCCCTTCTCTAAGATGGTGGTGGCCACTGCCCATGTCATCGCGTTGCACACAGTGTGCGTCCTTGCTCATTGGCTGAGAAAAGGCCCTTCAAGCATTATAGGAAAACCGACTTTGGCGCTCGGGTCGCCGAACACATGGCCGATCTCACGCTATGGTCGGGTTTCGCTCGGCAGAAACCCGACTTTGGCGAAAGTCGGTCTTTTTTTAATCTGACCGACCTGTTTCGCTCAACTCTAGTACCAATACATAACAATTTGAACAGAATATCTATGAGGCCCTCTATTATGTCTAATACAGGGTGTATCTGAGTCTCTTGCTTCCTTCATAATTTACCTGAAGTGTCCTATTTTTTAATAAAAAAAATCAATTTTGGTTTACTTAAATTATATATATATTTTTTTAAATCTTTTTAAATTTTGCCTTATATACAAGTCATAATACAGGAAAATGCAATTTATCATCAATTTGGAATGTTTTATTGTCACTCCTTGAAGTGGAGTAAAAGTGTGACACCATTTTTCTCAGCAGCAATCTAGGCATCAGAGATGCTTCCAGGGGTCTTCCCCATGCTGTTCTCCTTCAATTCAGCACTTTTTCCATCCATTTGAACATTTTCACCGCCCCAGACCTCTTTGTAGGGTTTGCCAGAAAAAAGCTTGGCTTTCCCATTGACTCTCGCTATACTCGTTACTCGAAATGAGCATGCGAGTATTAGGAATTGCTTGGTTCAAGCGAGTACCCGAGCATTTTAGTGCTTGCTTATCTCTAATCAGTATCTATTAGGAGCTATTTCTTTGCATGCTGAACTGCAAGTGGCCTACACTTGCTCCAAGCTGTTGTCTTTTCACTGTACAGTGTGAGATGGCAAACCATATTCTCAGTGTGGTTACCATTCTTGTATTAATTGATGACACTTGTGTTCCTGGATGCCATCATTCCTGAGGTGAAGGTTTCAGTCAGAAGATGCTATAGTACCATGAGCTGACTTGACGATGGGAGCATTGCACCACAGCATCTGTAGAAGACACTGAGGAGCATACCTTTAACCAAATGTGTTTGGAGACTCTGACAAATGTGCGTTCAGAAAATACATGGGGGGCAATGAGATTTACATTGAGATTGAAAGGAAGTTTGGACTTAGTCAATCATCAAATAGAACGCCTGCAGGCTGTGAGAGATGGGAAAAATAGAGCCTGTGTGACTATATCTTTGAATTTATCTCCTGATATGTTCCAACATGTAATCTGTGGTCATCCCAAGACCTCCCTCTCTCCTCCACCCTTATATGATCCTTATCCAATCAGGTCCAAGCCTACTTCCGTGTGTCCCCATCCTATGGAATTCTGTATCTACCACATTCAGAACTTTCAGAAGGAACATGAAAAACTCATCTATTCTAGAAAACCTACAGTCTGCATTAACCCAACTCATTACCACTAGAGCTGTCACTATCACCCTAACCTACTTTCTCCTTCTCCATTATCCTATAGACTGTAAGCCAATGAGGGCCCTCTATTTTCTGTACCAATCTGTCATTATTAGTTTGTTCACTGTAATTCAGATTTTGTGTGTAACCTCTTATGTAAAGTCCCATGAAATCAATGGTGTTCTAAAAATAAATAATAGAACTCCTCTTTGGGCAGGGATTAGAGCTGGAGTGACAAAGGCTTCAGACGTACAAAAGCTTTTCAGCCCCATTTGCATTTGAATTTAAATGCTGATTTATCAGTATCGGAGGAATGGACCGGCCATGTAAAGTGTCTGTTGGACTTGTTTTTGAAAGAATAACATGCACATGTAAATAGTTGGGGGGTAAAATCTTGCTAACAGATTCCCTTTAAATGAACACATTGTGTAAAATATTAATAATAATTAATTTAATATTGTAGTTGGTAAGTCTTTAATTAAAAAGAATTCAATTTTGCAGCTTTTCCCAGGAAATATGCATCTTCTTGGCTTTACTATCTTAGCATTCAGGGGTTGTGTCACAAGAAGAGAATAATTTGAGAATTGAAAGTACACAGAAAAAGCAGAAAAAGGAAATGAATAATACAGCATGATGGTGCCGAATAAATATAATATCCAGAAATCTCTATAGTTGAGGAATATTAGCTCTGGAATAATATGGGGATATAATGTTCTTTTTTAAGGAATATGAAAGTATTGTGTATAGAATTAAATTAGGAGACATTTATCGATAAAAAATGTGTTTTGTCTTGAAAGATTGTAATACACTGTAGTCAAACAGACATAAAAACACAGTAGGATAAAGTATTTGTATTGAGAGGAGAGTTGGCTTTATAAATTATTACTCCAATAACTGTAGCAGTATATCCGTGGAGCAGAACCCAGGGCCACAAACAATACAGTAGTTTCATGGGTTACAAAGAGAACAGATTTACATATGGCTGTCAGCAGTTTCAAAATTAGTATGTTATTAGTATGAAAATCTCAGCCAATCCGCATTCTGATATTGTAAATATGAAAAGTTCTCCAATGTGTGAAATAATGCAGATACTATAAGCCTAGAAGAAAAATCCTCCCCACTGAATGAGCAGATGTGAGCACGTATATACAGTACTGTGTAAAAGTTATACTGTGCGCTCTAAGGCTAAGTTCACGCTGGGCATTTTTGCTGCATTTCTGTACATCTAAGTTCAAACTGGGCATTCTTGCTGTGTTTTTTTAATGTTTTTTTATGCTAATTTTCAGCTGCATTTGACAGCACCAGCTATGTCTATGAGATTTCAGAAATCTCATGCACACAGCTTGTTTTTTTGTCATCAGTATTTTGTGCTTTGCTTGTTTTTTTTGGACATACAGCATATCACTTCTTTCAGAGTTTTTTTCAGCGCTTTTCACCCATTGAATTGAATGGAAAAAACACATGAAAAAAGCACAGCAAAAATGCTGCAAAAAAACACAGCAAAACCGCGTTTTTGCCGCAGCTTCTTTCCTGCCAAGCACTCAGGTTTTGCTGCAGAAAAAAAAATGCAGCAAAAATGCCCAGTGTGAACTTAGCCTAAGGCCTGTGTCACACATGTGTGTGATGCTAGAAACTCGCACAAGTCTCTTGCATTAACACCCTGCGCTGCTGCCGGCACTCAGACCGGAGTGTGCGGCTGCATAGAAATACATGTAGCTGCATGCTCTGGTCCGAGTGCCATCAGCAATGCCGGGTGTTGATGCGAGAAGACTCGAGGGACTTACATCACACATGCAAGAGTGACACCAGCCTTGGAGAGCTTTAAAAAATAGAATTGTTAATAGTTTAGCTTTGTCATGATTTAACAAAACGCAAAGTGATTGAACAAAAAGGAAATCTAAATAAAATAAATTTTTTGTTTGCCTTAAAAACAGCATGAATTTTTTAATTCTGTTAGGTACACTTGCACATAGTTTTTGACGCAGGCTCATCCAAACATCTTTGAGAACTAACTACAAATCTAATGTGGATATAAGGCTTATGCAAATGTCTCTTCATGCAATGCCAGACAGATAGATGTTGACTTCAGGACTCTGTGGGGGTCATGTAATCACTTTCAGGACTCCTTGATCCCCAAAATGCTGAAAATAGTTGAGATGTTATTGAATGAGGCAGTGCAGATCTGCATATTTTTTCTCAGCTGTACTCGGCATGAAAAAAAAATCGCTTTGGCTGTTCCTAGCTGCATTTTGATCTACATACAAAAATGATGATCACTATCACTTTAGTATAATTGGTTATTCGTATGCCTGTCTAGAATTCTACAAAATCCTTGACATTTTGCAAGTGTACCTAGAAAAATGCTGAGATGAGGAGACTTTAAGTTGCAATGCTCCTCTGCTTCCTAAAATTTTTGCACAGTACCAGAGCGGTATCTGTCACTAGGCACCAGAAGACAAATATATAGGGTAGTAGGTTGTGAGTGGTGGCACCAGAGTAAAAGGTAAGGCAGAGAGGGAGTGGGGGTTGAAGATTCTTTGTATTGATTTGCATAATACAAATGAAAATGTAAGCTCTTCAGTGCAGCAAGTGTAGGGGAGCACTATTCAGCTCCCGACACCAATGTCACTGGGGGGGATGAGGTTACCTCAACATGCAGCTCACGTAGCTTCAGTTTGATGACACTGCTGACGGAGCTGCAGCGCAGCAGATAGCAAAGATATGGAAGAAGGTAAGCGATCCATAATAGAGCTGAAGATAAAAGGGACTTTTGCTATGGAAGTGAGTGTAAGGGCAGTGTCACACTTGCGTGTGTGATGCGAGAAACTCGCACAAGTCTTTCGCATCAACACCTAGCACTGCCGCCGGCACTCGGACCGGAGTATTGATGCGAGAGACTCGTGCAAGTTTCTCGCATCAACACGCAACTGTGACACCGGCTTAAGGGACGGTATGAGCGCACAGTATGGAAGGACCCTTATAAAAATGAGAGACAGTGTGAGGGCGCAGTATGGGAGAGCAGTATATACAAGGAAGGATAGTGTGAGGGCACAGTAATAGCGGACAGTATACAGAGGAAGGAGTAGTGTGATGACACCTTATAGGAGCCATGTACAGAAGGGGATTGTATGAGGGCACAATATAGGGGGAGCTAATAGAATGTGAGGGAACAGTATGAGGGGACAGTTTAAGGAAGAAGGGATAGTGTGATGGCACCTTATAGAGGGTCATATACAGTTCTGGCAAATATTAAGAGACCACTTTCAAATGTTCAGTTTGTCTCATTTTTCTCTTTATATTTGTATTTTTTTTCTTCAAATATTTTTTATTAATTTTCAAACAATTTTATAGAAGGAAGAGAAGAATGGGGAGACAAGAGGTAAAACAATGGCAGGGTATCTTAATAGTACAAATAGAATATTCAAACTATTTACAAAGATATTTAAAGATATTTAAAGAATAACCAATTATGCCCATTGGTATATGTGATGTTACAGGATGAGTAAATAAATCTCAAAATCTATTATAAATCTAAAACAGCTAAAGAGCCCAGTAGCCAAGTACTCTCTATAATGCAAGATGTTTTGCATTCCACAAATCCCATTTTATATGGTATTTTTGCAGGAAGTTATTGTTCATAGCAAACCTTTTTTCAATGAAACTGTGGAGTTGAATTGTATTAATAATATCTAAGAATTTTGGTGTTTGGGTTTTTTCCACCACAGTCCAATTGAATTTTTAATCACCAGGAAGACATGAATAATTATATGTTTAATTGAAGGATCAACACCCTCAAGTCCTATCGAGAAGAGCGCCATTTGTGGCGTAACTATGAGTTTGATATGTGTAAGAAATTGATATGTAATAGCGTCTTTCCAGAGTTTCTTTATTTTTGGACATGTCCAGAAGATATGATATAAGTTAGCGGGTGATCCGCATCCTCTCCAACAAAGAGGGGAGGTATCTCCAGTTATGTGTGAAAGTCGTATCGGTGTGAGATACCACCTCGCAATCAGTTTATAAAAGGACTCATGGAGGGGAATGGAAATATTTGACGCATAGGTGTGCTTGATGGCATTTTCCCACGTTTCAATTGAAAAAGATCTATTTAAATCAGATTCCCATTTTGTAGGTAGATATTTTTAATTTCATTAGTGTCTTTATTGAAGTGGCTATAGATGTATTTAAGGCTCCATTGGTTTTTATGCTTGGTATCTTTTAATAAGGAAGAGACTATGTCTAAATTTAGGGGTCTACTTGATGATATTTTTTGGATATTTTCTTTTAATTTATAGGTATATTTTTGAGTAAAATGTAAATTGTTCTTTTAGTCTATAAACTTCTGACATGTCACAGAATTTCCAACAATAAATTTTGTATTTTTTTTTCTGACAAAGAAAAATGGTCAAAATTTAAAAAAAACAGTGCTTTCAGACCTCAAATAATGCAAAGAAAATGAGTTCATAATCATTTAGAAACAACAATACTAATGTTTTAACTCAGGAAGAGTTCTGAAATCAATACTTTGTTGAATAACCATGATTTTAAAAACAGCTTTCATGCGTCTTGGCATGCTTGCCACCAGTCTTTCACACTGCTTCTGGCGCAAACATTTAAGCAGTTCTTCTTTGTTTGATGGCTTGTGACTATCCATCATCCTCTTGATCACATTCCTGAGGTTTTCCATAGGGTTCAGGTCTGGAGAATGGGCTGCCCATGACAGGGTTTTGATGTGGTGGTCTCTTAATTTTTGCCAGAGCTGTACAGAAGGGGGATAGTATGAATGCACAGTACGAGGGGGAGTTTATAGAATATGAGGGCACAGTATGAGAGAGGACAGTTTAAGGAAGAAGGGATAGTGTGTGGGCACAGTATGGGAGCAATTTATAGAAGGATGGTTAGAGTTAGGGCACATTATGAGGATACTGGTTACACATGGAGTGATAGTGTGAGGACACAATATGGGGGAAGTTTACAGGAGGATGGTAATTGTGAGGGCACGGTATGAGGACCAGTATACAGAATGAGGGATAGAAGATGTAAAATGGAAAGGGGACATTGTGGGATGTGAGGACACTGAAAATGGGGATGACAAATAAAACATAGGTCATAAGGTGAGATGGTGTGACTGTTACACCACACCATAAGGGAAGATGTTGCAGCAGCTGCAGCCCTGTTATGTGTAGCACAAGCTATGATCACATCTTCTATTCTCCCTTGAAGACTATTGAAGCAAGTAAAAAGTTAAAAAAAGTTTTTAAAAATATCAATAAAATAAAAAGAATATAAAAGGTTCAAATCACTCCCCATT
>JARQOD010000006.1:253408638-253450023 GCA_033576555.1 Oophaga sylvatica
TATTTTGTGAGCCCTGCACTTGCATGCTAACATCATTATATTAGCATCTGTGATTAATTGACTTCATATGCACGCACAGTATGTATTGTGAGCCCTGCACTTGCATGCTAACATCATTATATTAGCATCTGTGATTAGCTAGCATCATGAGAGCTGCTATGGTTGACAGTGGTAGCGAACGCATAACTAATATTTGATTGGCCAACTATACACAACTGCTTTTTTAATATAGCTCCTCATATGGATGTGCTAATTGACTTCATTATTTTTCTGCATGCTGTATATCCCACTCTTTTGGATTTTTATTCAATGTATATGTATTTTAGACCTTAATAAAATTTGTATTTTATACTGCAAAAGCTTCCTTTTTCAATTTTTTCAATCTCGCCATGACTTTCCCCTTTACACACATTTACAGGTAAATAGAGACAAATGAATTCATGAATGCATGCGACCTTCTCTCATTGTACTTACAGATCATGACACAATACAGGGCTATTTAGTATATGTGGTTTTAACATGTCACAATAGCATCAACCTTCACTCATTCTATGGGCACTGCTATCAGAATACACATAAATGTGTTGGTTTTAAAAGATCCCACTGACTATTACACAATGCAATACTATTTACTGTTTGCCTGAATTACCGTAGCATCGACCTTCACTCATTCTAAACAATTCATGTCAACACTGACAGTAGATAAAAAATATTTAGACTTCTAACACAACACAAACCTTGTACACACACCTTGATACATTAAACTACACTATAGGGATGAACTGTCGGGACAGTTTTCTTGAAGTGATCTATCTGTGAAAAACACTGTTAGAAAATGAGGACTATACACAAGGGGTGCCAAGCAGCATTCAGGTATGATCTCACATCTATGGCGCTGCTTTTTTGATATAGCTCCTCATATGGATGTGCTAATTGACTTCATATGCACGCACAGTATGTATTGTGAGCTCTGCACTCGCATGCTAACATCATTATATTAGCAACTGTGATGGAGAAGTTACTTTATTGATATACCTGATTCATTGAGATACTTATAATCCTATATATAGTGCATATATGTCTGCCTATTGGGGGATATTGTGAGTTACATAGATTGCATATATACGGACAAATATATGGAGTTTATTATTGTATAGCCCCGGATTAGTCTATTATCGCTATAACATATAAGATATGTCGATGTGCACTATTATATATTGATTTGAATGTAATTCACACCTGTCTGCATTTGGCTATTTTTTCTGCATGCTGTATATCCCCACTTTTTGGATTTTTATCCATGATAATGTATTTTAGACCTTAATAAAAATTGTTGACTTTTCCCACACAAAAGACGGATCACAGAACTTGTCCTGTGTGAAACACACACACAGATAAATTACCTCTATGGTGCAGTAAAGATGTATATCTTTGTACCTGTTAGCCAGTAGATAGAAAAATATTTAGACTTCTAACAACAGTATAAAATCAAGATTCACTCTTTATTTCACTAAAAATCCTTATATACTAGTTATATACAGAAGTCTGTATTTAACTAGAACTCCTTATACAATTACTGGGTCCTTAAAAGTTTCTCTCCTCTGCTAGAAAATAGCTTTACATTTACTGATGGATTCTAATACAGACATTTACTGGGTGCTTCTAATACAAACCTTTACAGTTTCATGTCAGGGCATTCTCTGCTAGAAAATAGCTTTACATCTACGGATGGAGTTAAAACTACCCTTTAATACACTAAAAACTCCACAGACTAATCAAAGGCACTGAATAAAATATAAATAGACATGAATAAATCACTTTGATTGAAATTCACAAATCCAGCAGACCAGATTTCACAGCCTGAGCAAAGTTCAGCCACAGATTTCCCAGCCTGAGCAAAGTTCAGCCAGAGGGCGTGACAACCTGGATCAATCTGACAGGGAGACGGATAAATGATAGGGGGCGTGTCGACCTGTCAGATTTGAGTTTGATGAGTAATACAGTTCCTATACTACTAATGAGAATTGTTTCTTTTACAACTCAGCTGGGACATCGCTGAGGAAACTTGAAAAATTGCAGCGTTTATACCGTCATCGTCCCCAGAACTAACAGAGTTTAAGTCTGAGAAATCACGATCTCTTGCAGCAGATCTCTCTGGAGCCTGAGGCTCGGACATGACAGAGCTCCTCTCGCAACACTCACAGTGAATGACTGCTGCAGTAGTCTTACGAGAACGGCTGGGGCAGTTTATAATGAAGTGCCCTGACTTACCACAGTAGAAACATAGATTTTCCGTTATACGATGTTCTTTGCGTGCATCACTAACCCGTCTTTGTAAGAGTCCACCTGCATGGGTTCAGGTTCTGGTTCCCTTGTGATCCTACTCAAAGGTTCCTTAGCTGAGGAGGGAGGTAGTAAAAGGTTAGTGTGATTATTTTCGAACCATCTCTCTTGTATGCGGGCCTCCATCTTCCAGATCTTTTAAGGCAGAAGTGCTGGAAGGAGAAGAGGAAAGGAAAAAAAAAAAAAAAACAATAGTGTTTACCTGTGGTAACACTGTAGAGTAAAATTTTAAGGGAATGCGCTCACCTGGAATGGTTGTGAGAAGTCACAACCACTGTCATCACATAAGGTATTAAACGGACATCTGATATCCACAGTCACAGCAGACACGGCTTTCCCAGACCCAGCAGACACTAAACATTGGCTCCTGAATCTTGTCATGTATAGTGTACAGTTCCTATAGCGTCTTGTGCTTGGGTGCGAGGAAAACACAGGAGACATAGGTTGAAATGAAATGACTTGTATTACTTCATACAAGCATGCTGAAAAGTTCACACAGTTTGCAGGAACAGCGACAGGAGACACAGCAGGCCAGAGTAACTTCAAGCACTACAATAAATCTCCAAAGCAGGTTCAGGATCTCTTCTCTGTACCGTAATTCCTCTGCAAACATGGATTCACCAAACAGCAGGTTTCCAGAGTCCAAAAGTGTTCCAAGGTTCCTCAGTAGGGAATAGCTGGAGTACAAGTCCAAGGCTTCCAGGAGTCAGGTCACAGACTGACTGAGGCTTGATTCAGGAGCACTGATTGTTCAGCTGAGGCTGCTTAAGAAGCAAGAGGGAAGAATCAGGGCAGGAACATGAAAACTGGAACTCCATATTAACTGAGGGCAAGAGCTGCAGAAAGACAGAAAGCAAAATGGCCGACGGAAAACTGAGTTTCAAGGAACATGTCAACAGAGACAAAGAACCTTACATTTAGCTTGCAAAAAAGAAGACTGAGAGGAGACTTAATAGCTGTCTACAAATATCTCAAGGGCTGTCACATTGTAGAAGGATCATCTTTATTCTCATTTGCACAAGGAAAGACAAGAAGCAATGGGATGAAACTGAATGGGAGGAGACACAGATTAGATATTAGAAAAAACTTTTTGACAGTTAGGGTCATCAATGAGTGGAACAGGCTGCCACGAGAGGTGGTGAGTTCTCCTTCAATGGAAGTCTTCAAACAGAGGCTGGACAGACATCTGTCTGGGATGATTTAGAGAATCCTGCTTTGAGCAGGGGTTGGACCAGATGGCCCAGGAGGTCCCTTCTAACTCTACTATTCTATGATTCTATGATTCTAAGGCTTTGTGGGCAGCAGAGACAGGTTGTTTAGTACCAGCTGCAACACACCAGTTGGTATTCAGGTCATTCTACACACATAGCTGATGAGGGGGCATGAATGTCTTACATTTGTGAAGTTCTCCAAGACTTTGTGGACTCCATAAAGATGATGAGCGGCAATAATTTCATAACCAGTGCAACAATCTTGCTTCTGTACCTACTGAAACAGTCACTGCTCACTATTAAAGCTGAAGCTTTGCATGCGGACCAGGTGGAAATGGAGGAAGACATGAGACAAAGAGATACTACCCAGCCTCATCTCATCTGCTCAGTGAGGATTGAGTAACAAAGAGGAGGGGAGGCAGAGGAGGAACAGGAGTTGGTTCATTAGGCAGCAGAGGCAGAGGCTAGTACTCACACAAGCTTCATCTCATCTCTCTTAAGTGGATGGGCTGAGTAGGGGAATGAGGAAGAAATGGAGGAGAATGATATGGAGAGTAGTCATGGGGGAAACAGGGAAGTGTTGGCTGTAGTGAGCTTGGCACATATGGCCGCCGTTATGTACAACTGCCTATCCTGTGACCCTTGGTAACATTGATCTTGACCAAAAAAAGAGTACTGGTTGTTCATCAAGATAGACACACGCTACAAGGAGAACTTTGCATCTCTTCTTCATGAGGTGGAGAGGTCTATTAAAATGGTGCTATAGCATAAGGCCAAGAGGTCAAGCTTCCTTGCCCAACTAAGGAGGAGAAGCGAGGGAGATACACACCAGGTACAGCAGAGGCAAAAGGTAGACTGTCAAAGGTTTGGGCCAATTTCAAGACACCCTCTCAGTATCCATACCCTGAAGTCCATGTATTTTTGACAAGAAGGTATAAAAGTTTTTAAGAATGGTCAAGCAATATCTGGCCAACAAAACCATCATACTCCCTAATTCCTCTGCAACCTTCAATTTTTAGGTCTCAAAGCTGGACACCTGGCATGAGCTGTCCCTCTATGCCTTGGAGGTTTTGTACTGCCCTACCGCTAGTGTCTTGTCTGAGCTGGTGTTTAGTGCCGCCGGGGGGTCATAGCAGACAGAACAGACAGACGTTTTTGGCTGTCAACAAAATATGCCGACAGGCTCACTCTGATAAGAGTGAACAAAGCCTGTATTAGCTCTGACTTTTCAACCCCACCAGATTACAACAGCACAAAAAGTGTTTTTAATTGTGCAAAGCCTTTATGAGAGTAGGAGTATACAAACTACACATTCAAAATATTTGAATGAGGACCTCCAGTTGTTGCCTTCAAGGATCTATGGATGACCCTCCTTAAATTTTCTTTCTGGCTTTGCATTGTGTGCAGAGCCTTTATGAGAGTATTACTACCACAACTACACTTTCTTAATATTTGAATAAGGTACTATAGCTGGTGCCTTCAAGGGTGAGGGATGACCATGCTTGTAAATTTTGTCAGGCTTTGCAGTACCAGGAGTACTAGGAGTACCAATACAAGAAAATTTTAACTAAATGTGTATGAGGCCCTCCTTTATGTCTAGCACTGGGTGTATCTGAGTTCCTCTTCCATCTAATTATTAGCATTTCTTTGTTCCTTCAAAAATTACACTAAAATTTTACTTAAAATTATTTTTTTTAATTCTTTTTAAATTTTGCCTTATATACAAGTCATTACATCGGAAAGAATGTTTAACTTTTTTTCCTGTAAACTCCAATTTCTCTTTGATTTTGAATGTTTTAATGTTTATCTTTAAAGTGGACTAAAAGTGTGACATCATTGTTCCCAACAGCATTTTAGTGCTTGCTCATCCCTATTAATCTTATAAAGACCCATGTTATGTGTCACAGTTCCACCCCTCAGTGTGTCTGGGATGCTGTTACTGACAGCTCGGCCATGCAATCTGTTATAGGGGTGTGCTGAAGCTGTCAGTACTTTGATTGACAGCTTGGCCATCCAATCTGGTACAGGGGCATACTGAGCTGTCAGTGTGATGATTGACAGTTCGACTATCCAATCTGAAACTGTGAGTTCATGATTCCAGTTAATGGCCATGCTTCTTAACTGAGCTGTGTTTCCCAGAAAACTGCCAGACGCACATTCATCTTGTGAGGTTTGTGCTGTGCTTTCCTGTGCCTTGAGTTCTGTATGCTTGATCTGCTGCCTGACCTTGGACTTCGTTCTGACCATCTGCCTGTTTAACCCCTTCAGCTCTGATCCGTTATTCTCCCGTTATTCTGACCTCGGAACGTTACCTGACTACGCTTTTGTCTCTTTCTTCTGTTTATAACGTACCCTCCTGGCTTCAGACCTTGGACTCCTTAACCACTCTGACTCACGGATTGGCTGTAAGCGATGACTAACGAGTAGCGACACTTTAAGGTTCTGCTATCAGTTGTTCCCTCTTCAAGCTAGAAGAAGTAGAATTTTATATTATGTGAACAGGATTGCAATAGAAAGTATTTCTTCTCCTGAGATTCAACTTTTGTTGCAGAAAGTAAGTTACTATTAATATGTGAGAGATAAAGAAATATCAGAGTAATCCAGCAGTCATGCAGCCTTCAGCGTCACACTTATCAAGCCTTTAATCTAACATTGATGTAGTGTATATTTCAAGGAAAAGTGAAGCTAAAATATAGTTATTATTCTAAAAAGGACACAAATTAATTTCACTTCATTCAAGAAGTAAGTTTATGAAAATCATATTAATGGATTTATAAGAAATTATATTCTGCTATGTCATTCACATTTCCACTTTTTTTTGTTTTGTGAACAAAAGTCACTTAACTGCAGTTCATCATTCCAAGTTCTCACAGATAAATGAGGGAATGTAGACTCAGTGACTTGTGCTAACATCGATGATGTCACCGCTAGTCAATGAGGCTGCGCTCGCAGCATCTTATTCTCCTGTGGCTTTCAGCCTGGACGGTTGCATCATGCTATGCACATGCAAGTATGCTGTGTGCATACTTCCTGGCTGTATGCCCTTCCTGATTCTTAAAGAGACAGTGTGCGCATTCCTAATGTGTCCCCAGCCAATTGCTAAAAGGCACCTGTTACTTAAGGCATCTCCAACAATTTGAAGATGCCTGCATAACATTCTCTTTCAGTCTGTGTTCAATTACTCAGTTGCCAGAACCTGTCCTCTTTATGTCACACTGGGGGCTGAGTACCCAGGCCTGAAGCCTGTATCCTGAACCTGTACCTGTGTTTGTCCTTGTGGACCTATCCCTGTACCTGTTTATATCCAAGTCTGGATCCTTCCCTAACCTGTTGTGTCTATCCCTATAGCTATTCCCTAATCTTGCAGTGTCTGAACCAGCTTCTATCTCTAAAGACCTGCAGTGTCTGAACCAGCACCTATCTCTTTTCTACTGCCTCTGCACAACGTTAGTGATCTTTGTGTTCACTTGCTACTTCATTGTAACTACCTCTGTGAATCTGGTCCTATCATCTCTTTCATACTTGCGGTTCTGCATCTGTTCCACTTCTGCAGTTCTGCAATTGTTTCGCACCTGTGACTGCATCTGTATAGCACCTGCGGCTCTGAATCTGTGCCGCACCTGCAGCTCTGCATCTGTGCCACACCTGCCCTGCATCTGTGCTGCAGTTGCAGCTCTGCACCTGTTCTGCACCTGCAGCTCCTTGTCTGTCCAGTCTGAACTGGGTCCTATCTGTTTCCGTATTCGAGTCATATTCGTCTGTGTCCCAGTCCTTCCTGAAAATGCTCCTAGTCTGAGCTGGGTCCTACCCATCCCTGTATTCTAGTTATACCTGCCTGTGTCCCAGTCCTTCCTGAAACTGTTCCTCTCCATCAAGTTTGAACTGGGTCTTACCCTTCACTGTATCCCACTCATACCTGCCTGTGTCCCAATCCTTCCTGAAACTGTTTCTGTCCCTCCAGTCTACACTGTGCCCGCCTGGCTGCCTGCCATAGTGTCAGCTGTGCCCACCTGCCTGCCAGTGTGTCCGCCAAGCCAAGCAGCCTGCCAAAGTGTCAACCGTGCCTGCCAGTACTTGCCTATCTAGCCTAGCTGAACAAGACAATATATCTATAGCACTTGCCTGCACCTATCGTTACAGTGTTCTATCCTATTGGCGGTCAGCTGCTTCTGCTGGTATCAACAATTTTGTCTGTTCCATTTTGTTGTTGTTTTTTGTGTAAATATGTCTTATTTGAATTTTTTTCTCAGTTTTTTTTCTGTTGTTCCAATACACACAAAGGAAATAAACATGCGTATAACAAAACATGTGTAATTGCAATAATTTTCTAGGAGAAATACTTCATTTTCTAAAGCAATTACAAGGATGCCAACACTTTCGGCCATGACTGTATATACAATATCTGCAAAAATACACATGTGTCCAAGGTCTTTGTCACTTCTACTGAAGAAAAATAAGTCTACTTTATAATTTGCACTGAAGGAAATGCTGAAGAATTTGTTTCTCTCTCCATTCATTTCTAATCAAACTTACCATGCCAAAAATGCTGCCCTCCTAGGCACCTTGTGAAATGAAGCTAATTACAGTAGCTGGAGCACAATGAAACCAAATCTTCTCATATTGATCCCTTTTTCTTCCTTGATAAAGATAAAGAGACGTAATGGAGCATTGTTTATCAAGCTTTCAGATAGGTCATTTAGCTAATTAACATTTGTGCTGTTTAAAGACAAACCATTTTATACGGAAAATGGTTATAGTAACCAGAAAAAAACAATGTGTAAATGAAGCATATAATGATTATGCAACATATGTACTCAAGATCTGGACCCATAATGGAGTCTACTTTACTTGCCGACAACTGCAAAAATTTGGTTGTCTCATGCTCTCATTTGTGTCATGTATAATATAGATAATGGAGGAATGCTTCACTTTTAATGTACAAAATCCTTTCTGAAGTTCTATCACATTTTATGCCAGATTTATAGACAATATATTACTTAATTGGTATGGACAATCGTCTGATATATCATCTTTTTTATCTTTTCTGAATAACAATCAATTCAACTAGCATTTCACTAGCCCATCACATAAACATTCTATTACATTTTTGGGCTTTGAGCTTATTGGACAACACATTTTACCCATTAAAAGCAAAACATATAGAAAAACCAACTTCTGGCAATAATATTTTGCCTGCTCTTAGTTTTCATTCTCCCCTATCAAGGCTATCCCAGTCAGGGAACAGACCAGAGCCAAGAGAAACTGCAGTGATACGGTTTATTTTCAGAAGGAATTCCAAATTACCAATTCCAGATTAACAAAAATAAAATGATCCCTCATGGTCTCTAAATGGTGCAGCTAAAATCGTGGATAATAAATCTAGGAATGCTTTAATCAATAAAGTTGGTAAAAAGGGAAATAAAAACAACTCTAATAATGAAATACCCACCCTGGTACTCACCTACACTACACACTTTTCTACCATTTGCAATATAGTGAAATGCAATCTACAGTACAGACCAAAAGTTTGGACACACCTTCACATTTAAAGATTTTTCTGTATTTTCATGACTATGAAAATTGTACATTCACACTGAAGGCTTCAAAACTATGAATTAACACGTGTGGAATTATACACTTAACAAAAAAGTGTGTAACAACTGAAATTATGTCTTATATTCTAGGTTATTCAAAGTAGCCACCTTTTACTTTGTTGACTGCTTTGCACACTCTTGGCATTCTCTTGATGAGCTTCAAGAGGTAGTCACCGGAAATGGTTTTCACTTCACAGGTGTGCCCTGTCAGGTTTCATACGTGGGATTTATTGCCTTATAAATGGGGTTGGGACCATCAGTTATGTTGTGCAGAAGTCTAGTGGATACACAGCTGATAGTCCTACTGAATAGACTGCTAGAATCTGTATTATGGCAAGAAAAAAGCAGCTAAGTAAAGAAAAATGAGTGGCCATCATTACTTTAAGAAATGAAGGTCAGTCAGTATGAAAAATTGGGAAAACTTTGAAAGTGTCCCCAAGTGCAGTTGCAAAAACCATCAAGCCCCCATAGAAAATTAATGACTTCCGCAAAACCGGAAGTTACAGTGTTCCTTAACTTCTGGTTTTGTGGAACGCCGTTTTTTTCTTTCCAATACTTTTTATTATTATTATTATTATACATTTTTATAGCGCCATTTATTCCAAGGCGCTTTACATGTGAAAAGGGGCAAGTATAGACAAGTACAATAAATGTGAGCAGTACAAGGCACACACAAGTACAGAAGGAGAGAGGACCCTGCCCGCAAGGGCTCACAGTCTACAGGGATGGGTGAAGATACACTAGGAGAGGGTAGAGCTGGTCGTGTGGTGGTTCAGTAGGCTGAGGATCACTGCAGGTTGTAGGCTTGTCGGAAGAGGTGGGTCTTCAGGTTCTTTTTGAAGGTTTCCATGGTAGGCGCGAGTCTGATGTGTTGTTGTAGAGAGTTCCAGAGTATGGGAGAGGAACAAGAGAAGTCTTGTATGCGGTTGTTGGAAAAAGAGAAAAGAGGGGAGTAGAGGAGGAGATCTTGAGAGGATCGAAGGTTGCGTGTGGGTATGTACCGGGAGACCATGTCACAGATGTATGGAGGAGACAGGTTGTGGATGGCTTTGTATGTCATAGTTAGGGTTTTGAACTGGAGCCTCTGGACGATAGGAAGCCAATGAAGGGCTTGGCAAAGAGGAGAAGCTGGGGAATAACGGGGAGACAGGTGCATTAGTCAGGCAGCAGAGTGCAGGATGGATTGGAGTGGTGCCAGAGTGCTAGAGGGGAGGCCAGAGAGTAGGAGGTTGCAGTAGTCGAGGCGGGAGATGATGAGGGCATGCACTAGTGTTTTTATGGTTTCATGGTCAAGGAATGCACGGATTCGGGAAATACTTTTGAGTTTGACACAGCAGGAGGAGGCAAGGGTTTGGACATGTGGCTTGAAAGAGAGGGCAGAGTTGAGGATCACCCCGAGGCACCGAGCATGCGGGACTTGGGAAAGTGAGCAGCCATTGACATTGATGGATAGGTCTGGTGGGGGGGTAGAGTGAGATGGGGAAAGATGATGAATTCTGTTTTGTCCATGTTCAGTTTTAGAAAGCGAGCAGAGAAGAAAGCGGAAATAGCAGACAGACATTGTGGGATTTTGGTCAGTAAGGAGGTGAGGTCAGGTCCAGATAGGTAGATCTGCGTGTCATCGGCGTAGAGATGATACTGCAAACCATGGTATTCTATGAGCTGTCCTAGGCCGAGGGTGTAGATGGAGAAGAGTAGGGGTCCTAGAACTGAGCCTTGAGGAACACGACAGACAGGGGGCGAGGTGAGGAGGTAGTGTGGGAGAGGGAGACACTGAATGTTCGGTTTGTTAGATATGATGATATCCAGGATAGGGACAAGCAGGAGGGAATGGTCCACAGTGTCGAAGGCAGAAGACAGGTCCAGGAGAAGGAGGACAGAGTAGTGTCACTTGCTCTTGGCGGTTAGTAGGTCGTTGGTGATTTTAGTTAGGGCAGTTTCAGTTGAGAGATGCAGTCGGAAACCTGATTGTAAGTGGTCAAAGAGGGAGCAGGAGGAGAGGTGGGAGGACAGTTCAAGATGGACATGCTGTTCCAGTAGTTTTGAGGCATAAGGGAGAAGAGATATCGGGTGATAGCTAGACCTAGAGGATGGGTCAAGAGAGGTCTTTTTAAGAATGGGTGTGATTGAGGCATGTTTGAATGATGAGGGGAAGATAACCTTTGTAAGTGAGAGGTTGAAGAGGAGTGTTAGAGTAGGGGTGAAGACTGTGGCGAGGCTAGGGATGAGGTTGGAAGGGAGCGGGTCAAGCATGCAAGTGGTGAGGTGTGATCTTGATAGGAGAGTGGAGAGCTGATCTTCTGTCATAGTGGAGAAGTTGGTTTTGGAGGAACAGGGTTGAGCAGCTAAAGGGGCAATGGGGGCTGTGGGACAAAGCTTTCTCTGATCGTATCAATCTTCTGCTTAAAGAAAGAGGCAAAGACTTCAGCAGAAATGAGAGGAGAAGTAGGAGGTGCTGGAGGACAGAGTAGAGAATTGAAAGTGTTGAAGAGTTGTTTAGGGTTGTGAGACAGGGAGGATATGAGAGATGAGAAGTAAGTTTGTTTTGCGGCAGTGAGCGTGGACTTGAAGCTGGTGAGGGACTGCTTGTATGCGGTTAAGTGCTCGGCAGAGCGGGATTTTTTCCATCTCCGCTCAGCAACCCTGGAAGCGCGTCTCAGTTCTTTGGTGAAGCTGGTCAACCAGGGCTGCCTGTTGATTGTACAAGTTTTGCTATGTGTGAGGGGGGCGGCCGAATCAAGTGCTGTTGTTATTGTAGTGTTATAAAAGGTGGCAGCAGAATCTGTGTCATGAAGTGAAGATATGCCTGTAAGAGGGAGGAGGGACTCAGAGAGCAATGGTAAATTGAGGTGTTTGAGATTTCTGCGAGGGTGAGTGAGTTTGTGGAGTGGGGGTTTTGCACTGGAAGAGGAGAGGGAAGAGAATGTCAGTAGGTTGTGGTCAGACAGGTAAAGGGGTGAGTTAGTGAGATTAGTAAGGGAACAGAGGCGGGTGAAGATAAGGTCCAGCATGTGACCATCTTTGTGAGTGGCAGCAGAGGACCATTGAGTGAGGCCAAAGGAGGCAGTGAGCGATAAAAGTTTAGAGGCAGTTGGGGTGGAAGCGTCAATGGGGATGTTGAAGTCACCCATGATGATAGTGGGGATGTCAGCAGAGAGGAAATGAAGTAGCCAGGTGGTGAAGTGGTCGAGAAAGGTGGAGTTGGCTAGTTCTGGGGGATGGTAGATGACAGCAAGCTGGAGGTTGGAGGGGGAGTAGATGCGGATGGAGTGCACCTCAAATGAGGGAATAGTAGCGGAGGGGGGTAGTGGAATTGGAGTAAATGAGCAGGTATCAGACAGAAACAAACCAACTCCTCCACCACGTTTGTTGCTGGGGCGGGGGGTGTGAGATAGGTGGAATCCACAGTATGAGAGTGCAGCTGGTGAGGCTGAGTCAGAGGGGGTGAGCCAGGTTTCGGTGATGCCAAGGAAGGAGAGTTTGTTGGTGATGAACAGGTCATGGATAAATGACAGTTTATTGCAGACAGAGCGTGCATTCCATAGTGCTCCAGGTAGTGGGACCGGGAGAGTGGGGGCTGGGTGAATGGGTATGAGGTTATCATGGTTGTGAAGACGTGTAGAGGATTGTGGCAGGGTGGTAGAAGTGAGTGTGGGGATGAGTTGAGGAGGGCCAGGATTTGGGGATATGTCACCAGCAATGAGGAGTAACAGACAGAGCGTTAGAAGGTGGGTGCAGGATAAGACATGGTGTGGTCGTGTGTGTCTGGAGAAAAAAGATTGTACGTGGAGGAACAGTTCTGAGGTAAAGGTGAGATGGCTGGGGAGGATGGAGGGGGAAATGACTACTTCCTTACTAGGTGGGGGGATTACAGGGGATAGGAAGAAAGTAAGTAATATGGGGGTGAAAGTGAAAAGGAAACATGGTAGTGGTTATATATTCTGTTAACTTACAGTCAAGTAGTATTGGAAACGGCAATCCCCAAGTTTTTTGCGGTCCATTATTGCGACAGACCTTGAAAATTGCAGCGATACGGCCCGCAAAATAGGCCCGCAATAACGGACCGCAAAAATCATGGCAAGTGTAAAGCCAGCCTAACTGTGGTAAAGTTTTCATGATCTCCGAAGCCAATATTTCTAAGATAAAGCATTAATTTTCACTGTGGTCGTGAGTAGTGTTGAGCGATACGATACCGCAAGTATCGGGTATCGGCCGATATTATCTCTATCGGACTTTCGATACTTAGTTCCGATATTTTCGTCTTATCGGATACCGGAATCGGACTTGTCACTGTCACTGTCAGTGTCCGTCGGTCGGGTCTGTCAGGAGTCAGCGGCACTTACCTGGCAAAAGATCTCGGCGGTCATGGGCTGGACTGCTTGATGGCCGCCATCATCTTTCCCCGGCGGTCACATGCAGTTTCTCGCGATAACTGCAGTGACTGCTGGGTAATCCCGGCCGTAAAGCAGTCAGTCCAATGACGTCACCGCCGGGGAAGCAGGTAATCAGCTGTGCTGCGTCGCGATTATCAGCACAGGAGCCGGGAGGTGAGGTTTTTTTTTTTTTTTTTTTTTAATGGGGGTGCAGTCGAGTCCTGGCTGGAGAAGTCGTCATGTCGGCGTGGGCCAGATGGAAAAGACATGAAAAGTGAACAATTCCATTAGAAAGAACATCAGCGGTAAGTCATTATCTGTACCTGTGCTGTAATCTATTATATGTTCTGTAGGACTGGTATTATTTAACACAGACCATATGGCGGTAATATCAATATTGGTCTTTTTTATTTATAGATTATTTTGGCCAACAGCGCGGTCATTTGCTGAGGTTCTCTGATGATGGGCCCACTCAGAAGTTTTGCCCCCACTAAACCAAAACCCTAGCTACGCCTATGGCTCTCTCTCTAGTCTTTCTTTCTCGCTCTCTGTTTTTCCTTCTCGCTCTCTGTTCTTTTTTTCTCTCTGTTCTTTCTTTCTCTCTTTTCTTTCTTTCCTCTCTTTCTTTCTCTGTTTGTTCTTTCTCTCTCGCTGCTCTTTCTTTCTTTTCCTCAGTACCAGCCACTGTGCCCTCATTACCAGTCAGTGTGATCAGCAGTGCTAAATGGTTACGCTTGGGGCGAGGATATGGGTGTGATTAGCTGTGAAATGGGTGTTGTCGGGGCGTGGCCTAAAATTTTCAGCGGCGCGCAACACGCGCCGCAGCCTTTAATCCTCTTTCCTGTCTTCAAATTTGGGAGGTATGCTGTATAACCTCCCTACAACTTCTGGCCATGCTCCTGATGAGCGCGACGGATGGTCTCGTGAGGGATCTCCTCCCACACCTGGACTAAAGCATCCACCAACTCCTGGACAGTCTGTGGTGCAACGTGGCATGGCCTAAAATTTGCTGCAGCAGGCACAGCGTGCCACAGCCTTTGTCCCTCTTTCCCTTCTTCAAAGGTTGGGAAGTATCATGGTGGGCCCCAAGAATAATTTTTCTCTGGTGGGCCCAAGGTACTCCAGTCCGAGGCTGCTGGCAAGGTCCATGGATATTGGCTCCTTAACAGCCTTAAATACCATGCCTCAGCAGCAGGGGCGTACATATAAATCATGGGGCCCCATAGCAAAAGTCTGAATGTTCCCCACCCCCCCAAAAAAAAAACCCAGAGGCATTGTAAATGTAAAGTGCCAGCACAGTGAGGGAAGTTGAGTCGCACAGAGACAGGGGTTTTGGTGGTACTCGGCACCGATCACGTCGACTTCTATGGGGGATGTCACGAGTAGCACAGCTCGGTCCGTGACCTGGGCGATCACTGGAATGTGGGATATTTCCAGGGGATGAAAGAATGTTCGTGTAGTTTGTCGTGACGCCACCTGTAGTACCTGGTCAGGGTGTCCAGCGCTGCTGTGCAGGTCCTCTGGAAGGGATGGTGTAGTGCAGGTAGGTGAAAAGTCTTCTACAGGTAACACGCTATCCTTCCAGGGCAGATAGATGTGAGATAGAGCAATGGTGCAAAGTGATGTAGCAGAGTGGACTATGCGACGTAGTAAGAAAGCAGGAAACACTTCAAGTTAAACGTTGCATAATAAAAATTTTAATAATAACATTACAAAAGTGCAAATGGCTTATATGTTTTGTTACTGTTCATACCCTTGATATGTGTTATACATGTGTGTTAATAAATACATATTCAACAAAAGTGCAAATAGCATTAGTGCCGAAGTTCGTGGAGACTTCTTAGGACTACAACCCCACCGGGGTAACTTCACAGTGTCCTTTACTTGTGCTTGTGGAGGACCCGCTCCAAACCTCCAACTGTGGTCTTGGGTGGGCTGCAAGACTTTCCTTGAGCAGACCTCACTTTCGGCCACACCAAACGGGTTTTTAGTTTCTGAGGTAGTTGAAAATAGTGCACAGTAAAGTTTTTTGTAAAACCAAGATGGAGCACCGAAGTGCCAACTATTTACAGAAAAGTTTGTGAGCCAGTACAGTTCATGGCTTCAAAGTTCAACATTTTCATTACAGTGAAACACCATTACCCAACCTGGGTATATTAAGGCAACAATAAACTTGTTCTTCTGAACATTCACCCGTCCGGGTACATCAAACCATTACCCAACCTGGGTATATTAAGGCAACAATAAACTTCTTTTTATGAACATTCACCCGTCCGGGTACATCAATAATTTAACTATTTACATACAGAGACCCTGTCCGGGTTATTTAGACTTCTTTGGCTGGCCTCTTACAGGTACCACCTGGTACTGTTCTGGAGCTTGCCAAACATCCGTGACAGGAGGGTCCACCCAGACCTGATGACGTCGTGTGGCCTGTACAGTGACGTCGTGACCCGCTATCTGGGTCTGTGTGGCCACCTCTTTCGTCTCCCTCCGGGTCTGGAACCCTATGTCCCGGACTGTACGAACCCCAGGGGGCCTAACAGGCGCCGGGTACGGGCCAGCTATCATTATCATGTCCATAGCTGGGGCTGCTGAGGAGACCACTGAGGGAGGCTGGGGAGATTTACGGCGTAGGGTGGGCACTTGTGCAGAGGCCTGGTTGGGGGAGGCTGAAGGCTCGTAGGGTCTGTCAGTTTCCTGACACTCTGGGGAGTAGGGGTCGCACCTGGTAACATTTAGGGCGTACCATCCATTGTAACCCCAGTGTCGGGTGTAAGTCACCAAGTCTCCTGGCAACAGGTCCCTCCCGGGTGTCCTTCTGGGAGGTGAGCCTCCACGTCCCGCCGGGTTACAAAAACTTCTAAATAAAGTCCAGGCTCCTGGTTGAAGCCCCAACCACCTTTTAACTTAAAGTTCCGTACTGCACCCTTACGCCGCGGCTCCCTCACCGTACTTTTATCCTTTCTCATACGTGCCTTCTCTGCCAGGTTCTTCTCCAGGTGACGTTGCCGAAGCTTTTGGCATTCACGCTGCTCCCTTTGTCGCTCTGCTTCCCGCTCCCGACGTCTTCACTCTTCCTCCTGACGCCGGTTGTAATTCTCCTCCACCAGCAGCTCCATGTCTCCAACATCAAACGCCAGCTTACGATGTCTGGTTTGTGGCAGCTCTCCTGGCGCCCGCCAGTCCTGGCGGCGCTCACCTGTGGCGGAAGCAGCCGGCTCTGGAACAGATGACGGTCGGGGCTCCGGTACAGGCAGGTAGAGCTCTGGTGCCTGCGCGGCCTCCTCCATGAGGACGGGTGTCGCTTCTTCTGCCTCAGCGACGGGGGCAGACAGCGGGATCTGGGGTGCTGGTGCGGCGTTTTCAGCAGGAACGGGTGCCTCCACTGTGATACTGGCAACCGGTTCAGATTGCAAGGGCTGGGATGCCCGCACGGCTCCTCTACTGAACGGTGCCTCCACTGAGATACTGGCAACCGGTTCAGATTGCAAGGCTGGGATGCCGCACGCCTCTCTACTGGAAGGGTGCTCACCTTCGACAGACACTTCAGGGGGTAAGAGGGATTGGCGCCGCTCCAATTGTAGTTTTAGGGCCCGCCAGCTCGCTTCCATCCTGGCGACCTCCTCCCGGTGCCGGGCCAGGTCTCTCAGGGTATCCTCCGCTTCTTCCAGCGTAGGAGGGTTTCCAGGCCGGGTGCCAAACGGTGGCTCCGTGGCGATCGGGTCGCTTCGTGGGGGGAGAGCTCTAACTCCTCCATCCCTTCCCACTTCTGCTCACGTCCATTCGCCATCTCTGCCAAGTCACATGTGTCATTAGCATCAGGAGAGGCGACATCTTTTGTAGGGAGGCGGGACCTTCGCGTTCGTTTCCGCCCACTGAGGAGGATGAGGAGGCGGAACTCCAGAGCTGTGGGGCACGATCTTACATTGCAGTAACATTTAGAGTGTGCGGACATCGTTTTCGCGCCACGGAGTGAGTGTACGCCCACGAGAGCACGCCCTTATTCTTCACCTGTGCCTCGTGGCGCAGATATGACGGAAAAATGGCAAATACAGTCTATGATGATTTTTGCAATTCTCAAGCAAAAAAACAAGTTCAATTAAGGCACACAGGACTCGCTTATAGCGAGCTTCTGAATCCTGTTCGTGACGCCAAAGTTGAGTCGCACAGAGCCACAGGTTTTGGGGGTACTTTGGCACCAAGCCCGTGACTTCTATGGGGGATGTGACGGGTAGCACAGCTATGTCCGTGCCCTGGTCGCTCACTGGAATGTGGGATATTTCCAGGGGATGATAGAATGTTTGTGTAGTTTGTCGTGACGCCACCTGTAGTATCTGGTCAGGGTGACCAGCGCTGCTGTGCAGGTCCTCTGGCAGGGATGGTGTAGTGCAGCTAGGTGATAAGTCTTGTACAGGTAAGACGGTATCCTTCCAGGGCAGATAGATGTGAGATAGAGCAATGGTGCAGAGTGATGTAGCAGAGTGGAGTATGCGACGTAGTAAGAAAGCAGGAAAGGAAACAATTCTTACTACAAAGACATGCAGCATAAGACTGCCTCAACCCCTCCCATCCAACTAGCTACACCCTGTTCTAACCAGCCTGAGCTAGACCATCCCATTGGGTCCGCCTACACTCAGCTGGCATAGTGTACTGTTGAATGCAGTGGTTGGAGTCAATGGGGTGTTTCCTCCTTACCTGAGAGTAAGTTGTCACACCGCTGGGTGCGATGCAACATCTCTGTGGCGACTGGACCCTCGGGTGCTTCTGTCTTTTCACAAATGCCGGCTTTACCCGGCAATTGAATCAGAGGCTATTTTACTATGTAGAAGTGAATAAACTATAAATATATGTATATATATATGTCACAATGACATGTATATATATATATATATATATGTATTCTAAGTGTGTATATTTTGTGTTTACAAGGAAAGAAAGTGTTTTTTTAGTTGCGATATTTTGTTCCCATAGACTTACATGGGACTTCCGGTATCGGAATCGGATATCGCCGATATTTAGTGATATCGGCGATGCCATTCCGATCCGATATTTTTAGATATCGAGCAGTATCGCTCAACACTAGTCGTGAGTTCATTATGTTAATGTCAAACTGTGTCTATAGAGTATTGCTGACAAACACAAGAGTACTTTATATTGTTTACATATAGAGATATCTAAAATGTTCTGTGCTGTTAGCTACGAATTAGATTTAGCAGATTTAATTAACTTAAATTATGGTACTCACTCACATTCATCATCTTATTTTAGTGTATTTTCAAATGCAAGCCAGAGTTAACCACATACTACAAGCGAATAAGATCAAGCTCAACCACTGTTAGGTGCTCAGGGGTAAAAACAATAAGACAATACAAAAGATCAAACTCCGGCACAATCCAAAAGAATTGGACTCGGAGGGTGTCTTGCATTGAAATCTGCTGCAATGACCCAGGTACTGCGTTCACCAGACATCAACACAATTTCTTTCCGCTCCTCAAGTGTTAACCTCTGCCACATGTCAATACTGTAAACAAAGAGAAACTTCTAAACAACTCATGAAAGAATAAATTTACGTTAAAACCAAGCACACCATTGTTTGTCTTGTAAAATTCTCAATAAGTTTGATGTGTCACATGACCCTCTTCCCATTGGAAAAAATAAAGTTGGATAAAAAATGGCTGACTTCAAAATGGCCACTATGGTCACCACCAATCTTGAAAAGTTTTCCCCCTCCCATATACTAACGTGTCACAAACAGGAAGTTGATATCACCAACCATTCCCATTTTATTTAGGTGTGTCCATATAAATGGCCTACCCTGTACTGTATATACACTGCTCCAAAAAATAAAGAGAACACTTAAACAATAGAATATAACTCCAAGTAAATCAAACTTCTTTGAAATCAAACTGTCCACTTAGGAAGCAACACTGATTGACAATCAATTTCACATGCTGTTGTGCAAATGGAATAGACAACAGATAGAAATTATTGGCAATTATCAAGACATACTCAATAAAGGAGTGGTTCTGCAGGTGGGGACCACAGACCACATCTCAGTACCAATGCTTTATGGTTGATGTTTTGGTCACTTTTGAAAGTTGGTTGTGCTTTCACACTCATGGTGGCATGAGATGGACTCTACAACCCACATAAGTGGCTCAGGTAGTGAAGCTCATCCAGGATGGCACATCAATGCAAGCTGTGGCAAGAAGGTGTGCAGTGTAGTGTCCAGAGGCTGGAGGTGCTACCAGGAGACAGGCCAGTAACACCAGGAGACATGGAGTGGGCCGCAGGAGGACAACAACCCAGCAGCAGGATCGCTACCTCCGCCTTTGTGCAAAGAAGAACAGGAGGAGCAATGCCAGAGCCCTGCAAATTAACCTCCAGCAGGCCTCAAATGTGCATGTGTCTGCACAAATGGTTAGAAACCCACTCCATGAGGATGGTCTGAGTGCCCGACATCCACAGATGTGTGTTGTGCTCACAGCTCAACACAGTGCAGGACACATGACATTTGCCACAGAAAACCGGGATTGACAAATCCGCCACTGGCTCTTCACAGGTGAAAGCAGGTTCACACTGAGCTCATGTGACCGACATGACAGAGTCTGGAGATGCCGTGGAGAGCGATCTGCTGCCAGCAACATCCTTCAGCATGACCAGTTTGGCATTGGGTCAGTAATGGTGTGGGGTGGCATTTCTTTGGAGGGCCGCACAGCCCTCAATGTGCTCGCCAGAGGTAGCCTGACTGCCATTAGGTACCGAGATGAGATCCTCAGAACCCTTGTGAGACCATATGCTGGTGCGGTTGGCCCTGGGTTCCTCCTAATGCAGGACAATGCCAACCTCATGTGGCTGGAGTGTGTCAGCAGTTCCTGCAAGATGAAGGCATTGAAGCTATGGACTGGCCTGCCCATTCCACAGACCTGAAAACAATTGAGCACATCTGGGACATCATGTCTCGCTCCATCCACCAACGTCACGTTGCACCACAGACTGTCCAGGAGTTGGCGGATGCTTAAGTCCAGGTCTGGGAGGAGATCCCTCAGGAGACCACCCGCCGCCTCATCAGGAGTATGCCCAGGCGTTGTAGGGAGGTCATACAGACACGTGGAGGCCACACACACTACTGAGCATCATTTTGACTTGTTTTAAGGACAATACATTCCACTTTTGTGGGTGACTCCAAATCCAGGCCTCCATTGGTTAATAAATTTGATTTCCATTGATGATTTTTTGTTTGATTTTGTTGTCAGCACATTCAACTTTGAACAGAACAAAGTATTTAATGAGAATATTTCATTCATTCAGATCTAGGATGTGTTATTTGAGTGTTCCCTTTATTTTTTTTGAGCAGTGTATATATATATATATATATATATATATATATATATATACATATATATATATACAGTACAGACCAAAAGTTTGGACACACCTTCTCATTCAAAGATTTTTCTGTATTTTCATGACTATGAAAATTGTAGAATCACACTGAAGGCATCAAAACTATGAAGTAACACATGTGGAATTATACAATATACTTTACAAAAAAGTGTGAAACAACTGAAAATATGTCTTATATTCTAGGTTCTTCAAAGTAGCCACTTTTTGCTTTAATTACTGCTTTGCGTGCAGAAAAGGTGAACGGATGGACTCTACATGCCTGGTTCCCACCGTGAAGCATGGAGGAGGTGGTGTGATGGTGTGGGGGTACTTTGCTGGTGACACTGTTGGGGATTTATTCAAAATTGAAGGCATACTGAACCAGCATGACTACCACAGCATCTTGCAGCGGCATGCTATTCCATGCTAGTTGGACCATCATTTATTTTTCAACAGGACAATGACCCCAAACACACCTCCAGACTGTGTAAGGGCTATTTGACCAAGAAGGAGTGTGTTGGGGTGCTACGCCAGATGACCTGGCCTCCACAGTCACCAGACCTGAACCCAATCGAGATGGTTTGGGGTGAGCTGGACCGCTCACCGCTTCAATTTTGAAACTGTGTATATAAAACAAAACAAAATAATAACTTCCTTCTCACCCCCCATTGGGGTGGTCTTTGTTGTCCTTTCTCTTTCTCGAGTCCTTTACCAGAGGCCTGGAAGTTTGAGGGTTCTCCACAGGAACTTAGTTGTTCCCAGTATTGCGCATTTCTGGACAGAGAGCTCAGATGTTGCTCCTTGAATCTGTTGTAGCCTTTCTTCCAAATTAGGGGTCACTGCTCCAAGTGCTACTATCACCACTGGAATCACTGTTGCCTTCACCTTCCACATCTTCTCCAGTTCTCCTTTGAGGCCCTGGTATTTCTCCAGCTTCTCATATTCCTTCTTTCTGATATTGCTGTCACTTGGCACAGCCACATCTATTATCACTGCTGTCTTTGATCCTTGTCTTCTATCACAATGTCTGTAAGGTTAGTCAACACCTGCTTATACAACTCGATCTCGAAGTCCCACAGGATTTTTGCCTTTTCATTCTCCACTACTTTCTCTGGGGTCTCCCACCTGGACTTAGGGGGACTTAGCCCATATGCTGTGCAGATTTTCCTGTATATAATTCGCTCTACTTGGTTGTGTCGTTCGGTATATGCTGTTCCTGCTTGCATTTTGTATCCTGCCACTATGTGTTGGATGGTTTCTGAGGTTTCTTTGCATAGTCTTAGGTCTTGTCTTGTATGGTAGATTTTTGCTTCTATGGATCTGGCACTTAGTGCTTGCTATTGTGCCGCTATGATTAGTGCCTCTGTACTGTCTTGGAGTCCAGCTTTCTCCAGCCATTGGTAGGATTTCTCCATGTCAGCCACCTCCATTATCTGTCGATGGCACATCCCATGCAGCGGCTTGTCTTGCCATGAGGCTTCATCTTCCTGTTCTTCCTTCCAGATCTGTTGTTGCTGCTTTAGGCTTTCACTTATATATATATACATACCGTATATACTCGTATATAAGCCGACCCGTGTATAAGCCGACCCCCCTAATTTTGCCACAAAAAACGGAAAACTTATTGACTCGTGTATAAGCCGGGTGTATAAACTGCCCTCCTGCTCCGTGCTGCCCCGTCCTGCTCCTTGCTCCCCCATCCAGCTCTGTGCTCCCCCATTCTCCTCTGTACTCCCCCCTCCTGCTCCATCCTCCGCTGTGCTCCCCCATTCCTTCTCCGTCCTCCTGTGCCCCCCATCCTGCTCGGTGCTCCTCTGTGCCCTCCATCCTCTCTCCTCGTCCTGCTCCGTGCTCCTCTGTGCCCTTCATCCTCCCCCCGTCCTGCTCCGTGCTCATTGTCCTCCTCCATGCTTCCCCGTCCTCCGTTCTCCCCCCCGTCCTCCTCCATGCTTCCCCTGTCCTGCTCCATGCTTCCCCTCCTCCTCCATGCTTCCCCCATCCTCCGTTCTCCCCCCCGTCCTCCTCCATGCATCCCCGTCCACCGTTCTATCCCCAGTCCAGCTCCGTGCTCCTTGTCCTCTCCTCCATCATACTCACCCCTCCCCGTGCCATCGCTGAGCGTCCCTGCAATCCTGCGTTCTCCCCGGCTTCCTGCAGCTCTCCAGCACTGAGCGGTGATGTAATACCGCTCATTAAGGCCATGAATATGGAGGCCACGCCCATGGGAGTGGCGTCGCGTCCATATTACATGACCTTAATGAGCGGGTATTACATCACCGCTCAGTGCTGGAGAGCTGCAGGAAGCGGGGAGAACGCAGGATTGCAGGGACCCTCAGCGATGGCACGGGGAGGGGTGAGTATGATCCCAGCCACCGGCTTCTGCCGTGGCATCCCCTCCCCCGCTGGTTTCTGCCCTAGACTCGTGTATAAGCCGAGGGGCATTTTCAGCACGAAAAAAGGTGCTGAAAATCTCTGCTTATACACGAGTATATACGGTAAATAAACTTCAATCACCTTCCATTTTCACAGTAAAAATAAAGAAATGTAAAAAATAAGAAAATATACATATTTTGTATCACAGCATCCGAAAAAGTCCAATATATCAATATCTCCAGGACTGAGGGACTTCCTGTCATGCGCAGTGATGACCAGGAAGTCTCTCAGGTCAGTGTTATAGGAGCTGCAGTGCTGACAGTTTCTATAGCATGCAGATCTGCATGCTATAGAAGCAATCAGCCTGCACAAAATGAGTGTCCCATACTGGGACAATGTGTAAAATTAAGAATTAAATAAAAAACATTTTTTTAAATAATTGTAAAAAATTTTAAAAAAATAATAATAAAAAAATATTTATTCTATCAATAAATAAACATTTTAATTAAAAAAATCTAAACAATAAAAGTACAAATATTTGGTATCCCCACGTCCGTAACGACCCACCCAAAGAACTGTCCCATTAGTTAACCCCTTTAGTAAACACCATAAAAAAATAAAAAAACAAGGCAAAAAAACAATGCTTTATCATCATACCGTCGAGCAAAAAGTGGAATAACACGCGATCAAAAAGATGGATATAAATAAAAGTCATACCACTGAAAAGTCCTGCAAAATACAAGCCCCTGTACGGCGTCATTAGCAAAAACTTAAAAAGTTATAGCTGTCAGAATAAAGCGATGCAAAAATAATTATTTTTTCTATAAAATAGTTTTTATTGTATAAAAGCACCAAAACATTAAAAAAAGATATAAATGAGGTATCGATGTAATCGTACTGACCCGAAGAATAAAATTGCATTATCAATTTTACCACATGCGGAATGGTGTAAGCGACCTCCCCAAAAGAAATTCATGAATTGCTGGTTTTTGTTCATTCTGCCTCCCAAAAATCGGAATAAAAAGCGATCAAAAAATGTCATGTGCCCGAAAATGGTACCAATAAAAATGTCACCTCATCCTGCCAATAATAAGACCTCACATAACTCTGTGGGCCAAAATATGGAAAAATTATAGCTCTCAAAATATGGTGATGCAAAGAAAATTTTTTGCAGTGAAAGCATTTTTTAGTGTGTGACAGCTGCCAAACATAAAAACCCGCTATAAATAGTAAATCAAACCCTACTTCATTACCCCTTTAGCTAGGGAAAAATAATAAAATTTAAAAAAATTATTTATTTCCATTTTCCCGTTAGGTGGTTGGGGTTGGGTGTTGGGTTGGGACTAAAGTTAGGGTTGGGACTAAAGTTAGAGTTAGGGTTGGAGCTAAAGTTAGGGTTAGGGTTGAGGCTAGAGTTGGGGTTAGGGTTTGGATTACGGTTAGGGTTGGGATTAGGGTTAGGGTTGGGAATAGGATTAGGGTTGGGATTAGGGATAGGGATGTGTTGGGGTTAGGGTTAGGTGTGTGTTGGGTTTAGGGTTGGAGTTAGAATGGGGGATTTTCACTGTTTAGGCACATCAGGGGCTCTCCAAATGCGACATGGCGTCCGATCTCAATTCCAGCCAATTTTAGTTTGAAAATATCAAATGGCGCTCCTTCCCTTTCCCTTCTGAGCTCTGCCGTGCACCCAAACAGTGGTTCCCCCCACATGTGGGGTATCAGAATACTCAAGAAAAATTGTACAACAACTTTTGGGTACAATTTCTCCTCTTACCCTTGAGAAAATAAAAAATTGGGGACTAAAAGATCATGTTTGTGAAAAAATATGATTTTTTTTCACGGCTCTACGTTAAAAACTTCTGTAAAGCACTTGGGGTTTTAAAGTGCTCACCACACATCTAGATAAGTTCCTTAGGAGTCTAGTTTCCAAAATGTTGTCACTTGTGGGGTTCTCCACTGTTTAGGCACATCAGGGGCTCTCCAAGCGCGATATGGCATCAGATCTTAATTCCAGCCAATTTTGGTTTGAAAAAGTCAATTCATTTTTTTGTGACATATTGTACTTCATGCTAGTGGTAAAATGTCTTAGATATAACTTGCGTTAATTTATGAAAACAACGGAAATTTGGCAAAATTTTGAAAACTTATCAATTTTCAAACTTTTAATTTTTGTACCCTTAAATCAGAGAGTAATGTCACACAAAATAGTGAATAAATAACATTTCTCACATGTCAACTTTACATTAGCACAATTTTGGAAACATAATTTTTTGTTAGGATGTTATAAGGCTTAAAAGTTGACCAGTGATTTTACCAGCAAAATTTACAAAACCATTTTTTAAGGACCACCTCACATTTGAAGTGAATTTGGGGGGTCAATATACCAGAAAATACCCAAAAGTGACACCATTCTAAAAACTGCACCCCTCGTGGTGCACAAAACCACATTCAAGAAGTTTATTAACCCTTCAGGTGCTTCACAAGAATTAAAGCACTGTGGAAGGAAAAAATGCATTTTACTTTTTTCACAAAACATTTACTTTGGAACCATTTTTTTATTTTCATAAGAGTCCACAAAAGTTCTTGTGCAATTTCTCCTGAGTATGCCAATACCCCATATGTTGGGGAAAGCCACTGTTTGGGTGCATGGCAGGACTCAGAATGGAGGGACCACCGTTTGACTTTTTGAACACAAAATTGGCTGGAATAAATGGTGGCGCCATTTCGCGTTTGGAGACTTTCTGATGTATCTAAACAGTGGAACCCCCAATTCTAACTCCAACCCTAACCCCAACATGCCCATAATCCTAATCCCACCCATAACCCTAAACCACAACCCTAACCCCAATACAACCCTAACACACCCCTAACCCTATTTCCAACCCTAACCTTAATCCCAACCATAACCGCAACCCTAACCCTAGCTCAACCCTAACTTTTGCCCAACCTTAACTTTAGCCTAACCCTAACCCTAGCCTCAACCCTAACCCTAGCCCAACCCTAACCCTAACTTTAGCCCAATGCTAACTTTAGCCCAACCCTAACTTTAGCCCAACTCTAACCCTAATGGAAAAATGGAAATAAATACATTTTTTTATTTTATTATTTTTACCTAACTAAGGGGTGATAAAGGGGGTTTGATTTACTATTTTTTTATTTTAATCACTGTGATGTGTCTATCACAGTGATCAAAATGAACCAATAGGAAAAATTTCCCACTTTTTACAGGGTGCCGGCCGGCAGATTCGTCAGGCGCACTGCACATGCGCCAGCCATTTTCTTCCCAGAAAAGACACTGACGGCAGGTGATCTTCACAGGTGGATGCAGAGACACCGAATGTACTGGGGAGGATCAGAGGAATGGGAAATCGTTTTTTTTTTCTCCAGTCGCATGTATTCTGTTAATAATGGCGACCGCAACACTGTTGTCGGTAAAAAATGACTCGAATAGCCGAGACCCCGAAGAAATTCCGACTCTGAAGGTTACTGGAGGGCACTGAGGCATAAGTACCATTAACTGCCAGCTTAATCTCCCAAAAGTCTTGGGGATCATCAAGATGTTTTCTGGTAAAACTGAGACAAGCCTTTATGTTCTTATGGCTCAGCAGTGTTTTTAATCTTGGAACTCTGCCATACAGGCCATTTTCTCCCAGTTTCTTTCTTATGGTTGAGTCACGACTACTCTCTTTAAATGAGGCAAGTGAGGCCTGCAGTGCTTTGGATGTTTTTGTGAGGTCTTTGGTGACCTCTTGGATGAGTTGTCACTGCGCTCTGTGTAATTTTGGTTGGCTGGCCACTCCTGGAAAAGTTCATCACTGTTCCATGTTTTTTTGCCATTTGTTGACAATGGTTCTCACTGTGGTTCTCTGGAGTCTCAAAGCTTCAGAAATGGCTTTATAACCTGTTCCACACTGATAGATCTCAATTACTTTGTTTTTAATTTGTTTCAGAATTTTTTTGGATTGCTGCATGATGTCTAGCTTTTGAGGATCTTTGGTCTTCTTCCCTTTGTCACTACTTCACTCTGTCCGGCAGGTCATATTTAAGTGATTTTTTGATTGAGTGTGGCAGTAATCAGGCCTGGGTGTGGCTAGGGAATTTTAACTCAGCTTCCCAAAGATGTGATAAAATTCATGTTTTAAGAGGAGGGCAATAACCTTTTTAAACAGGGACCTGTAGGTTTAGATTTATTTTTCCCTTGATAATAAAGACCTTATTTTAAAAACTGCACGTTGTGTTTACTTGTGTTACTTTTGTCTAGTATTTAAATTTGTTTGGTGATCTGAAACATTTAAGTGTGACAAACATTCAAAAGAATAGGAAATCAGGAAGGGGGCAAACACTTTTTTCACACAACTGTATATGGTAGCTACAAAGCTACAACTCGTCCTGCAAAAAACACACCCTTAGACATTAATCTTATTTGAAAATGGGCACACTCCTCAACATCCTGTTGCCATTGAGGAGAATCTACTTGTGAAGATGAGAAAACACAGCAGCATGGGGAAAGTATGCAGGACATATACTGTGAGAGTTATCCGCCTGTAAACAGAAAAATCAGTATTGGTACTGTAATGCGCTAAGGCATTGTAGGGCGGCGTGGCAGTGACAAAGGCAGACACAGTGCATGTAAGGAAAACATGGGGCTGTATTTTCAGTTGAAATGTAGCAAAGAGTAAAGCTACCAAAAAACAACAAAGACTTGCCCGGCTAGGTGCTAACTCATACTTCTGACTCACGCTAAACCCTAGATGTGCATGAGGCTTGGTTCTCCAGCAACTCTGCGTTTAGCACATTTAACCCCGTGCATATCCACAGAAATACACCATATCAGTCCAGTGGCTGTCTCTCTCTCTCTAAGGCTTTCTTCAGCCTTTTCTGTGTTTGTATTGAGGCAACATCCCCATATGAGCTGGCTAAGCCTCTTGTACTGGAGCGGGAGTGGGAGTGAGGAGTCCCACCACTAAATCCTTCTCATCACTAAATATCACTAAATAAAACGGCTCAAAACCTAAGCTGCTGCAAAATACAGTACTACCCAGTTTTAATATCTCACGCAGCTTAACTTTCTCTGAGAGATATGCATTCCGTCCAGTATCCTCCCTGTTGGCCGCGTACCTGACATTCATCTGCCATAGCTCCCACTGTTAGGATAGATTCACATGAGATACAAATGAGACTACGGTATTTATTTTCTCACTTGTCATTTGCATACAATCTGTTTTTTTTTACAGCAGTAGCTATTAATCATTTACACTGCAATTTACAGCTTCCTATGTGACAGAATTGCAATGCATCCGTAAAAATCTGATGCTATATTGTGGAATATAATTTTTTTCATCCATAGACTTGAATGGATGAGTCTGATACAATTTACAGAAGAAACAATTATTTTTAGGCCAGGGACAGACATGTGAAAAACTCGCAAGAGTCTCGCATGTCAATACCCGGCACTGCCGCCGACACTCGGGACCGGAGCGTGCGGCTGCATAGAAATACATGCAGCCGCACGCTCCTGTCCAAGTGCCAGCGGCAGTGCCGGGTGTTGACATGCGAGACTCTGTAAGTTTCTCGCATGTCTGACCCCAGCCTTACATGATTTGGTCAGTGAAAATCATTGCTAATCTTCCCTGCCCCATTAAATAACATTGGTCAAAGAGCTGTCTGCTTTTTTCATGGATAATATTCAGACTATGTGAACACTCCCTTATAATTGGGCCTTTTCTTTATTTGCCAGTATGTCACCAAATCTTGTACAAGGCTGTAGACTTACTCAGCAGGTTCTTGGTCTCTTGTGGTCTAAAAACTTTTAGGCAGTGTGGTGTAGTGACTAATGTGGCAGCTAGGGGGCACTGTACATGTTGCTCAAATTATGCATGAAGGCATGAGATGGATGGGAAACCAGTCCCTGGTATGGTGATAAATGGAAGGTATGTGTCGCAGAGCTCCTCTGTGCTGTAGGTCAGGAATATTGTTCAGGGACTTGTAGTCCCAAAAGAGTTCTGATTATTGTCAAGGGTGACCTACAGGGTTAGCTTGTGAGCTGGGTGGGACTTGCTAACCACACATACACCGCCCACTGGTGGTAGTACAATGAATGTTACAATCTCGTGATTGTAGGTGTTGTGAAGGACCTGTGATGAGGTCATGAACAGGTGACCAGACCATGTGCTTCATACCTTGGCTTGGGGAGTGGCTACAGGTATGAAAGGGAGTGTTTGGCACATGGTGAGGGAGAAGGAAGGAGACTGTGTGTGTCCTGCATAGGGCTGCCTGGAAGGTTCCTGGAAGGTCTGCCAGTGTTGGAAGATCCTGGGGTAGGATCGGATTCCTGGAAGCACGTGGTGAGACTTGGAACCTGGTGGCCGGGGGTGTTGGATGGGGGACCTGAATAGCACCCGGACAGGACACATGTATGTGCAGAGCCTGGGACGGTCCCACACTGAGAACCACGCAGTTCTGTTGAGGAGTTTGGCTGGAGTCACCTGGAAGTGTGACTTTCTGTTACAGTGTGTCAGTGAGCACCGGAAGCGAGTTCCAGACCACTCGGGAATGGCACCTGGCGGTCCCTGCTGGCCTGCAGCCGCTTAATCAAGCCCGTCTCATGCAAGGGTGAGTCTGGGAACAGTGATATTCCAAGCAGGAATGCATTTATGTTTTGTGATATTTCTGTTACCTGGTGTTAAAGAGACGGTAAACAATTGATTTTTGGACTTAAAGCCTGTGTGTTGCCTCATTACTGCGGCCTGCTCATTGCCTACCAGAGCGAATCCCTACAACAGCTATTAAACATGTGTCCATCTAACAGCATCCCTTAGACTCAATGAATACTGGGAGATATTTTGTATAAAATGTACAGAAATATTAGCTTCACTTTTATTTGTTTTCCAAATAGCAACAGTTCATATGAGGATGAGGAACTTTGTATGAAATGTGTTTCTTTCTCCACTTAGCACAACTTTTTTGACTCCTTCACTGATAACTCTAAAAATCTTTCTACAAATCTGTGTTCAGTGAAGAATTAAATGATGTCTTCTGCCTTTCACAGTCTATAAAGAAATTAGGGGGGAGAAGATGGAGGGAAACAAAAGCAGAAGGCATTTGGAGAAACTGCTTAGACCACTAATATAAACAAAAACCACCGAAGTGGAAGAACGATGTACTAGTCCATAAATAAAAAAGAATCTTTATTATTTATCAAGACCAACAACAAGTAAAAGGTAGTAAGGGTACAACAACACCCAGGTGGGTGCAACAACAGCACAAATGCAGATTAAAAATACGAAAAGGGGCACACAACCCCCAACGGCCCTCGTATGTTAAATAGATTTAGTGGCAATAAGATGGACAAAATTCGGGCAGATAACAATATCTAGTGGTCACATTTCATTAACAATTAAATTCACATGTTCACATAGTATCACAAATGAAGGCAGGAATTCCAAAGACCTCATGAGACGATAACTAAGTTAACCACATATAATCGCAGCGCCACTACCTACTGAACAAGTCATAAATGCATACACCAATAAAATAGCTAAACTTCCGTATAATACGGGATGTAATTGATAGTATACTGCACCTTTTTTATAAGAAACCGGGAATATGACAGTGAACTACACAATCAATCACAATGGCAAACAGGTGCATCGCAACTGCATATAAATGTAGGGTGCCTATTTGACATCACAAAGGCATATTACCTGGCACCGCGACAACTGCGCACTGGGTATGCGAGGGCAGGAGGGAGTGTGTGTGCGCACCCCAACGCACGTTTCGGTCCAATCCTTCCTCAGGGGGCACACACACCTCCCTGCCAGCGCTCCTTAAATACACTGGCATAATGGCCAAGATACCTCCCACCACGGCGGAGGCCGCAGGCCTAGTGGCCGGAAGTGATGTCACCTGCTTCCAATGACGCGCCCGTCGTCATGCCGACAGGACGCCTCCCGGCGTCGGCGTCATAGCGATAGGCGGGACCGCCGTAATCACCAAGAGACACCGAAAGCCAGAGGGCGGCGTGTGCATACATGACAGCGGGCGCGTACCAGCAGGTGAACACACAGATAATTAGTGGCGGCACCAATACACCGCAATAATCACGGTGTGCTAAAAATAGCCTTCCAGTCAGATATATAAATAAATAATGAAAATGAAAATAAAGGACAAGAGTACATGGCAAAAAAGACCAATAACCCAACTATGCAGAATTGCCGCTCACAGACATCACATCATATATGTTCTAGATCCAACATGGAGGAGATGATCAAAAGTTCATAAGCAGTATTTCTTAATCTTCTTGTGTAGAGACCACGATTCAATTGTATATAACTAAAGCGCACAAGGGAGAAAAAACAATGAAGTTAAAAATATACATGTATTAAAAACATAAGAGCATGTTAATGACAACCACCCTAACACAGACGGGTGATCAAAGGAATGGGGCATAACTAAGATGTTCATTTAAACCCAGCGGATGAACAGTGTCCAAAAGCCAGATCCATTTGGATTCTAGCTGAGCCAATTTCTTTGAGACACCACCACCACGTATGTTAATGTCGATCATATCAATACCCCTCACCTTTAACAGATCGCCATCGCAACCATGATGGATCTTAAAGTGGCGCGGGATGGTTTTTAAGAGATGGATTTCTTCCTGTGAGGCTGCCGCAACAATTCCAAGTACATGTTCCCTTACCCGCACCTTTAGTTGACGCGTGGTCATCCCCACATAAATCTTGTCACAAGGGCACGTAGCAAAATAGATGACATTAGTACTAGTGCAGGTGATCCGTTTGTCAATCTTAAAGGTGCGAGATCTTGCGGAATTGAAAAAAGTATTTGAGTGTTGTATATTACGGCACGCTACACAGCGGCCACATGAGGTACACCCATTAACCCTCCTGATATCATCCATGAAGGTCCTATGTGGGGTACTGGTATAGTGACTATGTACTAAAAGATCACGTAAATTACGTGACCTCCGTGGTGTGATGGCCACCTTATCGGGAAGGAATCTTGCTAAGACAGGATCAGCTCTTAGGAGATGCCACGATTTCTCTAGGGCTTTTCTCATTAAAGGGAATTGTGAGTGGTAATTGGTAACGAATCTCACAATCCCTTTATCCTCCTTATTCTGAGCCTTATAAAGCAAATCCTGTCTAGATGCATGTTTGGCACGATTGTATGCCTGTTTAATCATGCGATTACTGTACCCACGCTCCAATAGGCGCTTTTTTAATTCATCTGCCTGTTTGAAGAAATCCTCTTCCGTAGAACAAAGTCTACGTATACGCAGAAATTGTCCAGTTGGAACAGATTGAATGACATGTCTAGGATGTGAGGAGGAGGCATGTAATAGCATGTTCGAAGCGGTGGCCTTACGAAAAATGTTGGTCTGAAGTTCACCCGCACTATCTCTCTTGATCTTAACATTCGAGAAACTCAATTTCATTCAAATCCGATACAAAGGTAAGTCGAATATTGCGGTCGTTGTTGTTTAAAAACCTCATGAAATCCTGGTCATTTTTGTATTACCTAACTTTTGCTGTGTTCTGCACAGATTGCGTACCAGCCATGGATTTTAAAGCCAAGGACAAAGCGTGGCTGTCTCAGATCGACCAGGTTTTTGGTGGTGGGGGCGATGCACCCACACAGACGGGAGACCAGGGATGGGATGAACAAGTTACTGAATACCGTGGTTTGGCCATTAAAAGAACTAAAATATGGTGGACTAGAGCCTTTCTTTATAAATATCTGGATAAGAAATTAATACCCAGAGGTTTGCGTATACGTACTATACCCACGTTTCCAGTGGATGATGCTGACATTAGATCCAAATGGGAGGAGGCATGTAATGACTGTTCGAATAAATTAATGAAACTGCTCTGTGAACTGAATACCAAAATTATCATTGATCTAGAGGACAAAATCAGTAAAGTCAATGATAACTTGAAAATTAAGGGTACACCGGAGAAACTCCAAAACCTTAACAATCAGCTTGAAAATGATATTGATGGGATTGTTAAGAAAATTCATAACACGCAGACTACCAAATTAAACCGTGATCTGAGAGATTATCAGAATGGTACTATCTATTTATGGAGAAAACCCAATGTCAGAGGTCAAACTTTGGCACGATCGGAGTTGGGGTCATCAATATCATCAATTAGTGATCAATCTGAGAACTCCGATGTACATATGGTCACAAGATCTGGAGCTAGACCAAAGAGATCAAGAAATGGTAACTTTCATCCATATAGACGTCAAAACTTCAGATCATCTGACCAGCAATGTTCAGATACTAAGGTAATTAACCTCAGCAAATATTCATTTTCTAAAATCGACTTGTCACTTCTGAACAAAGGTCTATCCTTTTCTCCTGCGGCATCATTTGATGTTTTCTCCGCCACTAAGGATTTACATTTGTTTGCACGCTCGTTGTGGTTTAAAAAATATTTCTATAACCCTGATCTCCATGACATGTTTCCCACAGAGGAAGAACAACTAGCCATAAGAACACTGAAGATTTGTCCAATGAACATAATGAAACCGAAGGAGGTAAGATTCCTCCTTCTATACAGGTTCGCTCTAAGAAATTCCCCCCATTTTCTTCTTGCCCTAATTTAGACCTATTTGTACAAATTGTATCTAAAGAGTTTCGTTCTATTCCTAAATCCATCAAACATGACAATTTGTCTGCAGATGAACGGAGGAGACTGCGCACCCTTGTTGAGCTACCAGATGTGGTATTCAAACAGGCGGACAAGGGTGGCAATATTGTGATCTGGCCCAAAGAGGGTTATGAAAAGGAGGCCTTTCGGCAATTAAATGATAGTGGGTGTTATAAAAAACTCACCTTCAATCCCTTGTCCGCCTATTTGTCACAGCTTAAGAACATCATTCAAGGAGCGAGAGATAGAGTGTTTATTACGAAACAGTTGGCTGATGCTCTCATTGTTGAGGAGCCAGCTGTGGCCACCTTCTACCTCTTGCCCAAAGTCCACAAGGACGCGCGCTCTCCTCCAGGACGTCCTATCGTTTCAGGGCGGGGGAATTACTTAGAAAATGTGAACTGTTGGATTGACTCCAAATTACAACCTCTAGTTGAAACTCTGCTCTGCTATTACATGCCTCCTCCTCACATCCTAGACATGTCATTCAATCTGTTCCAACTGGACAATTTCTGCGTATACGTAGACTTTGTTCTACGGAAGAGGATTTCTTCAAACAGGCAGATGAATTAAAAAAGCGCCTATTGGAGCGTGGGTACAGTAATCGCATGATTAAACAGGCATACAATCGTGCCAAACATGCATCTAGACAGGATTTGCTTTATAAGGCTCAGAATAAGGAGGATAAAGGGATTGTGAGATTCGTTACCAATTACCACTCACAATTCCCTTTAATGAGAAAAGCCCTAGAGAAATCGTGGCATCTCCTAAGAGCTGATCCTGTCTTAGCAAGATTCCTTCCCGATAAGGTGGCCATCACACCACGGAGGTCACGTAATTTACGTGATCTTTTAGTACATAGTCACTATACCAGTACCCCACATAGGACCTTCATGGATGATATCAGGAGGGTTAATGGGTGTACCTCATGTGGCCGCTGTGTAGCGTGCCGTAATATACAACACTCAAATACTTTTTTCAATTCCGCAAGATCTCGCACCTTTAAGATTGACAAACGGATCACCTGCACTAGTACTAATGTCATCTATTTTGCTACGTGCCCTTGTGACAAGATTTATGTGGGGATGACCACGCGTCAACTAAAGGTGCGGGTAAGGGAACATGTACTTGGAATTGTTGCGGCAGCCTCACAGGAAGAAATCCATCTCTTAAAAACCATCCCGCGCCACTTTAAGATCCATCATGGTTGCGATGGCGATCTGTTAAAGGTGAGGGGTATTGATATGATCGACATTAACATACGTGGTGGTGGTGTCTCAAAGAAATTGGCTCAGCTAGAATCCAAATGGATCTGGCTTTTGGACACTGTTCATCCGCTGGGTTTAAATGAACATCTTAGTTATGCCCCATTCCTTTGATCACCCGTCTGTGTTAGGGTGGTTGTCATTAACATGCTCTTATGTTTTTAATACATGTATATTTTTAACTTCATTGTTTTTTCTCCCTTGTGCGCTTTAGTTATATACAATTGAATCGTGGTCTCTACACAAGAAGATTAAGAAATACTGCTTATGAACTTTTGATCATCTCCTCCATGTTGGATCTAGAACATATATGATGTGATGTCTGTGAGCGGCAATTCTGCATAGTTGGGTTATTGGTCTTTTTTGCCATGTACTCTTGTCATTTATTTTCATTTTCATTATTTATTTATATATCTGACTGGAAGGCTATTTTTAGCACACCGTGATTATTGCGGTGTATTGGTGCCGCCACTAATTATCTGTGTGTTCCCCTGCTGGTACGCGCCCGCTGTCATGTATGCACACGCCGCCCTCTGGCTTTCGGTGTCTCTTGGTGATTACGGCGGTCCCGCCTATCGCTATGACGCCGACGCCGGGAGGCGTCCTGTCGGCATGACGACGGGCGCGTCATTGGAAGCAGGTGACATCACTTCCGGCCACTAGGCCTGCGGCCTCCGCCGTGGTGGTAGGTATCTTGGCCATTATGCCAGTGTATTTAAGGAGCGCTGGCAGGGAGGTGTGTGTGCCCCCTGAGGAAGGATTGGACCGAAACGTGCGTTGGGGTGCGCACACACACCCCCTCCTGCCCTCGCATACCCAGTGCGCAGTTGTCGCGGTGCCAGGTAATATGCCTTTGTGATGTCAAATAGGCACCCTACATTTATATGCAGTTGCGATGCACCTGTTTGCCATTGTGATTGATTGTGTAGTTCACTGTCATATTCCGGTTTCTTATAAAAAAGGTGCAGTATACTATCAATTACATCCCGTATTATACGGAAGTTTAGCTATTTTATTGGTGTATGCATTTATGACTTGTTCAGTAGGTAGTGGCGCTGCGATTATATGTGGTTAACTTAGTTATCGTCTCATGAGGTCTTTGGAATTCCTGCCTTCATTTGTGATACTATGTGAACATGTGAATTTATATTGTTAATGAAATGTCACCACTAGATATTGTTATCTGCCCGAATTTTGTCCATCTTATTGCCACTAAATCTATATTACATACGAGGGCCGTTGGGGGTTGTGTGCCCCTTTTCGTATTTTTAATCTGCATTTGTGCTGTTGTTGCACCCACCTGGGTGTTGTTGTACCCTTACTACCTTTTACTTGTTGTTGGTCTTGATAAATAATAAAGATTCTTTTTTTATTTATGGACTAGTACATCGTTCCTCCACTTCGGTGGTTTTTGTTTATGTTTGTAATTGATGTGTCCACACATTTTCATGTCCACTCCTAGTTCCCCATGTTAGGGTACTATTGATACACAATTAGGATGTGGTGTTTCTGGTCATTTTTGTATTACTTAGACCACTAATGCAGAGTGAATAGCTGCTGGATACAAGTCATATGATGGCCAGAAATAGCGTAATTATTTTCTAACCCCTTTGCGCACCATGTTGTGTTATGTCCTGGAACAGGTCAGGGACAGCGGAGAAGGCTCAGAAGCAGAGTCCGCTCCTCACCGGGCAGATGCCGGCATCTTCCTGTAACAGTATCAATCAGTGTGCCCACGAATCTCTGCTCTTAACTTCTTAAATATCGCTGCCAATCACTGACAGCGGCATTTAAATGTCATGATCCAGGCAAGACGGTAGGTTGGGCACCAGTCTACATAAACTAATTTTTTTTTTTCAACAAAATTCAAACACAATTTTTTAAAGCTAATAAAATAGTAAAAAAAAAGTTATAGATGTTTCGTATGTCCGTAATTGTGCTGACCTGAAGAATCATGTTTCCAGGTAATTTTACTAACTAATGTCGGGAAAAAAAACAGCCATTGGCGGAATTGTGACCTTTTTTTTCACTATTTTCACCATTTCAATGCACTTTTTGCCATTTTTCTTACTCTATTATGTAAAATCAATTATGCAATTCAAAGCTACAACCTGTCCCGCAAATAAATAAGTCTTCATTTTTAAACAGGAGAGGAAAAAACTTTAAACGCAAAAAAGAAATATGGCTGCGGAGGAAAGGGGTCAAAGAGTATCTATTGCTTGATTACAATTTCTGTTTTAGTTAATTGCATTACCCATAATTTAAAAAAAAAACCTATGGAGATGTACAGTTGTATTGTATACAGGTATTAATTGCCAATGGGTGTTATCATATTAAAAACTTATGAATAAAGTTAACACCTTTGTTCCTGATGCTGGTCTATTCTTCTTAATTGTGCTACCATTCCCCTCCTCATAGGGATGTTTCATAACACCTGGTTTTCAATATATTCATACATTTCTAGTAGGAATGACAGAGGAACATCACCACATAGACCTATGAAAAAAAAATTCTCCAGAATTGTAATTTTATGAAGAAGATATGCCAGGGGAGGTTGTTCTATACACAAATAGGATCTTTGTTGAATTGTACTACGAGGTAAATAATGCCTTTAAAAAATTGATGAAATTGGTTGAAATTTTGATATTGATAGACAATCCTTAGAAGTGGTCATTAATTTCAGATTGGTGGGGGTCTGACACCTGGTACCCCCAAGGATCAGCCAGTAGCATGTCTCACTGGAGCTGGAAGTAGACAGTATGGAGCCAGAAAATCACAGCCCCTTACACAGTGTAATGGCTGCTCTCCGATGTCACAGTTCTCCTCCATTCACTCCAATTGGATCTGAGCAGCAATGCCATAAACGGCCATTACAACGTGCATGGTCTAGGCTGTTCAAGTTCCATACACTGTGTGCTTCTGGCCAATATGGGACATGGTACTAGCTGATCAGTGGGAGTGCTGGGTGTAACACTAGAGTTCTTGTCCTCTTCCTCTCTGAAGAGACAATTTGCATATTTCCCAGAGGAGCATTGTGGCTTAAAAGTCTCTTCATCTCGGCATGCTTAACTTGTCACTCTCTGCAAGGAGAAATGTTACCCCTTGGATCCCGGTCAGACAACTCTCACCCAGCAAAACCAGATCTCACACTTTGCACTGATGAAACACAGTGTCTGCAAATTGATATTCTGGGTTTGGCTTTTATCCTACGTTATGTGAAAAGGTTCGTTAAAGGGTCAACATTGACTTTTAGGATGACTACTTCCTATAGGTGGCACTAGAGTTCTAGTTCTCTTCCTCTCTGAGAGAGACAATTTGAGTAATTCCTTTAAAACAAATATATGCAAATATCCACATTGTGTCCCAATTTTGCGTGCTTATTTTCTCGTCATAGTTTGGATCTTATACAAACTACATCTCATCGGTCTCATTTTTGCATCCAAGGATACATAATTGAATACATAATGCAATAATAAATAATGAGGGCCAAAATGTGGACATAACACAGAACAGGAATATCAAACATTTTTCTCTATTCACTTTAAAAATAAACATATAGAATACATATTAAAAAAAATGGCTCGTTAGTGTAAATTAAAAATGTAAAAAAAATATTTTGCATGTTGAATATTTAGTCCCATAGGTTTAGGAGAGCCTCTAATGACAACATGTCCCTTTCTGATTTCTTTTAGATGCAGTGTTGTCATGGAAACCTTATGTGGATTCAAGTTATAAATTATGTCGCTATCCCCACATCTAAGTAACACTGATTTACAAAATGGGAAATGAGAAAGGTTGTATTTGGTGATTGGTATCCATCTTTCTAATGACACGGAATCAGAAATTAAAAGGAGATATTAACCCATTCTCAACATAGAACATAGTAGAACATCCTATGTCAAGTGCCGATATATGGAACGGGCCCAGGAGCTGAGCTGCTCCACATTAAGTGAATGCTGATTGTGTTGTACAGTTGTAAACCACTTTTACATAGTAACACAGTAATATAGTTATTAGGGTTGAAGGAAGACTTTAAGTCCATCTAGTTCAACCCATATCCTATCCTAACCTGCCCTAACATGTTGATCCAGAGGAAGGCAAAAAAAAAACCAAGTGGCAAACAGTAAGCTTCACATTGGGAAAAAAATTCCTTCCCGACTCCACATACGGCAATCAGACTAGCTCCCTGGATCAACGCAATATCCAGGAAACTAGTGAATATAGCCTGTAATATTATACTTTTCAAGAAAGGCATCCAGTCCCTTCTTAAATTTTAGTAAGGAATCACTCATTACAACATTAGACGGCAGAGAGTTCCATAGTCTCACTGCTCTTACAGTAAAGAACCTGCGTCTATGATTATGACTAAACCTTCTTTCCTCCAGACGTAGAGGATGCCCCCTTGTCCCCGTCACAGGTCTAAAGGGTATGCCACACTGAACAATATCGCTAACGGGATCGCTAAAAAACGTCACTATTTAGCGATCCCGTTAGCGATGTTGTTCAGGCGGCAGCTGCCAGCGACGAGCTTCCTGCTGTGATCTCGCTCGTCGCTGGAATCGTTCCGGACCCTATTTTCTCGTCGGCGCTCCGCTGGGTAAGTATATATCGCTAGTGTGGCACCTTTTCTTAGCGATTTAGCGGTACTTTTGTACCGCTAAAGTCGTTAAGAAGATCGCTAACGGCGATAGCGTCGTTAACTATATCGCTAAATGTGGCCGCACTTAGCGATATAGAAACAATCCCGCTAGCGATCGCATTAGTATGCGTCGTTATCGTGATCGCTAGCGGGATTGTTTAGTGTGGCAGTACCTTAAGAGTAAAAAGATCATTAGAAAGGTCTTTGTACTGTCCCCTTTTAACAGTCGCGATCAAAGCTAGCTCTAACTGTTGAAGTTAATACCTCAAATACTATTGCAAAATAATCCAAGGCACATGATCACAGAAGTGTGCTATTTTGTGCATCCATCGCCCCCCTGTAATGTGATCAAAGGGTGCTGATGGGCTGCCACGGCAGCCATGTAACTGTTGAAGGCCTGGGATCTTAGTACTCTTGTGAAGCCCATTTCTTCATAGAATTAATTATCTCAAGAAAGCCACTACATCAATCAACAAATCGCTTCTGAATACTTCAGTAATCATCTGAATTTGCTGACCACTCACTTAATAAACACATGGCACATATTTATAAAAGGAGTATACCATGAAACACATGGCAGATTGAGTATTATTATTATTATACTTTTGCTTATATAGCGCTATCATATTCCACAGCGCTTTACATACATTGTTATCACTGTCCCCAATGGGGCTCACAATCTAAATTCCCTATCAGTATGTCTTTGGAATGTGGGAGGAAACGGGACAACCTGGAGGAAACCCACGCAAACACGGGGAGAACATACATACTCCTTCCAGATGTTGTTCTTGGTGGGATATGTACCCAGGACCCCAGAGCTGCAAGGCTGCAGTGTGAGCCACTGTGCTGCCCACTCCAGAGGGAGAGCTACTTAGCACCGTTTTGTTCTTGCTGATACATTCTGGGGTCCGGAGCAGAAAATACTTCTCCATATGACATTCACATTACTTAAAAAGGCCACATGATTACTCCAGGGAATAGCGAAAGGATTGGCTGATGGGACTTGTGTCACAAGTGCTGAAAGCCACAGAGACCGAGACAATCCAGATATAAAGTTTTTCCTTGAGGAGAGCACCAGATTGGCATAAGAAAATTTAAAGGCAAGTCTGAAACCTCTCACCCAGTCGACGAGTCTCTTACTTTGCACTGATGAAGGAAATGAACACTGGAACATTTGTCTGCAAATAGTGATCTTTTCCTTTTCAAGAGTCTTCTGGTCTGGTTTTGAATGCCTAGCCATATGACAAGGCTCTTTAAAGAGTCAATACTGACTTCTAGGAGTGCTACCTCCAATAAGTGGCACTAGAGACCATAAAGTCTTCCTTTTTGAAGAAGCTACTTTCATACAGGATCAAATAGAGAATGCTGCAAAGTGAACAAACTAAACAACTATATTTCTTATTCAATATAAATATTCATTTCTAGATTTAATATTACTTTAAAGGGTCCTTTCAGTGTATTTTTCTAATCTGAGTACCTCCTCCAATTGTCGCTGTTCCATAGATTCTAGAGCAGCTTTTCTCTT
>JARQOD010000006.1:253450123-253475312 GCA_033576555.1 Oophaga sylvatica
GGCCAGGCTTGACTTGAAGGATGCATATTATCATCATCCGGTACATGCAAAGTACCAGCAGTACCTCAGAGTGGCTGTCAACCGCTCAGGTCAGATCCGACACTTCCAATTTGCAGCAACGCCACTCATCCTCTTGATGGCTCCTCAAGTGTTCACGAAACTTATGCTGGAGGTGATGGCTTATTTACGTCAACAAGATACATTAATTGTACCCTACCTAGATGATTTTCTAGTGATAGGAAGATCGGCTTCCCAATGTAAAGAGTGCCTGGCTAACACCATTTCATCTTTACAGGCATTAGGATGGATTGTGAATTTCAAAAAATCCAGACTGGTTCCAGAAACCCTCCAATCCTTCCTGGGACTACACCTGGACTCCGTAAGTTAGAGGTGTCTGCTTCCAGAATCCAAGAAAGTGACCATAATTTCAAAAGTCAGTTCAGCAAAGGACAGCCCTCACATGTCATTAAGAAAGGCTATGTCCCTACTGGGGTCACTCACTTCCTGTATTCCAGCAGTTCAATGGGCTCAATACCATACTAGATCCTTACAACATGAGATTCTAGAGGCGCAGCACCATTGTCAGGGGTATTTAAACAGAAATATTATCCTTTCTGAAGAGGTACTAAATTCCCTATCTTGGTGGTTAAATTCAACTCATTTGTCCAGGGGAGTTCCATAGACAATAAAACCCTCTAAGATAGTTACCACTGATGCTAGTCCAGATGGGTGGGGTGCCCATTTGGGGCAGAATCTAGCTCAGGGCCTCTGGAGCACTGTTGAGAGACAACATTCCTCCAATTGGAAGGAATTGAAAGCAGTTAATCATGCTTTGAATTTTTTCCTTCCCTTGCTCCAAGGATCTCACATAAGAATCCTATCAGACAATATTACAATGGTCACTTACCTAAATCATCAAGGCGGAACGAGATCAGAAAGTCTAATGTCAACTACAAAGGATATTTTCAACTTGGCATAAGTGAACTTGTTGTCCCTCACGGCTCTTCACATCAGAGGCGAGGAAAATACAAAGGCGACTTTCTCAGTCGCCACACGCTACACCAGGGAGAATGGACTCTCAGTACTCGCATATTCAGGATGATAGTGGAATTATGGGGGCTTCCACAAATAGATCTATTCGCTGCCAGGGAGAACAGACAGGTGCAGAGGTTTGCCTCCCTAAACACAGCGGATTGGACAGACATGGTAGATTCACTCCAGTTTCCCTGGCAATTCGACCTAGCATACGCTTTTCCGCCGATGATGTTAATCCCGTTAGTTATCAGGAAGATAAGGTACGAAAGAGCAAGGGTGATTCTTATAGCGTCCTTCTGGCCGAAGAGACCTTGGTTCTCATGCCTCTGAGCCATGTCAGTATGCGACCCCTGGATACTCCCAGCAGACCCGGATCTGCTATCTCAAGGACCATTCTGTCACCCTCAAGTGAAAGGCCTCCACTTGACGGCGTGGAACTTGAGAGGCAGATACTAAGATTAAGAGGCTTCTCCAATGATCTCATCAACACACTGATGCTAAGTAGGAAGGAATCTACAACAACAATATTACAGCAGATTGTGGAGGAAGTTTCTGGACTACTATACAGAACCCTTCTCTGAGGTAGTTCTGATTAAAGCCACCCTAGAATTCTTACAGAAAGGTCGGGAGCTGGGACTGTCAGTCAATACATTAAGAGTCCAGGTATCTGCTTTAGGAGCCCTTTATAGTGCCAATATAGCAGGAGATAGATGGATGGCATGATTCGTTAAGGCATGTGAAAGAAGTAACCCAGTCCACATCCCGCGTTTACCACCTTGGGACCTAAACCTGGTCCTGGATGCTCTAACTGGCCCCCCCTTTGAGCCATTAGAATCTATCTCTCTAAAAAAACATCTCATATAAGGTAGCCCTATTAGTGGCCCTATCATCTGCTAGAAGAGTTGGGGATATCCAGGCCCTTTCGGTAGACCCTCCCTTCCTATTAATATTCCAGGATAGGATAATTTTCAAGCCAGATTCATCATATCTCCCTAAAGTGGTGACAAGTTATCATAGATCACAGGAGATTTTTCTTCCTTCCTTTCATGACAATCCGTCAAATCTGGAGGAAGAGAAACTTCATATGTTGGATGTAAGGAGAGCAGTCTTGAGTTACATAGAGAGAACCCGATCCTGGAGACAGAGTAGGGCTCTGTTTATATCCTTTCAGGGCCACAAGAAAGGTCACGGGGTCACAAAGGCTACCTTTTCCCGATGGATCAGAGATGCCATCTGTCTGGCCTACTTGGCAAAAGGCGAGAATCCTCCAGAAGGAGTAAAGGCACATTCTGCTCGAGCTATGGCATCCTCCTGGGCGGAGAAGGCAGATGTCTCTATCGACCTTATATGTAAGGCCGCAACCTGGTCGACACCTTCAACTTTCTACAAACATTATAGGCTTGATCTAACTTCATCATCTGACTTAGCTTTTGGTAGAGCTGTCCTCAACACTGTGATCCCACCCAGGTGACTGTTCACTGCAAATCTCTCATGTGGGTGCTGTCGTGGCGAAGGGTAAAAAGCCGGATTACTTACCGGTAATGCCCTTTTAATGAGTCCACAACAGCACCCACTCACTACCCTCCCTAGTCAGATGTACAGTATTATGAATAGAATATTGGTTGTCTCACGGATGAACATATGTAAATAGAATGAAGTATGTATATAAAAAATGTGAATAAGTATTTAAACTAACACCTGGCGGTTCCTCTCGTACTCTGAAAAACAACTGAGGAGGAGAAGGGGACCGCCCCTTTTATTTCTGTAGGTTTCCTGTTCCAATGGGCGGATCCCTCTCTCATGTGGGTGCTGTTGTGGACTCATTAAAAGGTCATTACCGGTAAGTAGTGTTGAGCGATACGATAATGCAAATATCGGCTATCGGCCGATATTAGCTCTATCGGCCTTTCGATAATTCGTTTCGATATTTTCGTCTTATCGAATACCGTAATCGGATTTGTCACTGTCACTGTGAGTGTCCGTCGGTCGGGTCTGTCAGGAGTCAGCGGCACTTACCTGGCAGAAGATCTCCGGCGGTCACGTCCTGGACTGCTTGATGGCCGCCATTATCTTCTCCCTGGCGGTCACATGCAGTTTTTCGCGATAACTGCAGTGACTGCAGGGTAATCCCGGCCATAAACCAGTCCGATGACGTCACCGCCGGGGAAGCAGGTAATCAGCTGTGCTGCGCCGGGATTCTGATGTAGCAGAGCTGGATCGTCGTGGGACACTCGTTACTATGGACTGTGTCGGATAGGTGGTATACTGCTGGGTTTTTTTTTCATTTTTTTACAGGAGATCGATGGCGTCGCAGGATGAGACTGTAATAAAAGTAATGAAAACTGTGTTTTTTTTTTTAATTAAATTAAAAAACTTTTTTATAAACATTCACCCGTCCGGGTACATAAACAATTTAACTATTTATCAACAATTTAACTATTTACATACAGGGACCCTGTCCGGGTTATTAATACTTCTTTGGCAGGGGTGTTCCAGGTACCACCTGGTACTCTTCTGATGCTTGCCAAACATCCGAGGCACCAAGGACCACCAGGACCTGATGACGTCGTGTGGCCTGTACAGTCAAGTCGTGACCCGCTATCTGGGTCTGTGTGGCCACCTCTTTCATCCCCCTCCGGGTCTGGAACCCTATGTCCCGGACTGAACTAACCCCAGGGGGCCTAACAGGCGCCGGGTACGGGCCAGCTATACTTATCATGTCCATAGCTGGGGCTGCTGAGGAGACCACTGAGGGAGGCTTGGGAGATTTACGGCGTGGGGTGGGCACTTTTGCAGAGGCCTGGATGTGGGAGGCTGAAGGCTCCGAGGGTCTCACAGGTTCCTGACACACTGGGGAGTAGGGGTCGCACCTGGTAAATTTAGGGCGTACCATCCATTGTAACCCCAGTGTCGGGTGTAAGTCACCAAGTCTCCTGGCAACAGGTCCCTCCCCGGGTGTCCTTCTGGGAGGTGAGCCTCCACGTCCCGCCGGTTCACAAAGACTTCTAAATAAAGTCCAGGCTCCTTGATGAAGCCCCACCCACCTTTCAATTTAAAGCTCCGTACTGCACCCTTACGCCGCGGCTCACACAGGGTTCCTTTATCCTTTCTCATCCGGTCCTTATCTGCCCGGTCCTTCTCCAGGTTACGTTGCCGAAGTTTTTGGGATTCTCGCTGCTCCCTTTGTCGCTCTGCTTCCCGCTCCCAACATCTCCACTCTTCCTCCTGACGCCGGTTGAAATTCTCCTCCATGTCTCCACCACTCCACTGCAGCTTACAGTGTCCGGTTTGCGGCAGCTCTCCTGTCGCCCCCCAGTCCTGGCGGCGCTCCCCTGCAGAGGAAGCAGACGGCTCTAAATCAGATGAAAGTCGGGGCTCCGGTACAGGCAGGTAGTGCTCTGGTGCCTGCGCGGCCTCCTCCATGAGGATGGGTGTCACTTCTTCTGTCTCAGCGACGGGGGCAGACAGCGGGATCTGGGGTGCTAACGGTGCTGCGGTTTTTGCAGGAACGGGTGCCTCCACTGCGACAACGTCAACCGGATCACATTGCAAGGACTCCTCTACTAGAACGGGTGCCTCACCTTCCGGTACAGAGTCAGACACTTCAGGTAAGAGGGATTGGCGCCGCTCCAAGTTTAGTTTTAGGGCACGCCAGCTCACTTCCATCCTGGCGACCTCCTCCCGGTGCCGGGCCAGGCCTCTTAGGGTATCCTCCGCTTCTTGCAGCGTAGGAGGGTTTCCAGGCCGGGTGCCCAACGGTGGTTCCGTGGCGATCGGGTCGCTTCCGTGGGGGGAGAGCTCTGACTGCTCCATCCCTTCAAACTTCTGCTCGTGTCCATTAGCCATCTCTGCCAAGTCACATGTGTCATTAGCATCTGGAGAGGCCCCTCTTTTGTAGGGAGGCGGGACCTTCGTGTTAGTTTCCACACACTGAGGAGGATGAGGAGGCGGAACTGAAGAGCTGTGGGGCACGATCTTACATTGCAGTACCATTTAGAGCCATCGTTTTCGCGTCACTGAGTGAGTGTACAGTACACCCATGAAGAGCACGCCCTTCTTCTTCACCAGTGCCTCGTCGTGACGCAGATATGGCGGAAAAATGGCAAATACATTCTCTGATGATTTTAGCAATTCTCAAGCACAAAACCAGTTCAATTCAGGCACACAGGACTCGCTTATAGCGAGCTACAGAATCCTGTTCGTGACGCCCAAGTTGAGTCGCACAGAGCCAGAGGTTTTGGAGGTACTCGGCACCGAGCCCGTCGACTTCTATGGGGTATGTCACGGCTTTACCCGGCAATTGAATCAGAGTCTATTTTACTATGTAGAAGTGTATAAACTATAAATATATGTATATATATGTCACAATGACATGTATATATATATATATATATGTATTCTATGTGTGTATATTTTGTGTTTACAACGTAAGAAAGGGTTTTTTTTGTTGCGATATTTTGTTCCCATAGACTTACATGGGACTTCCGCTATCGAAATCGATTATCGACGATATTTAGTGCTATCGGCGATACAATTTCGATACGATATTTTTAGATATCGAGCAATATCGCTCAACACTACCGGTAAGTAATTCGGCTTTTTTGCGAGTACGCTTTTGCGACCAATCTTGCCTTAAACCGGTGAACTTTACCTTCTGAGTCATATTTGTTTTTGAAGACCCACTTACATCCGATAGCTCTTTTTCCTTGTGGTAGCTCAGTAAGCTTCCATGTCTGGAGTTGGTGAAGGGACTCCATCTCTTCATTAGCAACATTTATCCACTTCTGCTTCTCATGGACAGGCAGTTTTTGCATCTCTTGCCATGACTGTGGCTCTGGTTCAGGAAGTGTTCTGACCATATAAGAAAGGCGTATAGCTGGGATACCTTTGTTTGGCCTTTCTGATCCCAGGCTGGAGGTTGACTTTGTTCTTCTGTGTCTTCCTTGGTGGCTTCAGAGCTTATCCACACTTCAGCGTTTTCCTTTTCAGTGTCAGAGTTTGGTGATTGAGATTCTTGTTCTGGCTTCTTAGGTTGAATAACTGGTGTAACTTCATGGAATATGAGCAATACAGAGTTTTAATCAATCACTACATCTCTGCTGATTCTTACTGTGTTGGTCTCTAGGTGCAGGATTCTGTATCCCTTTTGAGTTTCGCTGAAGCCCACCAAGACTTGCTTTGCGTGTGATTCCCACATGGAACATTTTTCTTTAGGAACATACACAAACTTTTTGCTTTCAAATATCATAAGGTGCTCCAGGTTAGGGTAAGTTTCCACGGTCAGGAAACAGTCCGGATTTGCTGCATGTTTGACACTGTGGGTTGGCGCAGCGTCAAACACGCAGCGTCCAGATGTTACAGCATAGTGGAGGGGATTTCAAGAAATCCCGTCTCCACTATGCTTCAAAACATGCAGGCGGAAGACCTGCATTTCCGGACATGCGGCGCGTTTTTTTTTAGACCGCAGCATGTCCTATTCCCTTGCGGCGACGCTGCGTCGCCGCAAGGGAAATAACCCAGGGCTATGTAGCCCTGCTGTCATTCCGCATGTGTTCCATGAACACATCCGGAATGACTGCGCGTTCAAAAGGGGGCGGGGCTTTGGGCGGAGCGGACTTTCCGCTCCGTCCAAAGCGCTGTGTTTCCTGAGCGTGGAAACACAGCCTTAGGCTTCTCGCAGTTCCATAGCTTATTTGGAGTTTTATTTGTGGCTTTACTTGGCACTCTGGTTTGAAGATATCAACCTGTCATGATGGCTTCTCCCCAATACGTTGTAGGTAGAGTCGCATTGAACAACATACTTCTTCCACTTTCACAGAGAGTATGGTTCTTTCTCTCTGAAATGCCATTTTGTTCTGGGTTGTATGGAATGGTAGTCTGGAACACAATTTCATTCTTTTTCAAAATGGTTTGCACCTTACCACTTGTATATTCGGTTCCATTATCTGCACGCAGGGCTTTTGGCATTCTTCCAAATTTGTTAAACACTATAGCAAGATATTGTTCAAATATCTGTGGAACTTCATCCTTACTGTGAAGCAGGTAGGCAACTGTATATCTGGAGTAGTCATCAATAAATGTGAAAAAATATCTCTTCTTGCTAGGAATTTGAATACTCATTGGTAGAGTTGAGCGATACTTTCCGATATCCAAAAGTATCGGAATGGTATCGCCGATACCATTAAAATATCGGCGATACCCCATACCGATACCGGAAATCCAATGTAAGTCTATGGGAACAAAATATCGTAACTAAAAAAACCTCTTTCTTTCCTTGTAAACACTAAATATACACACATAGAATACATATATATATATATATATATACATGTCATTGTGACATATATATACATATATTTATAGTTTATACACTTCTACATAGTAAAATAGCCTCTGATTCAATTGCCGGGTAAAGCCGGCTTTTGTGAAAAGACAGAAGCACCCAACATGAAATGACACTTGGTTTACATAGAGTTAACCATGTCTTTTCATGTAGTTTGATATCTGATTTGCACAAACAATTACATGAGTGTAAGTGTGCAAAATTTCACACCTGTAGGGGTTAATTAAAGGTGTAAATTCGTTGTAAAAAATACGGACTTTTTTGCTACGAATTTACACCTTTAATTAACCCCTACAGGTGTGAAATTTTGCACACTTACGCTCATGTAATTGTTTGTGCAAATCAGATATCAAACTACATGAAAAGACATGGTTAACTCTATGTAAACCAAGTGTCATTTCATGTCGGGTTCTGCATTTTCACAAAAGCCGGCAATTGAATTAGCGGCTATTATACTATGTAGAAGTGTATGAACTATAAATATAAATATATATATATGTATATATATATATATATATGTGTCTCAAATTCAATGACATGTATATATATATATATATGAGGTGTAAAATTGCTGAAAAAAAATGCGTGGACTCCCGCCCTATTTTCGCACAACCAGACAGACAAAGCCAGTGAGTGGGGGCAGATAATAATAGCCCAGAGAGGGACCATTATTTTTGGCCCCCCCTGGCTACTAACATCTGCCCCCAGACACCCCAGAAAAGACAAATCTATAATTAGATTCGCCCTTTCTGGCACTTTGCCCGTCTATTCCCATTGCCCTGTAGCGGTGGCGAATGGGTTAATATGGGGTTAAAGCCACCTTGCTATTGAAAGGTGACCTTAAGCCAGGTTAATAATTGAGAGCTGTCAATTAGACAACTATCAATTATTAATCCTATTGCATAAAATAAAAATAAAACACACACACTTTAATTAAAAATCATTTTAATGAAATAAAGACACATGTTTTTGACCATCTTTTATTTTACTGCAAAAACCATTTCCTGTAATAAAAATAAAAAATAAAAAAGCAAAATTATTCTTACCTATCCCATGCACAGTCAGGTCCCACGGTGTAATCCTTCAGAAAGGGTTAATGTTTACTGCAGGGACCGCAGCTAATGCTGCAGCCTCACAGTAAACCCCCAAATGAATGAGTTCCTCTCCTGGCTCACAGGAGAGGAAGTGGAAAGCTTAATTGATTGCTTTCCACTTTCACTTCAGGTCAGCCAGGGACACAATCAGTGACATCAGAGGGAACTGATTAACAAAAATAGGGGTTCCCTTCGAAAAAAAAATGGCGTGGGGTCCCCCCTATTTTTGTTAACCAGCCTGATGAAGCAGACTGCTGAGGCATGGTATTTAAGGCTGTTAGGGAGCCAATATCCATGGACCTTGCCAGCAGCGTCGGACTGGAGTACCTTGGGCCCACCAGAGAAAAATTATTCTTGGGGCCCACCATCATACTTCCCAACCTTTGAAGAAGGGAAAGAGGGACAAAGGCTGTGGCACGCTGTGCCTGCTGCAGCAAATTTTAGGCCATGCCACGTTGCACCACAGACTGTCCAGGAGTTGTTGGATGCTTTAGTCCAGGTGTGGGAGGAGATCCCTCAGGAGACCATCCGTCGTGCTCATCAGGAGCATGCCCAGAAGTTGTAGGGAGGTCATACAGCATACCTCCCAAATTTTTAAGACAGGAAAGAGGGTTAAAGGCTGCGGCGCACTAAGCGCGCCGCTGCAAATTTTAGGCCACGCCCCGACAACACCCATTTCACAGCTAATCACACCCATATCCTCGCCCCAAGCGTACCCATTTAGCACTGCTGATCACACTGACTGGTAATGAGGGCACAGTGGCTGGTACTGAGGAAAAGAAAGAAAGAGCAGCGAGAAAGAAAGAACAAGCAGAGAAAGAAAGAGAGGAAAGAAAGAAAAGAGAGAGAGAAAGAAAGAACAGAGAGAAAAAAGAACAGAGAGCGAGAAGGAAAGAACAGAGAGCGAGAAAGACTAGAGAGAGAGCCAGAGGCGTAGCTAGGGTTTTGGTTTAGTGGGGGCGAAACTTCTGAGTGGGCCCCTAATCAGAGAACCTCAACAAATGACCGCGCTGTTGCCAAAAATAATCTATATATAAAAAGACCAATATTGATATTACCGCCATATGGTCTGTGGTAAATAATACCAGTCCTACAGAACATATAATAGATTACAGCACAGGTACAGATAATGACTTACCGCTGATGTTCTTTCTAATGGAATTGTTCACTTTTCATGTCTTTTCCATCTGGCCCAGACCGACATGACGACTTCTCCAGCCAGGACTCGACTGCAGAGATTACAACAAAGACACATTTCACTTCTCATATTTTTAGCACTGTCACGGTCTCTAATTGGACTATTCTCAACCTGCACAAACTCCTCATCCTGCTGATACCCCAATACTGAGCCGCTGCTGCCATATGTGTCCCTATTTCTGCACCTGATACCCCAATATTGAGCCGCTGCTGCCGTATGTGTCCCTATTACTGCATCTGATACCCCAATACTGAGCCGCTGCTGCCATATGTGTCCCTATTTCTGCACCTGATACCCCAATACTGAGCCGCTGCTGCCGTATGTGTCCCTATTACTGCACCTGATACCCCAATACTGAGCTGCTGCTGCCGTATGTGTCCCTATTACTGCACCTGCTGTGTGGTTCTGTGTGACCTCTAAATTTTAAAGCACCCCTCTAGAATATAGTAATGCCGGGTGCAAGTGCCCTAGAAAACAGTGCCCACATTTTGTCCCCTAGACTGTAATAATGCCCTGTGTGCCCCTTTGACAGTCACAGTAACCCGAGTTCCCCTATAACAATAAGTGTCCACTTTACATTTAATAATGTCCCAAGTCTCCCCCTGTACATCTCCCCTATACACAGAATAATGCCCCTCACTGGATATATACTGACCCCTTAATGTCCCCAAACTATTTAATGGGTCCAACACTGTATGATGGTCCCTAGATAGCATCCATACAGCATAATACACCAGATAGTCCTCAATATAGTATAATGCACCCCCATAGGCAGCCTCTATATTATAATAAACCCCCATAGGCAGAGTCTATAATATAATGCACCACCATAGGCAGCCGCTATATTATAATGCACCCCCATAGGCAGCCTCTGTAGTATAATGCATCCCCATAGGGAGTCTCTGTAGTATAATGCACCCCAATATGGAGCCTCTGTAGTATAATGCAGCCCCCATATACAGCCTCTGTAGTATAATGCACCCCCATATACAGCCTCTGTAGTATAATGCACCCCCATTAAAAAAAAAAAAAAAAAACAATACTCACCTCCCGGCTCCTGTGCTGCTCACTGTTCTCCCTCTCTGCGTCTGACAGAGGGCGCCAGCAGGTGATGTCATCGCGCCCGCTGTCAGACGCTGAGAGGGGGATTATGGGAGAGAAGGAGCGCTCGCTCCTTCTCTCTCTATGCGGTCAGCTGTATCGGCTGGATGCCGATACAGCTAACCCTCCGATGACGGGTGGGGGGCTCACTGCTGGCACCGGGCCCCCCCACTGGCTGTTCAGGCCCCATAGCTTCCGGGCGGCAGAGCAGGGAGAGCAATTCTCCCTGCTCTGCCGCAGAATGTAACTGTATCGGCGTGCTTTGCACGCCGATACAGTTACTGTAGCGTAGCTCCGGGTGGGCCCCCTCAGAGCGCGGGGCCCGGGGCCACCGCCCCCTCTGCCCCACGACCTATCCTTTCAAATCAGGGCCCACCACGCAGGAGCTGGGGCCCACCGGAGGTTTCTCCGGTGTCCCGGTGGCTCAGTCCGACCCTGCTAGCCAGCCTGATAATACCAGGCCACAGCAGTCTGCTTATCTTTGCTGGTTAACAAAAATAGGGGATCCCCTCGAAAAAAATTGGCGTGGGGTCCCCCCTAATTTTGTTAACCAGCCAGATGAAGCAGACTGCTGAGGCCTGGATTTTCAGGCTGTTAAGGAGCCAAGATCCATGGACCTTGCCAGCCTGATAATACCAGGCCACAGCAGTCTGCATATCTTGGCTGATTAACAAAATAGGGGATCCCCTCGAAAAAAAATTGGCGTGGGGTCCCCCCTATTTTTGTTAACCAGCCAGATGAAGCAGACCGCTGAGGCCTGGTTTTTCAGGCTGGTAAGGATCCAATATCCATGGACCTTGCCAGCCTGATAATACCAGGCCACAGCAGTTTGCTTAGCTTGGCTGGTTAACAAAAATAGGGGATCCCCTAGAAAAAAAAACGGTGTAGGGGTCCCCCTATTTTTGTTAACCAGCCAAGTAAAATGCAGACTGCTGCGGCCTGGTATTAAAAGACTGTCAAGGCCCATGGATTTTGGCCCTCAACAGCCTGATAATACCAGGCTACAGCAGCCCCACATTTGGCGCATCAAAAGATGTGCCAATTGTGGCACTTTACCCGGCTCTTCCCACTTGCCCTGTAGCGGTGGCAAGCGGGGTAATAAGGGGTTAATGTCACCGTTGATTGCACGGTGACAATAAGCCCGGTTAATAATGGAGAGGCGTCAATAAGACACCGATCCATTATTAATCCCAAAGTTTTTAAATGTTTAAAAAAAAGACACAGCAAGAAAAAAGTCTTTTAATGAAATAAAAGAGACAACACAGTTTTAATTAATTTTATTACACTCTCATTCCTGCGATGCCATCGATCTCCTGTAAAAAAAATAAAAAAAACAAACCAACAGTATACCACCTGTCCGACGCAGTCCATAGTAACGAGTGTCCCACGACGATCCAGCTCTGCTACATCGGAATTTCCTAAAATAAGCATTACTAGATCTGCACAGCCTCTGGATGTATGTGGTCCAATGAGTAGGGTTGAGCATTCCGATACTGCAAATATCGGGTATCGGCCGATATTGGCTGTATCGGAATTCCGATTCCGAGTACCGATATTTTCGTCATATCGGATACCGGAATCGGAATGTCACTGTCACTGTCAGTGTCCGTCGGTCGGGTCTGTCAGGAGTCAGCGGCACTTACCCGGCAGAAGATCTCCGGCGGTCACATCCTGGACTGCTTGATGGCCGCCATCCTCTTCTCCCTAGCGGTCACATGCAGTTTCCGGCGGTGACGTCATCGGACTGCGATCGCGAGAAACTGCATGTGACCGCTAGGGAGAAGAGGATGGCGGCCATCAAGCAGTCCAGGATGTGACCGCCGGAGATCTTCTGCCGGGTAAGTGCCGCTGACTCCTGACAGACCCGACCGACGGACACTGACAGTGACAGTGACATTCCGATTCCGGTATCCGATATGACGAAAATATCGGTACTCGGAATCGGAATTCCGATACAGCCAATATCGGCCGATACCCGATATTTGCAGTATCGGAATGCTCAACCCTACTCATTGGACCACATACATCCAGAGGCTGTGCAGATCTAGTAATGCTTATTTTAGGAAAGGATTTTCTGGACCTTTTCCCTTTAAGACAGCTAGTGCACTTCATCATTTGACTACACTGGTAAATTTCAATACCATTTGCAAGTTGAGCTAGCTTCCTTACTGCTTCTGGGTCTCTGTGCCATACATGGATACAGTTCTTATGCAGATCTTGTCTAGCACTGTGCACTCTTTCTTTGTATTTTAGCTGATAAAGTTCATCTTGGATGCAAGAATGTGATCCTTCTTTGAGATGATGCAGCTGTTATCTCTAAAAGTAACTACATTCCCCTTTTGTGTGAGCTTCTTTACTTCTTCTTTACTGACAGAAGATTGCGTTTAAAGCTGAGAACATAAAGAACATCCTTTACTGGGATATTTCTGCTTTGTGCTGAGGAAACTGGACATTGAAGGTAGCAGTCTCCTACTCCTTCTGAAGTCATATAGTGACCATTAGCTAAGATGACCTTTATGACTTGCTTTCATTAAGGTCAGTGAAGAAATCCTTGTTATTTGTCATATGGCTGCTTGCACCAGAATCTATACACCATATATGCTTTGCAGATGGGCCTGTAATGTCATTATATGCAGCTTCAACACATGCAGAATATTCCATTACATCTGTTTTAACCCTTTGATGACTGTTCTGCTTTTTAAGCTGACTCATTCTTGCTTTCCAAATTCTGCAGTCTGCTTTAAGGTGGCCGGGCTTTTTACAGACAAAACATTCACGAGTTTCTCTTAGATTGCTCTTATATTTAGGGAAATCCTGTGTCTTTAATGCTGTTTCTGCTCTGGATTCATTACTGCTGCTTACATGCTGTGTTTTTCCCTTTAATTCATCCACATGTTTGCCTTTAACACACTCTAGTGTGAGGTCATCATCTGGCCGTGCATCCAGTGCAGTCACGAGTGTGTCATAACTCTCTGGAAGACCACTTAATAGAAGTGCGGCAACATGAAATCTTTAATTTCTTCTCCAATACCCCTGAGACGCTCCACAATCTCTAGGGTGTTTCTTATATAGTCGTGCATATTCTGTCCATCACTTAGCTTAGACTGATACAGCTTTCTCGTGAGATAAAGCTTATTGCTAAGATTTGATTTTTCATGCACTTTCTGAAACTCATCCCACATCTCCTTTGCAGTTGCACACTTGCATATATGTGCAGAAACTGCAGGAACTTGGGATGTCGTCACGGATCAGAGGCAGATCAAGAGTTAACAGATTTATTGACAATAGGATTCTCCACGCAGGGAAAAGCACGGGGGTTGTGGTATGGAGCAGAGCAGAACTGGGGAGTTTGGGCGAGGGTTAAACAGGGGCGAACGATAGTTTAAGAGAAAATATGGACTTATCAGTCTGTAGTCTTCTTGATTGTAGCTTCTCGGTTATCCAATGGTGGCACCGACAACAGCGGCACGTGTGGTCTTGGAGGTTTGTGTAGAGGAATGGGATTCGGTCCACGAAGCAGTTGTAGAGTCCTTGACGAAGAAGTGGGGTTCCTGTACCCACCGATGCTAAACACTGTGCTCAGTCCACTACATGATACTGCCGAAGGTCTGTTCCGCGGTGTGGATAGTCACTTGACTACGAGGCACTGACCTAGTCACAGGCTCCTGGCTGAGCCACATGCACAAAACAGTCACTGGCTTCCAAGGTGAGTCACCTCCGGTCACAGAGGTTGGCGGGGAACGGACAGTCTGTTATCCACTTACAGTGGATCGTGTAGTACAGGATCTGTCTGGTCAGCCTGTGCTCACGTGGTGCTCTGATGCCGCAGCTGACATTATACCTTGCTTTCCACTTTGCTTTCCCGCCTGACCTCTGCTCTCTTTCCCGTGCACAGCGCCTTTTATCTTCATTCCGCCCCCAGCAGACACATGTAAGGAAGGTCCGGGTCGGAAAGTCTTCCCCCCTGCAACAGTGGTAACAGTCTTGGTAGTTCTGGAACCAGAGCGAGGAAGGCACCCCTGATCTTGTTCATCCTCTTACATTCCCTCTCTCTATTCGCTCACCATTCCATGGGCGAGAGTTTCATAAGTTCCTGTTGACACTCTTCCAGTCCTTAAATGATTTGCCGCCAAACAAACTGATCCTGATTGTATTGGTTGGGGGGTACACCTGCGGTAGATCGTTCGGAGCGCCATAAGTCAGAAGGAGCAGTTGCTTCCACTAGAGCAATTGAATCGGGCTGTCCAGGAGGGATAGAAGACACAATTCCCTCTGCTGGGTCAATGGTTTCGGGTACTGCAGGTGCTAGCCTTTCTTCTGAATCCCTTAGAGCGAACTCTGAGCCTTCTTCCTCTTCATATTCAACAACAACTGGTGGGACTTCATTGGGAGCACTCAATGTCTCTTGGTCTTGGTCAGGATCTCTGGACAGGCAGGGTCGCAACATGTTCCAATGAACTATGCAAGTGGGGCACTCTCATCTCCCTCAGGCTGAATTTCATAGATGGGCCCTTCGGAGTTGACTCTGCACTTCACCCGATACGGGTTCATCTCCCACCGAGACTCCAGTTTATCTCGAGGACGTTTATCACGCACCAAAACATGGTCTCCAGCTCAAAGAGCTGTCCCACGCAGAGGAGCGGTCTTGGGATGTTCTAACTCTTGAAATTTAGTCCTCAGTAGACAATGTAGAGTCTGTAATCGATGTCGATGTTCTCAAACCCAAGTAGACACCCCTGTCCGTGGGAAGTTATCCTCGGGCTCTAGCTCCAGTTCAGTAATCTCTTTCCCTGGCCGGCTGAAAAGGAGAGTATAAGGCATGTATACACCCTTAAAAACTCGGCCACGTACTCAGTCCATCGGGCCTTCCTATCTTCTTCCAAGGTCCTCAACATCTGGATCAGTGTATGGTTAACCCTTTGCAGTCCCCATTTCCCTGGGGATGGTAGGGCATCGTCCGGGACTTAACGATCTGATATAACCGGTGTAACTCCTCCATCACTCTTCCAAAAAACAGGTGCCCTGATCAGAGTGTATGTGCTTCACGTGGATGAAGTTCTTACAGATAGCGTGTGCAGCGGATTCAGCAGTCTGATCTCGTGTCGGAGTCTAAACAGCAACCTTCGTGAAGTGATCCGTCATGACCAAGCAATGCTCATATCCCTGATGTGCTGGGCCTATGGTCAGATAATGTATCATTAGCAACTCTAGAGAAACAGATGTCACTATGGCCTGTGTGGGGGCCCTTTGTTCCGGTAGTTTGGCCAACTCGCAGCTCCGACACCTCTGACAGATCTCCTCCACTACAGCTTTCAATCGTGGATGATAAACTAATCGTTGAAGCCACTGGAAGGTTTTCTCAGGTCCGAAGTGAACTCCTTTTTCATATGCCTCTGTAGCCACCTGGGGCAGCAGTGCTTTGGAGATCACCATTTGCCAGGTAACGCCAAATTCCCGCTGTAGTAAAACTTTCCGGTACAGTAGTCCGTCATGCATCTGTAGTCTCTCCCATTGCCGCAGCATCTGCAAAATACCGTGGGACAGAGCATCTCTTTCTTGCTGTCTGGGCAGTAGTTTGGATGACACCCACTGCCTTAACTGAGCCAGTTCTTCATCTTCCTGTTGTACCCAGACCAATTCATCATGGGATTGTCCCAATATACACTCTCGGGGCGTCGTCTGCACCTGTTCCAGCGTAGCCACCACCGTCCTGGCAGAATTCCTGAATTTAGGAACCTCTTTGGCCTCCAGCTCCTCATTTCGGTCAGGCCCTCTCTGTAGTTAACTGGAGATAAGGCGTCAGCATGGTATTCTCGGCTCCTCTCTTGTAAGTGATCTTATATCGAAACTTCGCCATCTGAGCTACCCAGCATTGTTCCAGCTCCCCAAGTTTCACTCTTCCCAGATAGTCCAACAGATTGTTATCTGTGTGCACGTGAACCTCAGAGCCGGACAGGTATTCAGAAAATGTTTCCGTCATGGCCCACACCAGAAACAACAACTCCAGCTTAAAAGAACTGTAATTATCAGGATACTGAAAAGGGTCTTGTAGGGATCGACTCACGTATGCAATTACTCATTCTTCTTTCTGAATCTGGGATAACACGGCTCTGAGTCCCTGCAAACTTCCTTCGGTATGAAGGATGAATGATTGAGAGAAGTCGGCGTAGGTCAACACCGGTGCCTCCATCAAGGCCAATTGCACGACTCTGTTTCTTGCACTGGACAGTACCCCCTTCAACAGCTCCAGCAATGGATTCACAATGCAGGTAAAGTTCTTTACAAAACGTCTGAAGTATCCTGTGAGTCCTAAGAAAGCCCTCATGTCTTTCACAGTCTTCGGTGTAGGCCAATCTTGCACTGCAGCAATCTTTTCACGAGAAGGTCTCACTCCTTCCGCAGAGACGATGTGTTCCAAATACTCAACTTGAGTACAAAACAGATGGCACTTCTGGGCTTCACCTTTAACCCATGCTGGTGTAGATGACTTAAAACCTTTTCCAGTCGTCGGAGATGTTCTTCAAACGAGGGAGCAAAAACAATGATGTCATCCAGGTAGATCAGGGTGGCCTCGAAGTTCAGATATCCCAAACACCTCTCCATAAGTCACTGAAATGTACCCGGGCGTTGGCCAGGCAGAACAGCATCCGATCAAACTCATATTACCCCATGGGGAGTATGAAGGCTGTCTTTGCTCGGTCTTGCTCGGACATCGGCACTTGCCAGTAGCCACTAGCTAGGTCCAATGTGGAAAAGTATTTGGCATTTCCAGGGCGGACAGGGACTCCTCAATCCTCGGCAATGGGTATGAATCTCATACTGTATAGGCGTTAAGTTTGTGGTAATCCACACAGAAGCGTAATGTCCCATCTTTTTTCTGCACCAGCACGATGGGAGCAGCCCATGAGCTCTGACTCTCTCGAATCGCCCTCTTTTGTAGCATCTGAGACAGCATGCCTTTCTCCTCCTGGTACATTTGGGGAGGAATTTGACGGTAGCGTTCTCTTATGAGCGCAGCATTCCCCGTTGGTATTTCATGTGTGATCGCTGTCGTGCACCCAAAATCGTCCTCATGTCTTGTGAACACATCCGGATATTTCCCTAACAAAGCCTCCACCTGCTGGACCTGTTGGGGTGTAAGTTCAGACAGCTCAGCCCGCATCTGTTCTAGGATTCGGCTTCCTTCCTTCAAATGTCGAGGGTTGGGTGACAAAGCAGTGTCTATGGTCACCATCCAGGGGTCCCCTTGCTTTACTGTTAGTTGTACAGCCTGAGGTGCTATCAGTTCTTCTGGCATGCCCAGGACATGGGCAACTTCACTTCTAGGGGGTAGTGTGACGTCATTTTCCCCCAAATTCATGCAGCGGACCAGAACTGCTCCGTCACACACAGTAGCTAACGTCCATGCCACAAGGATTCCCGGCAGTAATTGGTCAGCGATACTTGGCTCGATCTGACCCTCAACTCCCTCCAGAGGGGTACAGGCCCGGGCGGCAGGGTAAGCTCTGTTTGACCCGGCGGTACAACTCTAGTGAATGAAGCTGGAGCAATGACTTTTTCTAATGTCTTTCCACCGCTAGAGGTCTCCCAAATCAGCAGTTGGAAGACTCTCCTTTGGGGTGTATGGGTACTCCACTGTTTTAGGAACCTGTCAGGGGATTCATTGATGAGGAGGCTTCCAAACTCTTTTATCACATTCATGCCCAGCGGGACAGTATGCTTGTTGCTCACCTCTCCAGCCGTCAGCACCACTCACTTTCATCCTAGGTCCTTTCTGCAGACCATTATGTTCATCTAAACCGCCCCTGCGACTGGGATGGGCAGGTGATTGGCGGCCGTGAGTTTGATCACTGGTCCCCATTCAGGTCGCATCACCTCAGTAAAGTGGCGGCAGAAGTATACTTCCGGCATCGTAGTCAATTGTGAACCGGTATCGACCAAACAGGGTACAGATCGACCGTTCATCTCTGCCAAAATGAGGGGACACAAGGAGACAAGATTGGTGGGAATTCTAGTACTCCTTCTTGACTGTACAGGCTCCGAGCGGCATCCCCCAGGCTCAGAGCCCCCTAGTTTAATGGATGGCATTGGAGAGGTCATCCCCGTCGAGTACACAACCGAGCTATATGTCCTGTTTCTCCACAGTTATAACACGTGGGGGGGTCCTTCTCTATGAGGCATTCTCATTTCACGGCGGAGGGCCGGCTCATTACTACTCGTAGGTGGGCTTGCAACTACTACGGGTAGCTTCTTTGAAGCAGCCAATTCTCTTATCTGTTGTATCTCTTTTCTCAGTTCTTCTACCCATTGGGTGTGGTGGCCATGGTTGCAGATACCTCCCCGCTCCGGACCTTCCCCACCGGATCCGTCACCCCCTGCTCTTGCTCGCACATGTGTGCTACACTCCCTATTTCAGAAAAGGTCATGCTTGGTTTTATTCACAAGCGCTCCCACAGCGAGGGAAGAGCCTGCTTCAACAGAACGTCCCGTAGGCCCGTCACTAGCTGGTCTCGCAGCACTACGTCAACAGACCCTATGCCTACCCGTCTTTGTTAGTAATGGCAGTGTGGAGTTCCTGCAGGGCGTTCATAAACTGGTCACCATCTCCCTCTCTCTTCTCTTTGAACCTGGCCGAACATGTGCATACGTAACTCCCCTATGTCAGTGGGGTCCCCATGTGTCTCCTCAAGTATCAACAAAACTTTATCCAGGATATTCCTGGCCTGTGGGGGTCGGAGCATGACAGAGTCCCTGGCCTCCCCATCTAAAGCCATCATCGCCACCTCTGCCTCTAGTGCTGGGATCATGGGATGCATCCTCATCATTCACCGGATTCGTTCTGTCCAGCTCCAAAGCATGGTATTATTCCCAGTGAACATCGGGAGGTTATTTAACATGGCCCCCAGAGAGATACTGGACCTAGGGCCTACCCCAACTGCTTGATCTGCCGCCTCCGCACCATTGAATGACACCCTGCCAACTATGCCAATTGTAGAAACCGCAGAAACTCGGGATGTCGTCACGGATCAGAGGCAGATCAAGAGTTAACAGATTTATTGACAATTGGATTCTCCACGCAGGGAGAAGCAGGGCACGGGGGTTGTTTTATAGAGCAGGGCAGAACTGGGGAGTTTGGGCGAGGGTTAAACAAGGGTGAATGATAGTTTAAGAGAAAATATGGACTTATCAGTCTGTAGTCTTCTTGATTGTAGCTTCTCGGTTCTCCAACGGTGGCAATGACAACAGCGGCACGTGCGGTCTCGGAGGTTTATGTGGAGGACTGGGATCCGGTCCACGAAGCAGGTGTAGAGTCCTTGACAAAGAATGGGGGTTCCTGTACCCACCAATGCTAAACACTGTGCTCAGTCCACTAAGTGACACCGCCAGAACAATGGTCTTTTCCGTGGTGTGGATAGTCACTTGGCTAACAATGCTCTGGCCTAGTCACAGGCTCCTGGCTGAGCCACACGCACAAAACTGTCAAGGGCATACAAGGTGAGTCACGTCCGGTCACGGAGGTTGGCAGGGAACTGACAGTCTGTCATCCACTTACAGTGGACCGGGTAGTACGGGGTCTGTCGTGTCGGCCTGCGCTCACATGGTGCTCTGATGCCGCAACCGACACTACACCCCGCTGTCCGCTTTGCTTTCCTGCCGGATCTCCGCTCTCTTTCCTGCATGCAGGGCCTTTTATCCTCATTCCGCCCCCAGCAGACACATGTAAGGGAAGGTCCGGATCTGAAAGTCTTTCCCCCAACAACAGTGGTAACAGTCTCGGTAGTTCAGGAACCAGAGCGAGGAAGGCACCCCTGAACTTGTACATCCTCTTACATTTGCACAATCTGATTATCATCTACACTGAGGGAGATAGTGCTTTGTGCTTTCTGATCCTTCTCTAGCCAATCATCTGGTAATGGATGAGGCACTTGTTCCTGAGTATATTTCCACGTACATTTCTCTTATGAACAGCATCTTCACCTTGAATTTCCAGGACTGGTAGTTCTGGTTAGTGAGGCTTGGCACTGAGAACGTGACAGGATAGCTGCTAGTAGACATCTTCTCTGTTGCACTGTGCTGCTTTTGCTGTAAGCTTCTGTTGCTGTTACTTTGGGGTTCTGTGTCACCCTCTGTTAGATGCCGGGATTTTCCCGCGTCACGGGTTAGATCCCAGGCATTGCCTGGTGCCGTGGTCTGCCATTCATGTCCGGCCGCTGCGGCTGTTGCTCAGCACAGACCTCGGTCCCGGCGCCTTGCTCAGGCTCTCGGTGTATCTTTGGTTACTGCCGGCTCTCCAGCCAAGTCTATGATAATGTGCTTTCTGTTCATTCTGCGTGGAGTTAACGCAGCCGTATTTAGGTGTTCGCTCGCTGTCTTTAGTTCGTCATTGTTCACATTAGCAGCAGTTTTACATCTCTGCACGGTGGACCCCGGGTTGTGATTGCACTTTATTATTTTTTTTTTTAGTGCGATCCACCAACCCTAACATTATAATAGCGCCAAGGTCTGGATAGCAATGGCGGACGAGCAGCGACTCCAGCGCTACATCCAACAGCTGGAGAGCAGGTTGTCCTATCTTTAACAAGCGGCTTCAGTGGTTGATGTCGCTGCCGTGGCAGATCAGGCAGCTAGCAATGTAGCCTCTATGGTTTCAGCTGCAGTATCTGTTCCACCTGTACCATGCTTTTCGCTGGCCGAAAAATTTTCCAGGAACAGCAAGGTTTTGTGAATCAATGCTCAATCCATCTGGAGTTATTGGCTTCATGATTCCCAACTGAGCGACCCAAGTTGGGATTTGTGTTTTCCCTTTTGTCAGGCAGGGCATTGGAGTGGGCTATGCTGTTATGGGAGTGAGATGACCAACTGATTCTCAAAGCCTCTCATTTTTTGGGTGCACTGAGAGAAGTCTTTTTGAGGCCAAAAGTAAAGGGTACTTCACACATAGCGAGATCGTTAGCGAGATTGCTGAAACGTCACAGGTTTTCTGACGCAACAGCGACCTCGCCAGCGATCTCGCTATGTGTGACATATAGCGGCGACCGGCACCCCACTGCGATATCGCTGATTGTGCTGGAATGTCCTAGGCCATTTTTTGATCATTGGTGTCCCGCTGGCCAGCATGCATCACTGTGTTTGACACCATAAAAATGACGAGCAACCTCGTTGACGACTCAGAACTCAGCGACGCAAGCATGATTTTGCTTTGTCTTTGTCAAAATCGCTGCTGTGACAAGGTCCCAATGACCGCTGAGGTCATTATACGGATAGCGGTATTGTTGCTGCGTCGTTGAGTAGATCTGCCTGTTTGACAACTTACTGGCGACCATGTAGACACGTACCAGCGATCCTTACCAGGTCGTATCGTTGTTGGGATCGCTGGAGCATCGCTATGTGTAACGGGGCCCTAAATCATGATACCGCACTCCAACTCCTGGCATTAACTCAGGGTTCTTCCATGACAAATCAATTTGCAATCCAATTTCGTACTCTGGGTCCCGAGTTGGACAAGCCAGATAAGGTCCTGATACCTATCTTTTGGAGGGGTTTAGCAGACCATGTCAGGGATGCTTTGGCCACTAGGGAGATTCCCACAACTCTGGAGGAGTTTATATCCGTGTCCACCTGGCATAGATCTTCGGCATGCCAAGCGGGGTTTGGCGCAAGCTCAGAGTAGGCAAAGGATTCAGTTAGCCCCAAACTTTGCTAATCTTTTAATCTCTGGCTCTGACGAGCGATCCTGTGGAGCCCATAGATGTCTCTCGAGCGGAGTCAAGCATCTTCTCTGTACCTTCACATCCGACTTGTTTTGAATGCAGGCAAGTTGGCCATTTTGCCAATGTGTCCCAAGCATCAGAAGGAGTCATAGTGTTACACTCGGTCCCCGTGCTGGCCCTGCACTCCGTCCTGGTCACTCACCTCCTGCTCCTCTGGCTGTCCCTCTGCAGCAGTCTGTGCGCAGGCTGAAGTTTCCTGCTCCATCTGCTCCTCGGCGTCCTGCGTCCTCCCCCAGTTCCTGGCACACTGCCAGCAGGCCTCCAGGAAGATTGCTTAGGACGCGAGGCCGCGCCCACCGTCTCTCTTAAAGGGCAGCGTGCATTTTTTGAAATAACCAATTAACCAATGGCAGCGCCTCAGTACTATATCTGGTCACTCCACCATAAGGGGAGTGCCGGAGCAACGTGTTCTATCATTGCTACATCCGGTTCTGTTCCTGATCTGTCTGCGCTGCGTCTGCAGTCTCTGTGCTTCGCTTATACTATTTGTCTCCACAGATCTTTGCTAACCCGTATCTGGCTAACTTGGACAATCTTGGTTATTACTGGCGCAAGTGTCATCCCGTTCCGCCATCAGCCATCCGTATCCGTGGACTGTGACAAGGTCACTGGAGCCAGCCTGAATCCATCCACTCTGGACCAGGTCCTTCCTCATCTCCGTCAAACCCTCCACGGTTTCTGTTATATACCTGTTACCCTTTTGGTCCCTCTGGGACAGCTGCCACGTGTCCGGGGTCTAACTGGAGGTAGCACCTGTGTCCTCCGGGTATTCCATTCTGGTCCTGTTCGAGGGGCCTTACTACGGGTACCCGGGGCTCACTAGTCACGCCCCCTTCGGAGCCCCCCGGACCGCGGTCTCGAGGTTCCACATTAAAAAATAAAGACGAATGTGAACTTCACCATCTCTGCCTCCGCTTCCATTCATTACAGATTGTTCCGGCCATGGAGCCCGCTGGATCCCAGAGACCTCCGACCACGGATCTGTGCCAGGAGGTGGCCCGTTTAGGAGTTCAACAGGACAAGATCACGACTTATCTACGCAGCTTGTCTACCCGCATGGATTCCTTGGGGTTCTCGTCTGCACCTGACTCTTCTATCAATACTCAGGTACCAGTTCCCATGGCAAGTAAAGGTCCCCGCCTGGCGGCTCCTACCCGTTTCCAGGGTGATCCTACTCAGTGTCGGGGTTTTCTCAATCAGTGCACTCTGCACTTCGAAATCTTGGGGCATGTGTTTGCTTCTGACCGAGCCAAGGTGGGCTTCATCATGTCACACCTGGGAGGAGAGGCCCTCGCCTGGCTAAACCCGCTATGGGAGAGAGGGGATCCGCTGGTTAATGATCTTCAATCTTTCCTAGAGGCTTTTCGCAGGACCTTCGATGAACCTGGTCGCACCACTTCGACTGCTTCTGCCTTGCTCCGCCTGCGCCAAGGTACTCTCACGGTAGCTCAGTATGCTGTTAAATTCCGCACCCTCTCGTCTGAATTGTCATGGAACAATGAGGCCCTGGTAGCTAACTTCTGGGAAGGCCTATCCGGAAGAATCAAGGATGAGCTGGCGGGACGGGACAGACCTACCCTCTTGGAAGAGCTAATATCCTTGGCAACCCGAATTGACCTGCGTTTTCAGGAGCGTTCCATGGAGATCAAACGGGACAAAAGGTCCTATCACCTGGACTCTAGTTTGTTCAAAACAGGTACCTCGCCTTCCTCCTCCGTGGCCATGGAGGTAGACCGTGTAAGTTTGGCCACCCGCCCCGGGAGGCACGTCGCAAGGAGGGAAGTTGTTACTACTGCGGTAGTTCTGAACATCAGATCCATTTCTGTCCAAAAAAGTCGGGAAACTCCAGTGCCTAGGTTCGGTAGGATGGGCCAACCTAGGTAGAGAACAGTCCTCTCCCTCATTACACATCTCAGTCTCCGTGTCCTATGGAGAAATAAAATTCTCCGAACACTGTCTACTGGATTCTGGAGCTGCAGGGAACTTCATCCAGCAGGTGGTTGTGGATCATTACCTCTTACCAGTCCAGCGTCTTCCTGATCCATTGCGGGTGACCGCCGTAGATGGCAAACCACTGACCGAGCCCGTCCAGTTTCAAACCGAGTTGGTGGAACTCCGGGTAGGTCTAATGCATGCTGAACGAATGCGATTTTATGTATATCCCGGTTTGTCCCATCCCTTGGTTTTAGGTCTACCTTGGCTCCAGATGCATGAACCAGTCCTAAATTGGAAGACTGGAGAAGTTCTGCGTTGGGGAGATACCTGCATGAATCGTTGCTTAACCCGAATTCTACCTGTTTCGCCTCCAGTCCAGCCTGATATCCTGCCAGGATTGCCTTCCTCCTATTGGTCCTTCTCTGACGTTTTTGGGAAAAAGAAGGCTGAGAGGCTACCTCCACACAGGTCGTATGACTGTCAGATAGAGCTTCTTCCTGGAGCATCTCCTCCTCGCGGGAGAGTTTATCCTCTTTCACAGGCAGAGACTCAGGCTATGTCGGACTACATCCAAGAGAATCTGGCAAGAGGATTTATCCGAAAGTCGTCATCACCGCAGGAGCTGGATTCTTCTTTGTGAAGAAGAAGGATGGATCCTTGCGGCCCTGTATCGACTACCGGGTCTAAATCAGATCACGGTAAAAAACAGGTA
>JARQOD010000006.1:253475412-253563681 GCA_033576555.1 Oophaga sylvatica
GTGGGTTTCCCACACCGATCAAATAAAAATGAACCGGACCACTTTATTTGTGGAAAAAGTTTTTTTATTCACAGTGAAACCAAAACGTTTCGGTCCTTATCATGGCCCTTTCATAGTCACAGATACTACGGGGAAAGGGGGGTTGCCATAGGAAGAAAGAAGGGCTGGAAAAGCCTGTTTGTGGGGTGGAGGGAAGAGGAAAATGCTCTTTCATAGTAACCCTGTTGTAAGGGGCCGGCAGTGAGGATGGGTCTCTGCATTGGACGGGGTGTCCCCCATTTGGCTCCCACCCCGGACTCCTTCACAACAGGTTACTAGTGCAATAGAGCATTGTCTTTCCTCATCTCACCCCACAATTACGGCTAATATCCATGCCTTTCTTCTCCTATGTGGACACCCCTTCCTTAAGTAGACCTCCCGGATGATGAACGGTCCATGATATAGGACCGAACGTTCGTGTACTACTGTGAATAAAAATCTTATTCTCACTATTACTAAAGTTGGTGCGATTCATTTTCTATTACATTCCCTCATTTATCTGTGAGAACTTGGAATGATGAACTGCAGTTAAGTGACTTTTGTTCACAAAACAAAAAAAAGTGGAAATGTGAATGACATAGCAGAATATAATTTCTTATAAATCCATTAATATGATTTTCATAAACTTACTTCTTGAATGAAGTGAAATTAATTTGTGTCCTTTTTAGAATAATAACTATATTTTAGCTTCACTTTTCCTTGAAATATACAATAACTACATCAATGTTAGATTAAAGGCTTGATAAGTGTGACGCTGAAGGCTGCATGACTGCTGGATTACTCTGATATTTCTTTTATCTCTCACATATTAATAGTAACTTACTTTCTGCAAAAAAAGTTGAATCTCAGGAGAAGAAATACTTTCTATTGCAATCCTGTTCACATAATATAAAATTCTACTTCTTCTAGCTTGAAGAGGGAACAACTGATAGCAGAACCTTAAAGTGTCGCTACTCGTTAGTCATCGCTTACAGCCAATCCGTGAGTCAGAGTGGTTAAGGAGTCCAAGGTCTGAAGCCAGGAGGGTACGTTATAAACAGAAGAAAGAGACAAAAGCGTAGTCAGGTAACGTTCCGAGGTCAGAATAACGGGAGAATAACGGATCAGAGCTGAAGGGGTTAAACAGGCAGATGGTCAGAACGAAGTCCAAGGTCAGGCAGCAGATCAAGCATACAGAACTCAAGGCACAGGAAAGCACAGCACAAACCTCACAAGATGAATGTGCGTCTGGCAGTTTTCTGGGAAACACAGCTCAGTTAAGAAGCATGGCCATTAACTGGAATCATGAACTCAGAGTTTCAGATTGGATAGTCGAACTGTCAATCATCACACTGACAGCTCAGTATGCCCCTGTACCAGATTGGATGGCCAAGCTGTCAATCAAAGTACTGACAGCTTCAGCACACCCCTATAACAGATTGCATGGCCAAGCTGTCAGTAACAGCATCCCAGACACACTGAGGGGTGGAACTGTGACACATAACATGGGTCTTTATAAGATTAATAGGGATGAGCAAGCACTAAAATGCTGTTGGAAACAATGATGTCACACTTTTAGTCCACTTTAAGGATAAACATTAAAACATTCAAAATCAAAGAGAAATTGGAGTTTACAGGAAAAAAAGTTAAACATTCTTTCCGATGTAATGACTTGTATATAAGGCAAAATTTAAAAAGAATTAAAAAAAATAATTTTAAGTAAAATTTTAGTGTAATTTTTGAAGGAACAAAGAAATGCTAATAATTAGATGGAAGAGGAACTCAGATACACCCTGTGCTAGACATAAAGGAGGGCCTCATACACATTTAGTTACAATTTTCATGTATTGGTACTCCTAGTACTCCTGGTACTGCAAAGCCTGACAAAATTTACAAGCATGGTCATCCCTCACCCTTGAAGGCACCAGCTATAGTACCTTATTCAAATATTAAGAAAGTGTAGTTGTGGTAGTAATACTCTCATAAAGGCTCTGCACACAATGCAAAGCCAGAAAGAAAATTTAAGGAGGGTCATCCATAGATCCTTGAAGGCAACAACTGGAGGTCCTCATTCAAATATTTTGAATGTGTAGTTTGTGTACTCCTACTCTCATAAAGGCTTTGCACAATTAAAAAAGCCTAATACAGGCTTTGTTCACTCTTATCAGAGTGAGCCTGTCGGCATATTTTGTTGACAGCCAAAAACGTCTGTCTGTTCTGTCTGCTATGACCCCCCGGCGGCACTAAACACCAGCTCAGACAAGACACTAGCGGTAGGGCAGTACAAAACCTCCAAGGCATAGAGGGACAGCTCATGCCAGGTGTCCAGCTTTGAGACCTAAAAATTGAAGGTTGCAGAGGAATTAGGGAGTATGATGGTTTTGTTGGCCAGATATTGCTTGACCATTCTTAAAAACTTTTATACCTTCTTGTCAAAAATACATGGACTTCAGGGTATGGATACTGAGAGGGTGTCTTGAAATTGGCCCAAACCTTTGACAGTCTACCTTTTGCCTCTGCTGTACCTGGTGTGTATCTCCCTCGCTTCTCCTCCTTAGTTGGGCAAGGAAGCTTGACCTCTTGGCCTTATGCTATAGCACCATTTTAATAGACCTCTCCACCTCATGAAGAAGAGATGCAAAGTTCTCCTTGTAGGTGTGTCTATCTTGATGAACAACCAGTACTCTTTTTTTGGTCAAGATCAATGTTACCAAGGGTCACAGGATAGGCAGTTGTACATAACGGCGGCCATATGTGCCAAGCTCACTACAGCCAACACTTCCCTGTTTCCCCCATGACTACTCTCCATATCATTCTCCTCCATTTCTTCCTCATTCCCCTACTCAGCCCATCCACTTAAGAGAGATGAGATGAAGCTTGTGTGAGTACTAGCCTCTGCCTCTGCTGCCTAATGAACCAACTCCTGTTCCTCCTCTGCCTCCCCCTCTCTTTGTTACTCAATCCTCACTGAGCAGATGAGATGAGGCTGGGTAGTATCTCTTTGTCTCATGTCTTCCTCCATCTCCACCTGGTCCGCATGCAAAGCTTCAGCTTTAATAGTGAGCAGTGACTGTTTCAGTAGGTACAGAAGCAAGATTGTTGCACTGGTTATGAAATTATTGCCGCTCATCATCTTTATGGAGTCCACAAAGTCTTGGAGAACTTCACAAATGTAAGACATTCATGCCCCCTCATCAGCTATGTGTGTAGAATGACCTGAATACCAACTGGTGTGTTGCAGCTGGTACTAAACAACCTGTCTCTGCTGCCCACAAAGCCTTAGAATCATAGAATCATAGAATAGTAGAGTTAGAAGGGACCTCCTGGGCCATCTGGTCCAACCCCCTGCTCAAAGCAGGATTCTCTAAATTATCCCAGACAGATGTCTGTCCAGCCTCTGTTTGAAGACTTCCATTGAAGGAGAACTCACCACCTCTCGTGGCAGCCTGTTCTACTCATTGATGACCCTAACTGTCAAAAAGTTTTTTCTAATATCTAATCTGTGTCTCCTCCCATTCAGTTTCATCCCATTGCTTCTTGTCTTTCCTTGTGCAAATGAGAATAAAGATGATCCTTCTACAATGTGACAGCCCTTGAGATATTTGTAGACAGCTATTAAGTCTCCTCTCAGTCTTCTTTTTTGCAAGCTAAACATTCCCAAATCCTGCAACCGTTCCTCATAGGACATGGTTTGCAGACCGGTCACCATTCTGGTGGCTCTTCTCTGAACTTGCTCCAGTTTGTTGATGTCTTTTTTAAAATGTGGTGCCCAAAACTGGATACAGTATTCCAGATGAGGAGGGTAGAGGGCAATAATGACCTCACGTGATCTAGACTGTATGCTTCTGTTGATACATCCTAGAATTGCATTTGCCTTTTTTGCTGCTTCATCACACTGTTGACTCATGTTCAGTCTGTGATCAATTAGTATACCCAAGTCTTTTTCACATGTGCTGTTACTTAGCCCTATTCCTCCCATTTTGAATATGCTTTTTTCATTTTTATTGCCCAAATGTAGTACTTTGCATTTTTCCCTGTTAAAATCCATTCTGTTAGTTGCTGCCCTCTGCTCCAGTTTATTTATATCTTTTTGAATCCTCTCTCTCTCTTCTCTAGTATTAGCTACCCCTCCTAGCTTTTTGTCATCAGCAAATTTGATCAGTTTACCCTCAATTCCTTCATCTAATCATTGATAAAGATGTAGAACAATACAGGGCCCAAAACAGAGCCTTGTGGTACCCCACTTGATACATTCTTCCAACTGGATGTGCAGCCATTCTGCCAACATGTGCATTGTGGGGTTCCAGTGTGAGAGCATGTTGCACACCAGTCAGTGAACTCACACTTCTATGTGCTGCTGCAGCACTGTCAGAGCGGCAGAGCTGTAGCCACTTGAGGAAATGGGCACTGATGTGGTGAACCTTGACCAGAATCTCTTCCAAATCTGGGTATTTTTTCAGAAACCACTGAACAAACAAGTTGAAGTTCAGCGGCAAAAAACACATCTGTCTTGTCTGTTATTTGTTAAAGTAACTCTGCCGTGGTGTGCGGTTAGTCTCCTAGACAAATTAGCTGCAGGTGAGCCTGTTGCAGCTTTGCTTAGGCAGTGCTGCAGAGCTTCCAGTTGATGTGGACAAAGTGTTCTTAGATAGCACTTCGGAGACGGAGCATGAGGAGAAGCAGGATGGGCTTCAGGAACTGGTGTAGGAGGTGGAGGAAACTCTGATAGAAGTAGGAGCAGCAATCCTTGGCATCGGTAGAACACGTGCCATGCCAGGGTGTAACTGGGCCCCGGCCTCCACAATGTTCATACAATGTACTAGGCAAATGTAGCATCACTGGCCACAAGCGCTTGTCCACCTTTGTCATTATGTGGACAATCCCAGGAACTGTGTTGGTAAGGGCATGGGTGATGTTCCTGGACACGTTTGATCCAAGTAAGGATGCCACAACTGGAGAAATACTGGGGCTGGGGACCAAGTACCGAGGAACCAAATTTCTACACCTATACCAGGCCAAATTTTACTTTTATTTGAAAGAGATGACATTTCACACAATCCAAGTTCTACTGTATATATAAGAATATTGACTTTTGGAACAACCAGATATTTACACATGTACTAGGGATTTTATTTCAAGCCAAAGAAAATTCACACAAATCAAGTTGTAAAGTATATGTGACAATAGTCAATTTTTATAACAAAAATATTTTAACTGCACCAGGACAAGCGGTTTGTGAAAATTTTAACCCACTGTAATTTTACACAAAGCACATTGTACCACCGAATTGTACCCCAGAAAAAGTAATACTGTATGGGTGACTAATTGAATCCAGATACATTTTTGAACTTTTTTTTGGAAGGATAGATATCACAGAAATTTACCCCAAAACACAGACTAGTGTATGGGTGAGAAATTTTACCCAGCCAAATTTTTTATTGCTTTTATTTGAGTTTTACAAACCACCGTAATGTATGAAAAACCATGTTAAACCGTATTGATGAGTAATTCAATCCAGAAATAAATTTGGAACGTAAATATTTTAAAATTATGTACTCCTAGACTCATAAAGGCTTTGTACAAATTACAAAGCCAGAAAAAAATTATAAGGAGGGTAATATATAAATTATCTTCAGGTGTCCGCTTCTTTTTCTCCTTCCATGGGAGGCTGGAGGGACTGCCTCTACCTGCTTCCCAGAGCCTGATTCCAAGGTGCCTGGACTGTAAGTTACACAGCTTTCGGTACTGCCTGAGCCCCCAAGATAAAGAAATGTGCAATAGCCCTCTGTATCACCTGCATTACTAACTGCTCCTGTATAGGAGGTGGGGAACACCAAGGATAGTACACTCTCTCAGGGGTGGTAGCAACCCTGTGTTGAGCCACCTAAAGGAGCTTCTCTCTGGCCCTTCATTCTTCAAGAAGGGTTCATCCTGCTCCCTTCCTTCTGGGATCACACCAACTGCATACCAGTGATGCTGCCACTCCATTTTGAGGAACGTGACCCTGGTTCCAGCTATCAGCTCTTGCAGCCATCAAAGCCAGCGTTACATCTCTACTGTCCGATGGTTGAACAAGATGTGATGACGGGTCCTAAACTCTTCAATGGACCCCGTTCTCGGCTAACTGTCATAAGTAATGACCACCCCTGGGATGCCAACTGTCGGTACCTTGCGGCAAGAGGGTTTGGTAACATTTCTCCAGACCTGGTCCTGGCTTGCCTCCTTGTCTTCCAACCAGCCTAAGCCCGCAGTGTGCTCACCAGTTCCTGGATCCTGGCTCTCCTGTCCGCAGTCCGCAAGAACCCCAGCTGTAAAGGGTTCGAGCCTTGGTGGTTCCAGGAAATCATCCAGATTCGGACCACAGGCTTCTGCCATCTCTGCTGTTGCACCAGCTTCCTCAGGCTCCAATATTCCCCCGTCACTTCGTTGAGAGTCTTGCCTCGTTCTGCCATTTTTGTCGCCCACTAAGCATGTTACGCTGTATGGATGACTAACTGAATGCAATAAAAAATTTAACACTTTTTTGTAGTGTTAGATATCATAAAAATGTACCCAGACTATGGCATACTGTAAGGTTCTTTGTCTCTGTTGACATGTTCCTTGAAACTCAGTTTTCCGTCGGCCATTTTGCTTTCTGTCTTTCTGCAGCTCTTGCCCTCAGTTAATATGGAGTTTCCAGTTTTCATGTTCCCGCCCTGATTCTTCCCTCTTGCTTCTTAAGCAGCCTCAGCTGAACAATCAGTGCTCCTGAATCAAGCCTCAGTCAGTCTGTGACCTGACTCCTGGAAGCCTTGGACTTGTACTCCAGCTATTCCCTACTGAGGAACCTTGGAACACTTTTGGACTCTGGAAACTGCTGTTTTGGTGAATCCATGTTTGCAGAGGAATTACGGTACAGAGAAGAGATCCTGAACCTGCTTTGGAGATTTATTGTAGTGCTTGAAGTTACTCTGGCCTGCTGTGTCTCCTGTCGCTGTTCCTGCAAACTGTGTGAACTTTTCAGCATGCTTGTATGAAGTAATACAAGTCATTTCATTTCAACCTATGTCTCCTGTGTTTTCCTCGCACCCAAGCACAAGACGCTATAGGAACTGTACACTATACATGACAAGATTCAGAGCCAATGTTTAGTGTCTGCTGGGTCTGGGAAAGCCGTGTCTGCTGTGACTGTGGATATCAGATGTCCGTTTAATACCTTATGTGATGACAGTGGTTGTGACTTCTCACAACCATTCCAGGTGAGCGCATTCCCTTAAAATTTTACTCTGGAGTGTTACCACAGGTAAACACTATTGTTTTTTTTTTTCCTTTCCTCTTCTCCTTCCAGCACTTCTGCCTTAAAAGATCTGGAAGATGGAGGCCCGCATAAAGTAACTTTGCGGAGTGACTGATACAATCCTTTCAGATGTACAGACTTTAAAAACCCGTTTTGCAAGCCTACAGGACATCACTAATCATAATTTGCAAGTGTTTGGACAGACTACCCAGGAATTGCGAGCTAGGATTGAGGCTCTAGAGGAACGAGCCCAGGCTCCTGCCATAACCCCAAGTTCTGGGATCCCCAAATTACCTCCTTTTCGTTTTGGCGGTGAACGTGAGAAATTCAGGGGATTTATTAATCAATGCAATTTATTTTTCTCTGCACATGCTTCACAATTTCCCACTGAACGATCCAAAGTGCTTACTATAATCATGTTGCTTACCAATAAGGCTTTGATGTGGGCAAACCCTCTGATTGAGACTGAGGATGATTGTTTGAATCACCTTGATGCTTTTATTTCAGCCATGGGCAGGTGTTTGATGACCCCAATCGAGGTGCAACAGCTGAAGCAGCCATGTTAACTTTGCGCCAAGGTAAGCGTTCAGTAGCCGAATATGCCCTGGATTTCAGGAGATGGGCTCTTGATACCACTTGGGACACTTCCGCTAAAAAATCTATTTTTCGGAAAGGGTTGTCTCCACTGATTAAGGATGAACTTGCTCGTGCCGACCCTCCCACTGCGTTAGGTGACTTTATTAACTATTGTATCCGTATTGATGCTCGTCTGACTGAACGCAGACAAGAGAGATGGTTCGAAAATAATCGCACTAACCTTTTACTACCTCCCTCCTCAGCTAAGAAACCTTTGAGTAGGATGACAAGGGAACCAGAACCTGAACCCATGCAGGTGGACTCTTTACAAAGACGGGTTAGTGATGCACGCAAAGAACATCGTATAAAGGAAAATATGTTTCTACTGTGGTAAGTCAGGGCACTTCATTATAAACTGCCCCAGCCGTTCTCGTAAGACTACTGCAGCAGTCATTCACTGTGAGTGTTGCGAGAGGAGCTCTGTCATGTCCGAGCCTCAGGCTCCAGAGAGATCTGCTGCAAGAGATCTTGATTTCTCGGACTTAAACTCTGTTAGTTCTGGGGACGATGACGGTATAAACGCTGCAATTTTTCAAGTTTCCTCAGCGGTGTCCCAGCTGAGTTGTAAAAGAAACAATTCTCATTGCTTCCTTTCCATCAAACTCTGGGTTGACTCAGTCTGGGTGTCTAGCTCTGCTATGATCGACTCAGGAGCAAGTGGAAATTTTATGGATATCTCCTTTGCTCTGAAACAGGGGATACGTTCAGTGAAGAAGGCTACTCCAGTACAGATGGAGACTGTGGATGGCTCTCTACTGACTTCTGGACCAGTGGATCAAGAAACAGAGCCTTTGAGGGTCCTTATGGGTAAAGATCATCAGGAGAAAATGTCTTTTATGCTTATCTCTTCTCCCCACTTTCCCATTATTCTAGGGCTACCATGGCTGCAGGCGCAGAATCCTACGATTAACTGGGAGACCAAGGAATTACACTTTCCGGAGAAACAGATGAGTCAAGGAGTTTCAGCTTGCTCTGTTCCTAAAGGAACCATGTCAGTCCCTGAACTACCAGCTGTATACCAGGACTATGTGGATTTATGTGACAATAAGAACGCTGATCAGCTTCCTCCTCACCGTCCATATGATTGTCCAATTGAATTATTGCCTGGAGCCGAGATACCTTTTGGTAAGATCTACCCCCTAGCGGGGCCCGAGCTAAAAGCTTTGAAGGATTTTATAGACGAAAATTTAGCCAAGGGCTTCATACGCCCCTCTTCATCTCCCACAGGTGCACCCATCTTCTTTGTGAAGAAGAAAGATGGATCTCTGAGACCCTGCATAGACTATAGGGAACTCAATAAGGTTACTATTAGAAACCGTTATCCATTGCCTTTAATTCCTGAGTTGTTGGAGAGAGTGCGGCATGCCAAAATTTTCTCTAAACTGGATCTCCGTGGGGCCTATAACTTGGTCCGTATTAGACTGCTTTCAGGTCACGCTATGGACACTTTGAATATCTAGTTATGCCTTTTGGTCTGAGTACCGCCCCAGCCACTTTCCAACACTTCGTGAATGATATCTTCAGGGATCTCCTAGATACATTTGTGGTGATTTATCTGGATGATATTCTAATTTTTTCTAACTCCACAGAGGAACATCATGGACATGTGAGAATGGTCTTAGAACGCCTAAGACAAAACCATCTCTACATCAAACTTGAAAAATGTGAATTCCATAGGACCGAAATTCAATTTCTGGGGTATGTATTATCTACGCAAGGGATTAGTATGGATGGAAGCAAGACCCAAGCCATCAAGGATTGGCCAATTCCGAGAAATGTGAAGGAGGTGCAGCGTTTCATCGGGTTTGCCAACTTCTATAGACGTTTCATTAAGAATTTTTTTGAGGTAGTGTCACCTATCACCCAACTTACCCAGAAACAGTCTAGGTTCTCCTGGACCCCGCAAGCTCAGGAAGCATTTTCCTGTTTAAAGGATAAATTTACCACCGCACCTATCTTAGTACATCCCAACCCCGAGCTTGCCTTCATAATAGAGGTGGATGCTTCAGACTGTGCCGTTGGAGCTATACTCTCTCAGAGAACAGGTGAGAAGAATGTCTTGCATCCCTGTGCCTTCTTTTCCCAGCAGTTGTCTTCGGCTGAGAGGAACTACGATGTGGGCAATAGAGAATTGTTGGCCTTTATTGCCACCTTCAAGGAATGGAGACACCTTCTTCAGGGTGCTGCACAGCAAATAGTCGTCCTGACAGACCATCATAACCTTGAATTTATCAGGTCGGCTAAGTGCCTGACTCCTCGCCAGGCTCGCTGGAATCTTTTCCTAAACCAATTTAATTTTGTCATTTCTTATAGACCAGGATCGCGCAATGGAAAGGCTGATGCACTCTCTAGGATTCATTCAGCAGAGACACGTCCACTTACTCCTCCTAAGACTATTCTTCCTGACTCTAGATTCCTGGGAGTGATTCATAATCAAGACCTACTTAAGGACATCAAGGAAGCATACCATGCGGATTCTTTGTTGGCTCAACCCCCAAGGGACGTAAGTCTTGTCTTTAAGAATGGTGTGTGGATTCAGGGACAACGTCTGTATATACCTGAAACAGTCAGATTGAGAGTATTGCAACTTATCCACGATTCCAAGTTAGCCGGGCATAGGGGAATTCTAAAGACACAAGAATTTCTTTCTCGTTTCTTTTGGTGGCCCACTTACAGGAAAGATGTCTTAAACTATGTCACTTCATGTGAAGTCTGTGCAAGATGCAAAACACCTCGCTCCTCACCAACTGGTCTGTTGCAACCTCTTCTCACCACGTCCCGCCCGTGGGGATCCATTTCTATGGACTTCATTGTGGAGTTACCAACCTCTCAAGGGAAGAACACCATTCTAGTGGTGGTTGACCGTCTAACAAAGGCAGCTCATTTTATCCCTTGTGTCGGCTTACTGTCACGCTGTCTAATGATATGTATACAATGTCAGTAAACTATTAATACAGGAACAACACTCTATACAACAACTAGTATAGCAACATCAGCATGTAAGTATAGAATAGATTTACCTGACACGATATCTGCTGAACTCAGGGTTAATCTTGAGGACTTGATGAGCTGAAACAGGAAAGAGGTGGACCGGGATCTAACCTGACCCTAAACTGGGGTCCTAACTAATCCCTCACCTTGGAGGTACTGATAATGGTTCAGAGGTCCAAGTCTCCAACCTAACCCTGTCTCCTTTCAGACCCTGAACCCTGTAATCAGTCCTAAGAAGGATCCTGACTACCACCAAAGGGATATGGGCTGATCTTAGCTAAATACACAGATTAGACATATAAGACAGACAGGATAACACTCGCTTGCATACACACTCAAACACCAAAGGAAAATAAATGGTCTGGGAAATAAACTCTAACCAAGTTGAGCTTAGAACAACTAAGGAGCTCACAACTAAAGTCTATACAGATTCATTCCTATCTGTGGTCTGCATGAAGGTTTCACTGGCAACTCCCCAAGCAGACAACCAGGAATTTAAAGGAAACCCATCAACAAATAATCAATTGCAGCCGGGAGAAACTGCACCCAGTCCCAGAACCGAGCACAGACAGAATTAACTCCCTAGCTGCCAAACACAAAGAAACAGCAGCTCAGCTGTGAGAAGTCAAAATGTGCAACCGCGACGATCTTCGTGGCAATGCACACATGACAGTACCCCCCCTTCTACGAGGGGCCTCCGGACCCTCAGGGCCAGGCCTGCCCGGGTGAGTTCTGTGGAAGGTCCGAACCAAACGATCTGCGTTAACATCAGACGCAGGGACCCACGTCCTCTCCTCTGGACCATACCCCTTCCAATGCACCAAGTACTGAAGGGACCGGCGATTCAGACGTGAGTCAATGATCTTTGATACTTGAAATTCCAAGTTACCATTGACCAACACAGGAGGAGGAGGTAGAGGTGACGGTATGACTGGTGCCACATACCTTTTAAGTAATGACTTTTGGAACACATTATGAATTTTAAACGTAGGAGGGAGGTCCAGACGAAATGCCACAGGATTAATTATGGAACTGATCCTGTACGGCCCGATGAATCTGGGACCCAGTTTCCAGGAGGGCACTTTAAGTTTTATATTCCTGGTAGACAACCATACCAGATCGTTCACATTCAGATCTGGACCAGAAACTCTCCTCCTATCAGCCATACATTTGTAACGGTTCCCCATCGCACTCAGATTATTCAATACACCTCTCCACACAGAAGCAAGTGACGACGAGAAACGCTCCTCCTCAGGAACCCCAGAAGGGCCCCCCCATTGAAAGTACGAAACTGGGGATGAAAACCATATGCCCCAAAAAACGGGACTTACCAGTGGACTCGCTCCGCCTGTTGTTAAGAGCGAACTCTGCCAGAGGTAAGAAAGAAGACCAGTCCTCTTGGTTCTCTGAGACAAAACACCGGAGATATGTCTCTAAGCTCTGATTCAGACGCTCTGTCTGACCATTGGTCTGCGGATGAAAAGCCAAGGAAAATGACAATTGCATCCCCCGACGTAAACAAAATGCCCTCCAAAATTTGGACACAAACTGAGACCCCCTATCTGACACCACATCAGAAGGCAACCCATGAAGTCTAACGATCTCCCTAATGAACACCTGCGCCAGAGTTTTAGCATTAGGGAGTGCAGGAAGAGCAACGAAATGTGCCATCTTACTGAACCTGTCAACAACCACCAGTATGACAGTATTCCCTGACGACGGAGGAAGGTCCGTAATGAAGTCCATAGATAAATGAGTCCATGGACGCTCCGGAATTTTCAAGGGTAAAAGGGTCCCAGACGGACGGGTATGAGGGGTTTTAGAGCGAGCACACACCCCACATGACGCGACAAAAGTTATAACATCTTTATTAGCATTAGGCCACCAAAACCGGCGAGAAAGGAGATCTAAAGTAGCCTTACTCCCTGGATGTCCTGCTAGAGCAGAATTATGATGTGCCTCAATAACCTTTTGTCTCAACAGATTTGGGACAAACAGTCTCCCTGGAGGTCCTGCAGGGGCGTCCCCCTGAGCCTCTAACACCTCCTCCTCAAGCTCAGAAAATACAGCCGACACTACCACCCCCTCCTGAAGGATAGGACTCGGGTCATCCGTTTTCCCGGCCCCTGGGAAACTGCGAGACAAGGCATCAGCCTTTACATTCTTAGACCCCGGGCGATAAGTGACGACAAAATTAAACCTGGTAAAAAACAACGACCATCGAGCTTGTCTGGAATTCAGACGCTTAGCGGATTCCAAATACAACAGGTTCTTGTGATCAGTAATAACGGTAACCGGGTGGACTGCCCCCTCCAAAAAGTGACGCCATTCTTCAAAGCTAACTTAATGGCCAAAAGTTCCCTATTGCCGATATCATAATTCCTTTCGGCGGACGACAATTTCTTAGAAAAGAAAGCGCACGGATGCCATTTACCAGGGGACGGACCCTGGGACAATATAGCACCCACCCCTACGTCAGACGCATCCACCTCCACAATGAACGGCTGAGATGCATCTGGTTGGATGAGAACGGGTGCCGAAGCAAAACATTTCTTCAAAGAGGAAAAGGCTTGGCAAGCTTTGTCCGACCATTTAGAAAAATCCGTCCCTTTTCTTGTCATGTCAGTGAGAGGTTTGACGACAGATGAGAAATTACAAATAAATTTCCGGTAGTAGTTAGCAAACCCCAAAAAACGCTGCAGAGCCTTAAGATCCCCTGGCTGATCCCATTCAAGCACTGCTCTCACCTTTTCAGGGTCCATACGGAAACCGGAGGCTGACACCAAAAAACCCAAAAACTGAAGTTCCTGTACGGCAAATACACACTTCTCCAGTTTGGCGTATAATTTATTGTCTCGCAAGATCTGCAACACCTGTCTCACATGCTCCTGATGAGACACAAGATCTGGCGAGTAAATTAAAATGTCGTCCAAATATACAACCACAAACAGCCCCACAAGGTGACGAAAAATGTCATTAACAAAATGTTGGAATACTGCTGGTGCAGTAGTCAGACCAAAAGGCATGACTAGGTTCTCATAATGTCCCTCCGGCGTGTTAAACGCCGTTTTCCACTCATCCCCCTCTTTTATCCTAATCAGATTATACGCCCCCCTGAGATCCAATTTAGAAAACCATTTGGCGCCAACAATTTGATTGAAGAGATCAGGAATAAGAGGGAGTGGATACGGATCTCGAACAGTAATCCGATTAAGTTCGCGGAAATCCAAGCAAGGGCGTAGGCCTCCATCTTTCTTCTTCACAAAGAAGAACCCCGCGGCTACTGGGAAGATGAAGGTCTAATATGCCCTTTGGCCAGACTTTCAGAAATATAATCTTTCATAGCCTGCCTCTCAGGACCAGAAAGATTATACAACCTAGCTTTAGGCAACTTAGCATCAGGAAGGAGATTAATAGAGCAGTCATACACGCGATGAGGAGGCAACTCCTGACACCCCTCCTCAGAGAAAACATCCCCAAAATCCTCCAAAAAAGGAGGCAATGTACTAGGCACGACCGCACTGATGACTGTGTTCATGCAGTTGCTTTTGCAAAACTCACCCCATTGGCTTATTTCTCTGGACTGCCAATTAATCACAGGGTTATGTTTAACCAACCAAGGAAGTCCCAACACAATGGGAGTAGGTAGACCCTCCAACACATAACAAGATAATTGTTCCCTATGTATTGCCCCTACCCGAAGGTCAATGTTATGAACCTCATGAACAAAGCTACCTTGGCCGAGAGGCCTGGCGTCAATGGAGAATATAGGGATCGGTTTGACCAATACACTCAGATGCATACCTTGAGCCTGAGCAAACTGAGCGTCAACCAGATTAGCCCCGGAACCACTATCAAGAAGAACAGACAATCTCTCCACTCTCGTACCAACTACCACCTCCACTGGTACAAGGAACTGAGAAGAACTGGCGGATGAAATACATACTCCCAGGTTGTCGTCCACCACACAACCTGGGATTAACAGTTTTCCGGCGACTTTTGGCTCAACAAGGCACGGGATGGACATTCTCCAACAAAATGTCCCTCTTTCCCGCAGAAAAAACATCTTCTAGTCCTGCGGCGTACCGCCAATCCCCTCCTACGAATGATGTCCCTCCCAACTGCATAGGCTCATCCGAACAGACAAGGGGAACCTCAACATAAGGGACTTTAGTGGTAGGTGGAGAAACAACAGGGAGTGGGGTTACCTCACCCCTCTCCCGAAGCCGTCTATCAGTACGGATAGCTAAGGCCATAGCAGCCTCCAGAGAAGGAGGAGACTCATACTGAGCCAAAACGTCTTTTAATTTATCAGAAAGCCCATGACAAAACTGGCTCCTAAGAGCTGGGTCATTCCACTGAGTATCTGTGGCCCATCTACGAAACTCAGAAGCAAATTCCTCTGCCGGACGATCTCCCTGCTGTATCTTACGTAATTTTGTCTCAGCAAGAGAGACCCGATCTGGGTCATCATATACCAATCCCAGGGCAGTAAAAAATTGATCTACAGACAGTAGAGCCGGGGATCCCGGAGGAAGGGAAAATGCCCAGGATTGAGGGTCCCCTTGCAGAAGTGAGATAACAATTCCCACTCTCTGATCCTCACTCCCTGATGATCGAGGCCGAAGCCGAAAATACAATTTACATGCCTCCCGGAAGGTGAAAAATTTGTCTCGCCCACCAGTGAACCTGTCCGGGAGAGCAACCTTAGGTTCAACTCTGGTTTGCTCCAGGGGAGACAAAACTTTGGACTTAATGTCCGTCAGCTCCATGGATAATCCCTGCAACTGCAGAGCCAGCTGGGCTACTGGATCCATGGTAACTGGAGATAATTTTTATGGCCAGTGAAAATGTCACGCTGTCTAATGATATGTATACAATGTCAGTAAACTATTAATACAGGAACAACACTCTATACAACAACTAGTATAGCAACATCAGCATTTAAGTATAGAATAGATTTACCTGACACGATATCTGCTGAACTCAGGGTTAATCTTGAGGACTTGATGAGCTGAAACAGGAAAGAGGTGGACCGGGATCTAACCTGACCCTAAACTGGGGTCCTAACTAATCCCTCACCTTGGAGGTACTGATAATGGTTCAGAGGTCCAAGTCTCCAACCTAACCCTGTCTCCTATCAGACCCTGAACCCTGTAATCAGTCCTAAGAAGGATCCTGACTACCACCAAAGGGATATGGGCTGATCTTAGCTAAATACACAGATTAGACATATAAGACAGACAGGATAACACTCGCTTGCATACACACTCAAACACCAAAGGAAAATAAATGGTCTGGGAAATAAACTCTAACCAAGTTGAGCTTAGAACAACTAAGGAGCTCACAACTAAAGTCTATACAGATTCATTCCTATCTGTGGTCTGCATAAAGGTTTCACTGGCAACTCCCCAAGCAGACAACCAGGAATTTAAAGGAAACCAATCAACAAATAATCAATTGCAGCCGGGAGAAACTGCACCCAGTCCCAGAACCGAGCACAGACAGAATTAACTCCCTAGCTGCCAAACACAAAGAAACAGCAGCTCAGCTGTGAGAAGTCAAAATGTGCAACCGCGACGATCTTCGTGGCAATGCACACATGACACTTACCCACTGCAAAACAGACATCAGACTTGATGATTAAGAATGTGTTTCGCTTACATGGAGTACCGGATGAGGTCATTTCGGATCGAGGAGTGCAATTCACTTCAAGGTTTTGGCAAAATTTCTGTGCAGCATTGGACATTAAAGTAAACCTTTCTTCTGCTTTTCATCCCCAGACTAATGGACAGACAGAACGAACCAATCAGACCCTGGAGCAGTATCTCCGCTGTTTTATCTGCCACCTACAGGATGATTGGGTGGATCTACTTCCACTGGCTGAGTTCTCTTATAACAACTCTCAGAGCGCCTCCACTAAGCAGTCTCCTTTTTACTCCAATCTAGGTTATCATCCTAACATTCTACCTCGATTTCCCATAGATACGCCCTTGCCGGCAGTGGCTGAAAGAATCACTTCTTTACAAAAGAATATGGATCTTCTAAAGGAAAATCTAGAATTGGCTCAGGAAAGGTACAAGAAAGCAGCAGATAAATTTCGTAAACCTGCACCAGCTTTCAGGTAGGAGATTTGGTCTGGCTGTCAACCAGAAATCTTAAATTAAAGATTCCATCGTCTAAATTGGGACATAAGTATATTGGACCTTATAAGATCAATAAGATTATAAGTGCTGTTGCTTGTCATCTTCAACTGCCCAGAACTATGAGAATCCACCCTGTCTTTCATGTATCCCTACTAAAGGCTGCAACACCCAATACGTTTCCTGGACGTTCTTCTCCTTGCCCTGACCCAGTGCTGGTCGATGGTCAGGAAGAATTTATGGTGGAAAGGATTCTAGATTCCAGGTTGTACAGAAATCAGTTGCAATATTTGATTAAATGGCAGGGCTACCCAGTGGAGGACAACTCATGGGAACCAGTCAATAATGTAAATGCTCCTCGCCTGCTCCGCCAGTTTCATCAGAGGTACCCTGACAAGCCTGGTCTGAGGTCATCCGGAGGTTGTCCCTAAGGGGGAGTAATGTAAGGTTCTTTGTCTCTGTTGACATGTTCCTTGAAACTCAGTTTTCCGTCGGCCATTTTGCTTTCTGTCTTTCTGCAGCTCTTGCCCTCAGTTAATATGGAGTTTCCAGTTTTCATGTTCCCGCCCTGATTCTTCCCTCTTGCTTCTTAAGCAGCCTCAGCTGAACAATCAGTGCTCCTGAATCAAGCCTCAGTCAGTCTGTGACCTGACTCCTGGAAGCCTTGGACTTGTACTCCAGCTATTCCCTACTGAGGAACCTTGGAACACTTTTGGACTCTGGAAACCTGCTGTTTGGTGAATCCATGTTTGCAGAGGAATTACAGTACAGAGAAGAGATCCTGAACCTGCTTTGGAGATTTATTGTAGTGCTTGAAGTTACTCTGGCCTGCTGTGTCTCCTGTCGCTGTTCCTGCAAACTGTGTGAACTTTTCAGCATGCTTGTATGAAGTAATACAAGTCATTTCATTTCAACCTATGTCTCCTGTGTTTTCCTCGCACCCAAGCACAAGACGCTATAGGAACTGTACACTATACATGACACATACTGGGTGAGAAATGTAATCCAGCAATTTTTTTAACACTTTTTTGGAGTGTTAGATTTCACAGAAATATACCACATAATACGGAATAGTGTATGGGTGAGAAATTTTAAAATGCTTTTTTGGAGTGTTTTAGATCAATTTTTTTTTTACCCCAGAAAATAGATTAGTGTGTGTTAGGGTCTGCGGAATGCACCTAATAGATATAGTAGAGAGGTGCGTTCACAGCCCGGGGTCCACCGTGCAGGCGAAGCCCGCTGCTAGTAAGATGGTGAAAGTAGCGAACTCTGTTATCCCGCAGAGTCACTAAAATAAACGCCGTAGCGCGCTGTGGCAGTAAGTGCGACTCTGTTAATCCCCAGAGCCACTAACGGGAATGCCACAGCGCTATATGGTGATAAGTGCGAACTCACTTAGCTTCGAACCCTGTTGCGTCACAGAGCCGCTGAGAAAAAGACTGTGTCCTGTTAACACCACAGGGATACACAGATAACTGCTGTGTGGATAGCAGTCCGTGAATCATGCAGACAGCAACGCAATCAAGCAATCTCCTCACCGGAGAAGCCGGTATTCTAGGGGCTTATTTCAGCCAAGCCCTAACCACGTGCACGCAAATCTCCTCACCGGAGATGCCGGTATTCTAGGGGCTTATTTCAGCCGAGCCCTAACCACATGCATGCATGATCACACTGACGCAAAGCACATAATGCAATTGATACTAGCTAATGGTGGCCCAGCCATGCCACCCTTTTATAGTAACAGCTACAGGACCTGCCAGAAACAAGGACCAATGAGAAACTGTTCCAAAACACATGCAGTTTCAGGACCTTCCTGTCGGACCAATAGGAGCTGCTGCAGTACCTGAACATGTGACCCCTGATCTCCAATGAGAGATCTTACCCTGGGCATGCTCAGAAGGGGAGATGCAGGACTTCGTCCCAAAGACGTCTGCTCCAGCACTGGCTATAATAGAAGATCCAGGAAGGGCCGCAGCAAGTCTCTGCACAGTATTGGAATGAGCAAGACGCTGGGACCGACGTCTCTGCTGAGCAGGCTCCACTGCGGACGGAGATGGATGGGGGACCGCAGCGGGACTGGTTCGAGACTCCCCTTGTTCAGCAGCGGGAACTCGAACCGTAACAGTGTGTGGGTAAGAAGTTTAACCTAGGAAAAATTTTTACCATTTTTTGAGTGTTATATAACACAAAAAAGTAACACAACGCACATAATACTTGATGGATCAAAATATATTACCTTTTTTCTCCCCCATAAAAAAGCTGCAACTATATATTTTGAAAGGGACTTCAAAGCCTTAATCCCTGTCTACAGACTTTATTCTTCCACTGTCCCCGCTCTTTCGACTCTCTCTCACTTACTGGACTAAATGCACAATGTATGTGATACAAACAGCAAAGCAAACGATTAGACCTTAGAAGGGTGATTAGTAGAGATGAGCGACTTTGCCTCCGGGACCATCCGGGACTATCTCAAAAGTCGAGGCAAACTAAATCAGCAGACTAACGGAAAAAGTCGGAGTTCCAACTGAAACCCGACCCTAATGCAAGTCAATGGGGAAGAAAAGTCGGCAGTGAGTGGAGGACAGTAAACACACCTACAGTGCCCATTTCAATGCCAACGACATCAATTCTTATTACTTAAGCTTGTCATCCTTAATTTCAGGGGCGGACCTACCGCCCGTGCAGCCCGTTCATTGAACGGGGGCCCCAGGGGAGAGGGGGCCCCTCCAGCCTCCAGCACCGCATGGCTAATTATTTACCTATTCAAATTAGCCATGTGGTGCACTACGCAGCCGAGGCACAAGGAGAAGAGCAGCGCTGTGGGAGGCAGGGCCGGCGTCAGCACCCGGCACACCTGGGCAAGTGCCAGGGCCTTGAGCAGGCGGGGGGGCCCACTGGCAGTCTGGCACCCCCGCGCCCGTTAGCGGTGTCAGCGCCGCCACTGGGCCCCCCCCGCTTGCTCAGGGCCCCGGCATCAGTTGGCACAATACTTACCTCTCCCGTGCCTCGCTGCCGCAGCTCCGGGCTCCAGGGGCGCCGGCGCTTCCTCTCACAGCAGCGCTGCTGAATGACGTCATCATTCAGCGGCCGGCTGTGGCAGAGAGCGCGCGGACGCTGGACAGGTAAGACGTGTGTGTGTGTGTTTGTTGTCGATGTAGTGCGGTGCTTTGTGTGTGTGTGTGTGTGTGTATGTTGTATGTGAGAGAGTGCTTGTGTGCTGTGGTGCTGTCTGTGTGTGATGATGGGCAGGCATTGCTGATAATGGGGAGGCATTGATGATGATGATGGGAGAAGATGATGATAATGGGCAGGCATATGATGGATGATGATGGGAGAAGATGATGGGAGGCATTGATGATGGGGAGAGATGATGAGGAAGGCATTTATGATGATGGGGAGGCTGATGATGATGGGGAGAGATGATGATAATGGGCAGGCATTGATGATATGGAGATGATGTGGGAGAGATGATAATGGGAGGCATATGATGATGGGGAGAAGATGATGATGGGCAGGCATTGTGATAATGGGGAGGCATTGATGATGATGATGGGAGAAGATGATGATAATGGGCAGGCATTGATGATAATGGGCAGGCATTGATGATGGGGAGAAGATGATGATGGGCAGGCATTGATGATGATGGGGAGAAGATGATGATAATGGGCAGGCATTGATGATAATGGGAGGCATTGATGATGGGGAGAAGATGATGATGGGCAGGCATTGCTGATAATGGGGAGGCATTGATGATGATGAGGAGAAGATGATGATAATGGGCAGGCATTGATGATAATGGGCAGGCATTGATGATGGGGAGAAGATGATGATGGGAAGGCATTGATGATATGGGGAGGAGATGATGATGGGCAGGCATTGCTGATAATGGGGAGGCATTGATGATGAGAGGAGAAGATGATGATAATGGGCAGACATTGATGATAATGAGCAGACATTGATGATGGGAGAAGATGATGATGGGCAGGCATTGATGATGATGGGAAGGAGATGATGATGGGCAGGCATTGCTGATAATGGGGAGGCATTGATGATGATGAGAGAAGATGATGATAATGGGCAGGCATTGATGATAATGGACAGGCATTGATGATGGGGAGAAGATGATGATGGGCAGGCATTGATGATGATGGGGAGGAGATGATGATGGGCAGGCATTGCTGATAATGGGGAGGCATTGATGATGATGGGAGAAAGAATGATGATGATAATGGGCAGGCATTGATGATGGGGAGAAGATGATGATGGGCAGGCATTGATGATGATGGGGAGGAGATGATGATGATGATGGGCAGGCATTGATGATAATGGGGAGGCCATGATGATGATGGGGAGGCAATGATGATGATAAGGAGACAATGATGATGATGGGGAGGCAATCATGATGATAATGGGGAGTCTTTCCACAGACGCCCTTTCCTGAGCCGTAACAGTGCAGAACGCAGTACAGCGCAGAGGAGAGCTCCATATTTTGTATGGACATTATATTGGGTCCAGTATTCTGTATGGAGCATTATTTTGGGTCCAGTATTCTGTATGGAGCATTATATGGGGGTGACATCCTGCATGGGGTATTATATGGGTGATGAGGGGGAGACTGTGGTGCCCATAATATTGTATGGAGGACTGTACTGTCCAGTCTGTTCTGTGCGCTGTGAGGATTTGGCGGTTTTTGAGCTATTGTAGAATTTACAATAGATATCACTCATGTAATGGAAGAAGTGAAGTATTTGGCATTGTACTATACCCATATTTCTCTGCTGTATCTGTGCATCATGAATCGTGGTCTGTGTTAAAGGGGCCCACTGAGGTTTGTGACTGACCTATGCAAGTGGTAGGTAGAACGGGCAGGTAGGTATCATCTATCTCCCTATTAGTTTTTATGATCATATTAAACAACTTTACTATTTAGATTTGATAGTTGCGTTCTAAATAAATATTACAATCTATATGATTACATAACTTTGTTGCCCTATAAAGTGCGGGGGGGGGCCCCGAAAAATTTCTTGCACAGGGGCCCACTACAGTCGTGTCCGCCCCTGCTTAATTTACTTTATAATAATAATAACGCATTGAAAACTGGGAGTTATTTGGCTAAAGTTGTGGGGGGCACGGCTGGCTCCAGGTTTTCGTGGGCCCCGGGCGAAAGAGTCTCAGTGGGCCCCTTTAACACATACCACAATTCATGATGCTCCGATACGGCAGAGAAATATAGGTATAGTACAATGCCAAATACTTCATTTCTTACATTACATGAGTGATATCTATTGTAAATTCTACAATAGCTCAAAAACCGGACAGTATAGTACTCCATACAGTATTATGGGAACCACATAGTGCGCCATAAAGAATGGGCTCTATATAATGCTCCATACAGAATAGGCCCCATATGTGCTCCATATGATGCTCCATATACAAAGAGCCCTATATGATGCCCCATAAATAATGAACCACATATGATGCTCTAGCATATGATGGGTCCCATATATGATGCTCCAGTGTATGATGAGCCCCATATAATGCTCCAAATATAATGGTCCCCATATATAATGCCCCATATATAATGGGCTGCATGTGATGCTCCATATATAATGTGCCCCATATGATGCACCATATATAATGGGCCCCATATGATGCTCTAGTATATAATGTGCCCCATGGATGATGCTCCAGTGTATGATGGGCCTATATAATGCTCCATATATAATGGGCCCCATATGAGGCTACAGTGTATAATGGGCACCGTATATGATGCTCTAGTATATAATGGGCACCGTATATTATGCTCAAGTGTTTGATTGGGCCCCATTTATAATGCTCCAGTGTACGATGGGCCCCATATATAATTCTACAGTGTATAATGCTCCCCATATATTGCTCCAAGCATTAAAAAAAATGAAATACCTCTCCTTGCTAGGCACTGCTGAGTCGCCCGCCAGGGCCTGTGGGGTACTCGGCATCGAGCCCGTTCACTTCATGGGGGATGTCACGGGTAGCACAGCTTGTCCGTGGCCCTGGGCGCTCACTAAAAAGGGGATATTTACAGGGGATTATAAGATTTGTAGAAATTTGTGACGCCATCTGTGGTACCTGGTCAGTGTGACCAGCGCTGCTGTGTAAATCCGCTGAGGGGTTGTTTCTGGGCAGCAAGGTGTTAAGTCTTCCACAGGCAAGACTGGGTCCCTCAGGGTAGATGGCGGTGTAGGGGTGCAAGACGGAGAAGGGGGCTTTCAGCCGCCGAAGCCATAATGCAGACACACACACGAAAGTCCCTTTCTGTACCTTTACTGATGTAGTTGCAGGCACGTCCCGGGATGCTGGCAGGGTGGAGGATGCACGTCCAGTTATTCCCACTGAGTAGGTGTAGGGCCTCCTTACTCCTGTAGTGTGAGTTTCTGACCTGTATGAAACGAAGTCTAACTCTGTCTTCACTTATACGCCCGGCTGACTTTGTGGTGGGGCCTTCTCTTGGATAGAACAGTGTCTCTGTATGCAGCGTCCTTCTAGACCCTGTCTTCCTGACCCCGGCTCCGTATCAGCACTCCTGAGCTCCTAGAACTTGAAGTTCTCCAGGATCTCCGGTATCTCTTACTAGTCGTGTAGACTCTAGCAAGCTCGGACCCGGTGTCCGGTTATTCAGAGTAGAGGTAAGCTATCAATGCTGTCTCAACCTCCGTTACTCTCTTATTCTCTTCCACTCGCCTTTCGTCCTACTCCGACCTTTAACATAAGCACACCAACAGTAGATGGCTGATTCTTCTCTCTCTTCACCGCTCTCAAAGCATCGGCACGCTTATTCCCTGAACTGAACTCAGTTGACTCAGTTCTGACTAGGCTGGATTTGCTATCTTTCCACTGGTACTAGCCTCCACACGTTGAGCTAAGCTCAAGCTGCAGTCTTCAGGTTCTCTCAACAACTCTCAACTCCTCTCTGAGGTACTAAGCTCTCTGCTGTCTAGGAAGACTGTTCTTCTGCTGACTAGGCGTAGACTGTTTGTCTGCTGTGACTTCACCATCCTTATATACTCTATGTAGGGCTCCCTCTGGTGGCTCTAGGGATTGGTGAAGGTGTTTTGTGTGCATATCAGGTCTCTTGTGGGTGTTACATTTGGTGCATCCCCTGGGGAATAAGACTCCAAACGCAGCTGGGCTCCACACTGCTCTACTCTGGACTCCTCAGCATCGCCATCTTCCAGCTCTCTGCACTGTGACTGCTCAGGCAGAGGGCACACAGACTTGACATCATCGCGCTCTCTGACCTGAATGTCACTGTCAGGAAACGCGGAAGACGTCACAGCGGTGGAGCAGGGATAGGTAAGTATTGCAAGGGCCCCTCACAGCAGGCCGGTGTCTCTGACGGCGAGCGGGTCCCCCCACCTGCTCGGGGCCTCGGCACTTGCCCAGGTACGCCAGGTGCTGATCCTTATATACTCTATGTAGGGCTCCCTCTGGTGGCTCTAGGGATTGGTGAAGGTGTTTTGTGTGCATATCAGGTCTCTTGTGGGTGTTACCTTTGGTGCATCCCCCTGGGGAATAAGACTCCAAACGCAGCTGGGCTCCACATCCCCCCCTAGTAAACATCAGCACTCCCGGGCTGAAAGAAAACATTTTTTTTTTTTTTAAAACACATTAACATCAAATATCAAATGAACTCTTCCCTTACGGGAGGCAAGAATCTTTAACAATTGCTAAAGGTAACATATATACATATATTTACACGATATTTATATACATTTATACACACTTTGACTCTTGTTAACTGTTTACATTTGCTAGGCCTACTCTTGGTACCTAACAGGTAACTTTCCTTTTGTCATGCATACTGACCTACGTGGTGTTGCATCAGGTGAGGTAGCATTTGGCCTGTCTGTCCTACGTGCCGGTAAACTGTAATACTGCCTTAACCTCTCTAGGGATCTGGCAAGCATACTTGCGGCTGGGCGATGCGGTTCTGTCTCGCCAGGGGATCTTTCTTCCTGAGACCCAACATCTTGAGGTTCCACGTCTTGAGATGCTTCAGGAGCTAGTTCCTCTTGAACTATTCCTTCTGCGACAACTGGCTCAACTTGACGTTGGAGTGCTTCTTGCGGTTGATAAAATTGAAGTACTGGAATGATCACAACTTCTCCGATACAGGGCCAATCTGCAGGAAAATCTCCTAAGTCCGTGTGTATGACTTCACCTGGTTTCTCTTCGTCAATAACAGGTTCTTCTTCTCGAAGCTTTAACAGATCTGGACATACTGTAGTTTAAGGTGATCTCTTGATACAGTTGTGGTCGTCTTTCCTCCATCTTTACTAATGGTACATTTTTTCCTATTGTCAAACTTTGAATTTTGCACGACATATGGCTCTCTTTCCGATTGATCATCTAATTTGTGCATTCTTCTTTTTCTTTTCAGCACAATTTCTCCAGGTATAAAAGGTTCAGCTGGCGCACTTTTGTTGTAGTTTTCCTCTTGTTTTTCCCTTACTTTACTGAGACTATCTTCCACGCAGGCTTGTGCTCTCCTGTACTGTTCCTGTTGGTTTGTGTCCCAATCTTCAGTAGTAACATCTGCTTCTGGTTCTACAACACCAAGTTCCAAATCCATGGCAGCTTTCCTGGTCTTGCCCGCATGAGGTAGGCTGGGGTGCAATTGGTGGAACTCACAGGTATGTGATTGTACAGATCTACCAGGTCAGGTAGTAGGTCTGGCCACCGATTCCTCTCCTCAAGTGGTACCGTCTTCAGCAGATCAATGACTATGTGATTCATCTTTTCACAGAGACCATTTGTTTGAGGGTGGTACGGTGTGGTTCTTATCTTCTTGTATCCGTACAAATGACAGAACTCTTTAAACAACTCGGCTTCAAAGGCAGGGCCCTGGTCAGTTAACACTTGCTCCAGATATCCATGGGGCCTGCAGAAATACGCTTGGAACGTCTTTGCTGCTATCTCTGCTGTTAGATCTTTGACAGGGGTGACCACCAGGAACCTGGAGTAGTGATCCACCATTGTCAGGGCATATGAATATCCCGACGGCTGGGTGACAACTTGACACGGTCCAGGGCCACGATCTCCAAGGGACGAGTCGTCTTGATGGGTTGCAGGGGTGCCTTCTGACTGCTGTAGTCTTTTCTTCGGAGGCTACAGGACGCACAGTTTTTACACCATTTTTCGATGGAACTGCGCATTCCCACCCAGTAGAAACGACACTTCAACAGGGTCTCCAGTTTCTTCCAGCCAAAGTGCCCCGCTTGATCGTGGTAGGCTTCCAACACCATCTGGATGTCCGTTCTGGGGACTACTATCTGCCATACCATCTCATGGGTTCTTGGGTTGACGTACCTTCGGCACAGCTTCTCACGGTAGATAAACAGCCGGCTTCTCTCATTCCACAGCTGCTTTGCTTGTTGAGACGCATCCTTCTCCAAGGAGGAACCTTCCTGAGTTATCAGCTCCTTGATACGGCTGACAACCGGGTCACTGTTCTGGGTCTCCTTCCAGCTGTGGTGAGGTAAAGGGTTCAACGTCTTACCATGCTGCCTCCTGCAGGCTCGTTGCTCGTGGATCATCCCGTTTCTGTGAAAGGCAGGTAGTTCAATCTCTTCTAGGTCATCCAATTCCTCTTCCGTGTCAGACTCATGAGGCATTCTGGACAAGGCATCAGCGTTGGCATTCTTACGGCCCGCCCTGTACTTGATTGTGAATTGATAGTTCGACAGCCGAGCCATCCAACGTTGCTCCATGGCTCCCAGCTTAGCTGTTTAAGATGTGTCAAGGGGTTATTGTCAGTGTAAGCAGTGAACTTGCTGGAGGCTAGGTAATGCTTGAATCTTTCTGTAATGGCCCAGACCAGTGCCAGGAACTCCAACTTGAAGCTGCTATAGTTTCTGGATTCCTCTCGGTCGGGCGGAGCTTCCTGCTTGCATATGCGATGACTTTCTCCAGGCCATTTTGCTTCTGATTGAGGACAGCTCCCAATCCTTCGTTGCTGGCATCAGTATACAGCAGGAACAGCTGGCTGTAGTCAGGGTAGGCTAAATCTCATCGCCTGTCAGGATCTCCTTCATCTCCTTGAAGGCTTCAGCCTGTTCTTTACCCCAGTGGAATGGAGAATTTCTGCTCTTAAGGATTGTCCTACCAGGAGGTCTTGCAGAGGTGCTACTTTCTTGGTGTAATCCTTTACCAACCTCCGGTAGTAACCTGTCAGTCCCAGGAACTGGCGCACCTCCTTGAGATTCCTCGGTTCTGGCCATTTCTGGATGGCGGTGACCTTCTTGGGGTCTGGCGTCTACTCCTTCTGAGCTGACAATATGCCCCAAGTACTGTACCTTTTGTTTGAGCAGATGGCACTTTGAAGGCTTCAGTTTCATCCCATACTTGGACAGTGACTCGAATACCTCAGCCAGGTGTTTCAGATGATTTTCATACGTCTTGGAGTACACAATTACGTCGTCCAGGTACAGCAACACGGTTTCAAAGTTGAGATGTCCAGGCAACTCTCCATAACTCTCTGGAACATTCCTGGGACACTGCTGAGTCCAAACGGCATCCTGTCAAACTCACAGAGTCCCATCGGGGTGGTGAAAGCCGTCTTCTCCTGATCCTCCTCAGCCACAGCTACTTGCCAGTACCCACTAGTGAGGTCAAGGGTGGAAAAGTAGTTAGCAGTCTTTAGGGCAGCTAATGATTCCTCAATGCGTGGTAAAGGGTATGAATCTTTATGTGTAATGTTATTCACTTGTCTGTAATCTACACACATTCTCATGCTTCCATCCTTTTTCCTGACTAGAACTAGAGGTGCTGTCCAGGGACTACAACTATCCCTTATCACCCCTGCTTCCTTCATGTCACACAACATCTCCTTGGCTTTCTGGTAGTGTGCTGGTGGTATAGACCTGTAACGTTCTTTAATGGGGGGATGGTTGTCTGTAGGGATATGGTGTTGCACTCCCTTAATTGTCCCAAAGTCAAGTGGGTGTTTGCTAAATACCTGTGTGTACTCCTGGACCACTCAAAATACTCCCTGTTTCTGGTGGGCTGGAGTGGTGTCATTCCCGACATGGAGCTGTTGACACCAATCCTCCACCTGGGCTGCTGGGTCGTTATCCTCCGCTGGTTGGGGGAGGCTAAGGACTCCGTCATGAGAATGGAGTTATTATCTACTGTATGTAATTTAGCAACAGTGGCATATCGTGGTAAATTCACTTCATCTTCTTCCCAGTTGAGAAGACGTACTGGCACCCTCCCATTTCGTACCTCTTCTACCCCTCTAGCAGTCAAGAGTGTAGGTCTATATTCTGAACAATGGGGCTCTACTACTGCTTGGTAGTTCCGTCCTCTCAGACCTATTGCTGCTCTACACCATATAAGCATTTCACTCATTGGGGGTATCACAATGGGGTTCGGGTCTGTCACCCGTACATTTCCAATCTCACCACCGGTCAGTTTCACTTGCTTGCTGGCACTTCAGGGCCCGGATCTCCTTCTGGATCACTCCCTTTTGCTTCGGCCTGGCAACATCGGCAAGCTGCTGGAGCAAAAACACAACCTCCTCCAAACAGTTACTGATAATGTGGGTACCTAAAACCACATTTAAGCCATTTTCCTCATTTACAGTTTTTACTACTAAGAGTCCCTGGTCCTTCAGCTCCACTCTACCCACTTTCACGTCCACGTTTTTGGCTCCGAGTATATCAACAGGGAATATATCTGCAAAGTCAGGGCTCGGGGGCTGGAGACTGTCCATGGACCAAAACCTATTATACAGGACATCAGGTATGATGGTTACCTGAGATCCAGTGTCCAGCAGGGCAGGGATTGCGATCCCGTCCAGGATTATGGACAGGTATGGTCTTCCTCCCACAAACCTGCGGTTCCAGTCTGAGGGGCCTACAGAGTCTAGTCCTGGGTGTCGGCCCTCGGACCCAGGATCTGCTCGTTTAAAGGACACTACTTTGCTAGATGACCTTCTCTATGGCAACGGTAACAGATGATCTCCCGGGGTGGTTGGCGCTGGTCGGGGGTCGCTCCTGGGGGTGGCGTTGTCCTCCTCCGGTGGGGCGACGTCCTCCTTTTCCTCCGGCTCATCCAAGGGACATCCTCTGGGCAGTCAGCTAGCAGGATCTTTCCTTCTTCCTCCTTTCGCAGTTGCAGGGCACTCATTACAGTGGCCAGGTTTTTGGTCAGCTGGCGCACTTCTGAGCGCAGACAGTCCAGCTCAGTAGGGGGCGCCACCTGCGTTTTGGCTTCCGCCACCAGCGGGGAAAAGGTGGATGCTGCTGGCTTTAGAGTGGCTTCACCCGGGTGACACTGGGTTGCCATCTCGGGCGTTTCCAGGGGTCGCAGTCCTTTTATAGCCATATCCTTAAGGGCATCAAAGGTAGCGTCAGGATGATCCAAGGACCACCAGTGCACAGTTCTGCTTTCAGATTGGGACCTCAGTCCCCGTACAAATTGTTCCTTTAACATTTTATTTTCATTGATGACACTTATAGGGTTAACCTGTTTGAGAGCTCGCAGGGCCCCTTGTAATCGGCAGGCGTAGTCCCTAATGCTATCATCTGGTTTCTGGGAGCATTGGTAAAACCTCATCCGGAGATCTGTTTCAGTGCGGTCCTCAAATATAGTCTGTAGCTTTAAGAAAATTGTAACCACGGATTCCTGGTCTGCAGCTGTCCAAGTCTCTACTTCTCTCTCTGCAGCACCAGTCAACTGCCACACCGCCACTGCAGCTCTCTGCCTTTCTGTCATAGGGTACATGTCCATTATACCTGCATATTTTCCGCTTGAACCCTGACAGGGTGTCTGGCTTGCCGCTATACTGAGGGAGCCACTTTGCTCCAGGCAGGTATGGCAGCAGTCAGCGGTACTATCGGGGCCACAGGACCTGGTGAGGGGCCAGCGTTTCCATCCTGCGCGGCAGCGCCGAGGGGTAAGTCATTGGGGTGGTCGGCCTGGACCGCGCTGTCAGCTTGCTGCTGCGACATGTCAGCGCCCCCCTAGTTAAGCGTGGCCTACCTTCTCCTGTAGGCCGCAGCTCCCTCCGGTTTCAGTAGTCTGAAGGACCTGCGTCGCCGGCGCTCTGACGTCAGAGCATTCACCGAAGCTCTTCACAGGACCTGCCGCCGCGTCAGCGTTGGGGGCATGTCCGGGACTCAGCGCGCTTTCTGCAGGTATGCCCCCTTCTCTTCGCGCCGTAGCGCTGCAATTTGGTGGGCAATGGCGGACAATTGGCGGCAAAATCACAAAAATAGTAACCACAGTCTTTTTGCACAAAAACAGTCCAATTCAGGCACACAGTACCCGGTGGCAACGGGCACCAATCACTCCGTTGCTGCAGGGCACGAAATCCTGTTTGTGACGCCAGGAGATGAGTTGCCCGCTAGGGCCTGTGGGGTACTCGGCACCGAGCCCGTTCACTTCAATGGGGGATGTCACGGGTACGGGTAGCACAGCTCGGTCCGTGGCCCTGGGCGCTCACTAAAAGGGGATATTTACAGGGGATTATAAGATTTGCAGAAATTCGCGACGCCACCTGTGGTACCTGGTCAGTGTGATCAGCGCTGCTGTGTAAATCCGCTGAGGGGTTGTTTCTGGGCAGCAAGGTGTTAAGTCTTCCACAGGCAAGACTGGGTCCCTCAGGGTAGATGGCGGTGTAGGGGTGCAAGACGGAGAAGGGGGCTTTCAGTCGCCAAAGCAATAATGCAGACACACACACGAAAGTCTCTTTCTGTACCTTTACTGATGTAGTTGCAGGCACGTCCCAGGATGCTGGCAGGGTGGAGGATGCACGTCCAGTTATTCCCACTGAGTAGGTGTAGGGCCTCCTTACTCCTGTAGTGTGAGTTTCTGACCTGTATGAAACGAAGTCTAACTCTGTCTTCACTTATAAGCCCAGCTGACTTTGTGGTGGGGCCTTCTCTTGGATAGAACAGTGTCTCTGTATGCAGCGTCCTGCTAGACCCTGTCTTCCTGACCCCGGCTCCATATCAACACTCCTGAGCTCCTAGAACTTGAAGTTCTCCAGGATCTCCGGTATCTCCTACTAGTCGTGTAGACTCTAGCAAGCTCGGACCCGGTGTCCGGTTATTCAGAGTAGAGGTAAGCTATCAATGCTCCGTTACTCTCTTATTCTTTTCCCACTCGCCTTTCGTCCTACTCCGACCTTTAACATAAGCACACCAACAGTAGATTGCTGATTCTTCTCTCTCTTCACCGCTCTCGAAGCGTCAGCACGCTTACTCCCTGAACTGCACTCAGTTGACTCAGTTCTGACTAGGCTGGAGTGGCTATCTTTCCACTGGTACTAGCCTCCACACATTGAACTAAGCTCAAGCTGCAGTCTTCAGGTTCTCTCAACAACTCTCAACTCCTCTCTGAGGTGACTAAGCTCTCTGCTGTCTAGGAAGACTGTCCTTCTGCTGTCTAGGCGTAGACTGTTTGTCTGCTGTGACTTCACCATCCTTATATACTCTATGTAGGGCTTCCTCTGGTGGCTCTAGGGATTGGTGAAGGTGTTTTGTGTGCATATCAGGTCTCTTGTGGGTGTTACCTTTGGTACACCCCCTGGGGAATAAGACTCCAAACGCAGCTGGGCTCCACACTGCTCTACTCTGGACTCCTCAGCATCGCCATCTTCCAGCTCTCTGCACTGGACTGCTCAGGCAGAGGGCGCACAGACTTGACATCATCGCGCTCTCTGACCTGAATGTCACTGTCAGGAAATGCAGAAGACGTCACAGCGGTGAAGCAGGGATAGGTAAGTATTGCAAGGGCCCCTCACAGCAGGCCGGTGTCTCTAACGCGAGTGGGCCCCCCCACCTGCTCAGGGCCTCGGCACTTGCCCGGGTGCGCCAGGTGCTGATGCCGGCCCTGGGGGGTACAGCCCAGTTAGGGAGGTGGAAAAACTGGCATATGTTGAGGTGTAGGCTGGACGTTCAGCAGCTGCAAATGGAGGAATTGGAGAAGTCGGAGGAAGAGGAAGACAAAGCGAGCCATTTTGCTGACAACCTATGTGTCATCAGGGGAAGGTGGTACAAAATCCTTTGAAACCCAGGCATGGTCCATTTTAATGAAGGTGAGATCACCTACATTTTGGGTCGACAGCCGGGTCCTTCTTTCTGTCAGGATTGATCCAGCAGCACTGAAGACTCTTTCTGAAAGCACACTATCAGCAGGGCAAGTGAGCTCCTGTAAGGCATATTGTGCCAATTCAGGCCAGGTGCCCAGTTTACAGGTCCAGTAGTCAAAGGGGAATGAACTGTGAGGGAGAACATCGATAGGGGAGGAGAGGTAATTTTGAATCATAGTTGACAACTGCTGTATCCTGTCTGTTGCAATCGATTCAGTATTACTAGTCGTGTGAGCGGTACTCAAGAAATCAGTCCACAACATGGTCATGAAACCCCTGTCTCCAACTCCACTTCGGCTGTGTGCACCACGAACACCTCTTCCATGTTGCCCAGTACGGCTCGTGGTAGAACCTGCACCACTGCTGTGTGCTCGGAATGCTTCTAACAAACGGTTTACCAGAGCTGCTTGTTTGTTTGCCAATATTGGCTCTAGGTTCTTCTGTGGCATGATGTTCTGTAATTTGCCTTTATAGCGTGGATCAAGGATGCTGGCCAACCAGTAATCTCATCTTTCATAATTTTGGCAATGCGGGGGTCCCTTTTTAGGATCCGCAAGACATAATCACACATGTGGGCCAATGTTCCAGGTGTCAATGATGCACTGCCAGTGGTGGGTGGAGGAGCACTTTTGCCAAATCCACATCCCTCCAGTCACGCACAAACCCTGTACCTGACCTTGGCAAGCCAACATTTTCTCCTTGCCCCCTGAGAAGCATCCTCCTCCCCAAAATAATCAACCCCCCCTCATCCTCCTCCTCCTCTTCTTCATCCACCTCATCCAGGACAGTTCCCTGAGCAGACAATGGCTAACTGTCATCAAAGCTTCCCTCCTCCTCCTCTTCCTCCTCAGCTGCAGACGCCTGATCCTTAATGTGCGTCAAAGTTTGCATGAGCAGACGCATAAGTGGGATGCTCATGCTTATGATGGCGTCGTCTGCGCTTACCAGCCGTGTGCATTCATCAAAACACTGAAGGACTTTTCAGAGGTCTTTCAGATTTGACCACTGCACACACGACAACTCGATGTCTGCCCTCAAACTGCCTGCCAGTGTATCCTCCCACAAATGCATTACAGCCTGCCTCTTTTCGCACAGCCTCTCAACCATGTGCATGGTGGAGTTGCACCTTGTTGCAACGTCTATGATTAGGCAGTGTTTGGAGAGGTGGAGCGATCGCTTCAGCCTCTGCAAATGACTGGAGTCTACGAGCGAGCGACGGATGTGCGAGCACAGTATTCGCACCTTATGGAGCAGGACTGGTAACTCCGGATAATTATTTATGAAGCACTGCACCACCAGGTTCAAGGTGTGAGCCAGGCAAGGTATGTGTCTGAGTTTTGCCAGGGCTATGGCCGCCACAAAATTATGGCCGTTATCACTGACTAACTTGCCTGGCTCAAGATGTAGAATGCCCAGCCATGACTCAGTTTCTCGCTGCAAGTAGTCGGCCAGTACCTCCGCGGTGTGTCTGTTGTCGCCCAAAGACATTATCTTTAAAACAGCCTGCTGACGCTTACCACTAGCTGTTCAATAGTGTGACACCTCGTGTGCAACACTGGCAGATGCGGATGGAGTGCTCGTGCGACTGCGCTCTGGAGGAGGAGGAGGGACGAACGCCTACAGCTAACTGTTGCCTATACCATGTGCTAGGCAGCACTGTCCCACCGCCGCTGTCCCCTGTGGACCCTGCATCCACCACATTAATCCAGTGTGCAGTGATGGACACGTACCGGCCCTGGCCATGCCTACTGGCCCATGCATCTGTTGTGAGGTGCACCTTTCCACTCACTGATTGTTTGAGTGCATGGACAATGCGGTCTTTCACATGCAGGTGGAGGGCAGGGATGGCTTTTCTAGCAAAAAAGTGCCAACTGGGTAGGTCATAGCGTGGGACAGTGTAGGCCATGAGCTCTCGGAATGCTGCGCTTTCAACCAAACGGAAGGGCATCATCTCTAATGAGATTAGTTTGGCAATGAAGGCGTTCAAAGCCAGTGTACGCGGATGAGAGGATGAGTACTTTCTTGTCCTGCTCAGAGTGTCTGCTACGGTGAGCTGGACTTGAGAGCTGCATATGGTGGAACTAGCGGTGGACATGGCGGACTGAGAGGGGGTTGTGATTGTGATGGTGGTGGTGATGGCCTAGAAGCAGTCTTTCGTTGGAAAACCATTGGGATTCCCTTACTGCTTTGGCCTTGCGACGACACCTCAACATTTCTTGCTGGTGGTGTGCTAACCGGTGGGCTTACAGTGGGGGAAGCGATGTAGCATTGCTGGCTACCTTCGGTCGGAGCAGGTGCACGTGTGCTACCTGAGGTTTTGTAGTCAGTCCACGCCTGCAAGTGCATGGTGTTTAAATGTCTAAGCATGCAACTGGTATTCAAATTTCTGAGGTTTTTCCCTCGGCTAAAGGTCCTTCCGCACTTCTTACAGATAACCTTTGCCTCATCAATAAGATTTTGGTCGTAAAAGTGCCACACTGCACTCTTCCTACTATGGGATAAATTATCAGGGCTTGCACGCTGTGCTGATATGACCATCTGGCCAAGCTGTCCTGCAAATCTTTTTGTTTTTTAACACGTTTTTGGACTGATACGGGCCTGCCAGATAACCGCAGCTGCGATGTCGATGTCCTCTTCTGAGCTATTGCCAACGGCACCCTCTTCCCCCAATGGATGCCAATCCGGGTCAACAACTGGGTCATCCATCACCTCCTCTTCAATTTCATCTGCACCTTGATCTGTGTCACCGTGTAAGGTGGTATAGTAGGTGGAAAGGGACACCAGAGTTTCATCAGGGTCAGATTCTGGCTCAGTAGACTGCGAGGGCAATGTAGTGCTCTATGTACATCAGTGCACTCCATGTAATATTCATCTTGGACTGGGGAATTCAGGATTTTACTTGATAACCCAGGCATGGTATGTGAAAAGAGCTCCAGGGAGTAATCTGAAGTGTGGCCTGCCGCATCCTTCAGTTTTGGTGGGGGTGAAGGACACATGGAAAGGTGTTGTTCCTGACCCAGACCTGCACTGAAGACTCAGTGGCTTGCAGTTTTTGAAACTTCAGAAGAGGAGGCGATAGAGCTGGAGGCTATGTCGGCAATGTAAGCCAAAACCTGTTCCTGATGCTCCGGCTTTAAAAGCGGTTTACCTACTCCCAGAAAAGAGAGCCTTCCAGGCCTTCTGGAGCCAAACGATGATTCAGGCTCAACACCTCCTGCCTTAGGTGCTATTGTGCTTTTGGAACTACCAGCAGATGCACCACTACCACCATCAGTACCAGCTGGCCCCCTCGCCCACGTCCGCGGCCTCTTCCACCATACTTCCTCATGTTTGGGAAAATGTACCAAAAATACAAGCAGATATATGGTACTTTATGAGGAGCGTACAGCTGTATACGGTGTAGGGGAAAATTTAAATCTCCGAATATATTTCCGGAGTCACACACAGACGCTCACTCAGTATGGATTTGACCGTAAAACAAAAGGCAGAAAAACGGTATTGTATCAGAAGTGTAATCTGCTATTATTTTGGGCCACTAGCAATGGCGTCCATCATTGATGGAGAATACAATAAAACATTAAAAGTAAAAAAATGAGACGCAAAAGAAAAAATGAAGTGCATTTTATGTTTTGTGTCTTTCTCTATGTTGTGGAACTGATATGCCTTCTACAATGGTAGCTAAAACTTTATCGAGATAAGGTCACCGTTCATCTAAGCTGATTTACCTTGTCCACTGTGGTGCAATTTCCAAGTGGATTCTTACAGCTCTGATGGAGAGCAGATGATGGAAATGGTAAAGTACTTTAGAAACAACACACAGTTCTCACGGTTTGAAAGACAAAGCACTCTTTTCAGGAGACCAGAGACCTTAAAGGGAAGCCATCATCATAAAATGAGGCATTGATTAAATAAGTTTTTTATGTTACATCTTTTTTTAAAAAAAAAGTCTTAATTTTTATTTGTTTCATATCATGTTCTTTATGCAATAAAAATAAACAAGCAAAAAAATCTAAATTAGTAATCTTGTAATTTTCACACTGGCCACTGACATTTTTTACACTCATACTTCTTGTCATTTCAGGAAGCGTTTTCAGCAGGCATCTTATCATTAGAGGCTGGATTACTTTAATAGGTACACTTCTATACACAGCTAATAACACAAGATTCACCAATCACAATAGTGGATGTCACAGCTGAACCTCTTCAAAATTACCTTTGCACGGGCATATTAGATGATGTAATTACAAAAGATAGGGTCATGATCTGATTATTGTGGCTATGTACATGTGTTATTTCCTGAAACAGGAAGTTAGGGTCTAAAAAAGCCCCAATGGCCAGAGTGAAATTTGTTAAATTGCTATTTTTAATACAGTCATGGCCAAAAGTTTTGAGAATGACACAAATATTATATTTTCACATGATCTGCTGCCCTCTGGTTTTTATGTGTGTTTGACAGATGTTTTTATCACAGACAGAAATATAATAATTTGCAACATATGAGTAACAAAAGCTTATATTGACAGTTAGAATGAGTTAATGCAGCAAGTCAATATTTGCAGTGTTGACCCTTCTTCTTCAGGACCTCTGCAATTCCCCTGGCATGCTCTCAATCAACTTCTGGACCAATCCTGACTGATAGCATCCATTCTTGCACAATCAATGCTTTCATTTTGTCAGAATTTTTAGGTTTTTGTTTGTCCACCCGTCTCTTGATGATTGACCACAAGTTCTCAATGGGATTAAGATCTGGGAGTTTCAGGCCATGGACCCAAATCTCTATGTTTTGTTCCTGAGCCATTTAGTTATCACCTTTGCTTTATGGCAAGGTGCTCCATCATGCTGAAAAGGCATTGTTGATCGCCAACTGCTCTTGGAGGTGGGAGAAGTTGCTCTTGGAGGATATTCTGGTACCATTCTTATTCATGGCTATGTTTTTAGGCAAGACTGTGAGAGAGCCGATTCCCTTGGCTGAGAAGCAACCCCACACATGAATGGTTTCAGGATGCTTAACAGTTGGCATTGGACAAGACTGGTGGTAGCGCTCACCTTGTCTTCTCCGAATGAGGCGTTTTCCTGATGTCCCAAACAATCGAAAAGGGGATTCATCAGAGAAAATAACTTTACCCCAGTCCTCAGCAGTCCACTGCCTGTACCTTTTGCAGAATATAAGTCTGTCCATGATGTTTTTTCTGGAGAGAAGTGGTTTCTTTGCTGCCCTCCTTGAGACCAGGCCTTGCTCCAAGAGTCTCCGCCTCACAGTGAGTGCAGATGCACTCACACTTGCCTGCTGCCATTCCTGAGCAAGCTCTGCACTGCTGGTAGCCCGATCCCGCAGCTGAAACACTTTTAAGAGATGGTCCTGGCGCTTGCTGGTCTTTCTTGGGCGCGCCTGAAACCTTTTTGGCAACAGTGGAACCTCTCTCCTTGAAGTTCTTGATGATGCGATAGATTGTTGACTGAGGTGCAATCTTTCTAGCTGCGATACTCTTCCCTGTTAGGCCATTTTTGTGCATTGCAATGATGACTGCACGTGTTTCTTTAGAGATAACCATGGTTAGCAGAAGAGAAACAATGATGCCAAGCACCAGCCTCCTTTAAAAGTGTCCAGTGGTGTCATTCTTACTTAATCATGACAGATTGATCTCCAGCCATGTCCTCATCAACACCCACACCTGTGTTAATGGAGCAATCACTGAAAATAGGTTAGCTGGTCCTTTTAAGGCAGGGCTGCAATGATGTTGAAATGTGTTTTGGGGATAAAGTTCATTTTCTAGCCAAATATTGACTTTACAAGTAATTGTTGTTAAGCTGATCACTCTTTATAACATTCTGGAGTATATGCAAATTGCCATTAGAAAAAGTGAAGCAGTAGACTTTGTAAAAATTAATATTTGTGTCATTCTCAAAACTTTTGGCCATGACTGTACACAGATACAGTGATATAGAAAGAAAATATATTTAAACAAAAAAAAGTGATTTAAGCAATAAATAATTTTCTAATGAGAACTTAACTTTAAGCAAAGTGGGGACCACATGTTAAGATAAAGGCATTTGTAATGAGGTGGGGGGACCCTCACGTACCTCCTCTCCCCTAGTGGCTGATCGCAGAATTGCGTGCTGCACCTCATTGCTTATTAATGTAATGTGCGGTTTCTTAATGTTATTGTCATGTACTGTAATGTGGGGCATTTGTTATGTATTGTGCTTAAGCTTAGGGATAGTTTAGGACCATAGGGGATTAGAATAGAGGGGGACATCATAGACTGTCACAGCTGGCTGCCGTCTCGGTGAGTGGAGAACTTGCACCCACCTCAGTTCCCGCACCGACTCTTGTCCCTTCACCTTCCCCGGCCCCTACATCTCCCTGTCACACTAACCCCGACGAACCACGGGCTCCCACGGTGGAGGAAGCCCAGTGTATGAGGAACGAGATTGAGAAGAAAAATCGGCGGGAGCACAGAATCTTGGGGGAACTGAGGAGCCCCTGCGGGGAGCCATGACTGGCAGGATGACCCCACCCGGGGGTATGGATTTATCCACAAGGCTGAGACTGGGGATAAAGTGTACATGAAAGTCAGATCCATTGATTGACTGATCCGCTGCAGAAGTGGGACCGCGTAACCTTTATAAAAGTGCAATGGCCCCAGGGATCATATGCAGTGGCAGTGAAGATGGTCTACAGCCTTGAGGAAAGACGGGCACAGGAAGCACGGTGTAATGTGAGGCCGCCTGCAACGACCGCAGCCCCTGCAGTCAGTCAGGAGGCAGATGTTCCTTTATTGGACACGGTGGCCGCTGTCAGGTCATGGGAGCCGGAGGCTCTGGGGGCACTTAGTTTGCCACTGGAGGAGAGGATGCGGCCCACTACACTACTCAGTGGCTCTGTATTGACTGATGTGGTTCCTTCAAAAGAGTTGTGCCAGTTGCACAGAAGTGAAAAAATTAAGAGACTGTTTCGCGTCTCTGGAAGGGCAGGAAGCCCTGGATGACACTAGGATTGAGTGTCGGTGGTGACCCGTATGGTCACAATTGAGAGACTTTTGTTTGTTCCCACCCTCATCCAAGTTTTATATACGCATGTTTGCGTACTCCCTGCTGGATTACGGGACTGAAACCCTGAAAGGGTTAATCACATTTGAAAATGGACTGTGTGTGGATGCTTTAAAAACTGAACTGTTTTAACCCTTAACTTTATCTGTTTTAACCCTGAACTGTCCACTGATAAGGCAGCCCACTGTTGTGTTAAAGGGCTTATACTTCACTCAATGAGGACGAGGGAAGGAACCCTGCAGGAGGAACCCCGAGGAGCGAGCCGGGTCAGGATTAGATGTACTTTTGCTCAATTGGCCGTCGGGCCAGTGTGTTTGTTTATGAAGGCTTTTTGTGTTTGGCTATCCAGAGCAGGAAAGGACTGGCCCACGGGCTTAAACTGTTGTTTTACACGTATGTGTCCTGGTCCCAGGAACCAGGGACCGGACCCACACTGAAAGAACTTGAACTCTGCTGTTCCAGGGCTCCAACCTAGTGGAGCTGAGGTCGCGATTGACCCATCAAAGTCGCCAGATAGAGACTGTTTTAGATTGTAAATATGTTTTTTTTAAAAAAATTCCTTGCAGTTTTATACTCACAGGTGCCGCCATGATCGGGGACGAGCATATTCTAGGAGGGAAAAGTGTAAGGAGGTGGCGGGGACCCTCAGTGCCTCCTCTCCCATTGTGATTGCTTGCAGAATTGTGTGCGACACCTCATTGCTTACTAATGTAATGTGCGGATTCATAATGTTGTAGTCATGTACTGTAATGTGGTGCATTTGTTATGTAATGTGCTTAAGCTTAGGGATAGTATAGGACCATAGGGGATTGAAATAAAGGGGTGCGTCATAGAGATAGGATAGCAAAGAATAGAAGGAAGTGTTAGTAAGGTACAGGCAGCATAAGCATTAAGCAGCTGGGAGGAGCCAGAGAGCAGGGCAGAGCCACAGGGGTATAGTAGAAGGATTTCCTGATTAGAGGCCGAAGCCCGGGCACTCTTGTCCAGGGCTGAGAATGTGAGAAGCAGCAGAGCAGACAGTTGCAGGCTGTGGGGATAAAGTTGCTACTGCAAGAAGGGGCCCAGGTTGGAGAATAGTGCAGTCGGGCACCAGCTCAACAGAATCATCCTCAGGATGGATCTGGGGTCTAAGATTTTCTCAGTTGGAACCAGACGAGGGACTGACAGGGAGCTGGTGACATGGAAGGCATAGATGGGACACGGACTGTCCAAAGAGGCTGCCTGGATGGCAGGTAAAAGGAAGGCACAGACGCGACATGGATTGTCCCAAGAGACTGCAGGGATTGCCAGGAGAAAAGAGAGAAGGATTACAGAAAGAATGGAGTATGCCCGGAAGGCTGAGAAAGTGCAAGATATGTGGCTCTGTATGAATCGTGCTGCCAAACTGATGAGTGCCATTTGTATTAGTAAAGTTAAAGTGTTTGAAAAGGACTGTGACTCTGCAGTGTTTTGTGAGAACCGTGGATTTGAAGTTGGGGCGACAGACGAGAGGACTTCAGCGATTGACGTGAATGTTCTATTACACACACATTAGGAGAGACATTGTAGTTCATCTGTGGGGCGCCAGGGTGTGGAAACACTAAAGCTTGTTGCCACGACTACCACCCTGGCCGTCTTACACATTGATAGTCAAAACTACAAAATAAGCAATGATCATATGTGTGCCATGCTTCAAGTCTATTTACTGGAGAAAAAAATACCTGGTTTGCTTAGATAATCTGTAGAACTGGTCTAGGAAGTCCTTTCTTTCTGTCCTATCTTTCTATTACAGCTATCAGTACTTGGATAGTAAATCCTTATAACTGTATCTACTTTTACACTGGCTATACTGAGGTGTAGAGGATTTCTCTGTTCTTACAATTTAACCTCTGCAGGGTTTGTTCTTTGCTGCAGCATAATTAGCAAATTGGGGTACCCAAAAAAGTCACTAGATGACCATCGGACATAATTGCAATGACAGTATAAGAAAGGCTGCAATAATACAGGATAAAATATAGAAATACCAGTGATAGAGCCAGGAGTGTCTGATCGAAACATGGTCACTGAAGGTAATCGCAGACAGAGGGAAGAACATGAAGCCAACACAAGAAAATGGAGCTAGTCCAAGATCCCAAGTGAAAAGCGAGAGTGTAGCCAAAAGTAGACGAGAGTAAGAATCAAGAGTAGGTCTTCAAGCATAAGGAAAAGCTTTCAAGAACAGATCAGTGAGCATATCAGAAACTTGGACTAGAAGCAGACCAACAGTAGACTAATTACTTGTCAGCTTGAGGCAGCACAAACAAAAACAGGAGCTAGACAATATCAGAGCCAAGGTTGTACAGAACTGACACTGAGGCAGGCTTGGAATCAAAGATATTAGGAAAATGGATGTGGGGGCACTAAAAGCTTGGGTACTTGTTACTCGAACTGAATGCTCAGATGCTTGTTTTGAGTATTGAGTATAATGGCGGGCGCATGCGCAGTACGCCATCCGAATCTGCCAGCCGGCAGATTCATTCATTCATTCCAGGTACATTTTGATCACTGTGATAGACCCTATCACAGTGATAAAATAAAAAAAAACAGTAAATAAATCCCCCCCTTTATCACCTCCATAGGTAGGGAACAATAATGAAATAAGAAAATAATTTAATTTTATTTTTCTATTAGGGTTATGGTTAGAATTAGGGTTGGAATTAGGGTTAGGGTTGGAATTAGGGTTAGGGTTGCAATTAGGGTTAGGGTTAGAATTAGGGTTGGGGTTGCAATTAGGGTTGAGGTTGCAATTAGAGTTAGGGTTGCAATTGGGGTTAGGGTTGGAATTAGGGTTAGGGTTGGGATTAGGGTTAAGATTAGGGTTAGGGTTGTGTTGTCTTCCTCCATCTTCACCTGGTCCGCATGCTAAGCTTCATATTTAATTCTCAGCAGCAACGGTTTAAGTAGGCACAGAAGCGGGATCATTTCTCTGATTACGGTGTCATTGCTGCTTGCTCACTATCTTTGTGGAACCCTCAAAGTCTTGGAGAACCACACAATGTCAGACATCCATGTCCACTCTTCAGTTGTTATGTGCAGAGGCTGACCATAACACCGGGGTGTTAGAGCTGGTACTCTTCATCTGGCCTCTGCTGCTCACAAAACCTTGCTAGCATGTGCAGTGTGGCATTCAAGTGCATGGTCAGGTTGCACACCAGTTAGTGAGCTGGCACTTGCATGCAGCAGTGCAGAGCAGTGGCAGCTGTAGCTGACCTGTGGAAATTGGCACTGTCGCGGCATACTTTGATCAGAGGGTACGTTTTCAGAAACTGCTAAAATACCAAGTTGAGCATGTGGACCAAGCATGGTACGAGTGTGAGCTTGCCAAGCTTCACAGATGCCACCAGGTTACTGCCATTACCACACATGACCATGCCTGGTTGTAGGTTCAGTGGCGAGAGCCATAGATCTGTTTGGTCTGTTATTCCTTTTAATAACTCTGTCATGGTGTTTGTCTCCTAGAAAAATTAGCTTCAGCAGAGCCTGTTGCCGCTTCGCAGAAGCAGTGCTGCAAAACTTTCAGCTTCCAGCTGATCTGGACAACATGCTCTGAGATAACACACTGGAGATGGAGGATGAGGAGGAGCAGGAGGGGTACAGGAACTGGTGTAGGATTTGGAAGAAACCCTGATAGAAGTAGGGCCATCAATCCTCGGCATCTTTCATGTGCCATGCCATGGTGGGACTCGGCCCCGGCCTCCACATTGTTCTTACAATGTGATGTCAGGAAAATATAGCATCCCTGGCCACAAGTGCTTGTCCACATGTCAGTCTTTAAGTGGATAATCCCAGTAACCGCAATGATAAGGGCACGGGGGATGTTCTGGACAAGTGCTGGCAAAACCCTGGGACGCCACACTGGGAGAACTAGTGAAGACTGGGGACCAAGTACCGAGGGATGGCTGCCGTCATGAGTCAATGGAAATCCTCTTGTCTACAAGTCTAAATGGCAACATTTCCATGGCAAGCAGTCTGGACATATGTTTAGAGTTTGAGCCTGCTGGTGGGTGGCTGGAAACTTTCTTTTTTGTTCCAAGTCCTGGGGTAGGGACAGCTGAATGCTGGGCTGGGACAAGGATTTGGATGTGCCTGATGATGGGGCCTCGAATGTGCAAGGACAGCTGCAGGTCAGGATGAATCTGCACCAGTGTAATGTACAGGGGACTTGCAAGCACCTAGCACAGGGGAAGAGGCAGTGTTGTCACTCGCTGGCGAAAATCGTGGACCCAGGAGATAGACTCACCGAGTCAGGTGCTTAAATGATATGTGCCTGATTATGCTGGTAGTGGTTAAGCTCTTAGTAGTCAGGCCCTGCTGATCTTGGCATGGCACAGGTTGCGAATGACCATTTTTTTTGTCTCAGAACTCTCTTTAAAAAAGTCCCAGACTGTGGAACACCTAACTCTTTGACAGAGAAATTCAGGAGTGTTAGTGCTCTGTGGAACAGTAGCCTGCCTTCTCCCTCTGGTCACCCCACTGCCTCTTCCTGCCTGTTTTGCTGCTGCCGATCTCTCCCTCTCAGCACTGCTGGTCTCACTCTGCATGCGAGCTTCCCAGATTGGGTCAGTGACTTCGTCATCCACCAACTCGCATTTCACAGCCTCACCCTGCTTCTTCTGACTTAACAGAAACCTGACTTCATAGAATCATAGAATAGTAGAGTTGGAAGGGACCTCCTGGGCCATCTGGTCCAACCCCTTGCTCAAAGCAGGATTCTCTAAATCATCCCAGACAGATGTCTGTCCAGCCTCTGTTTGAAGACTTCCATTGAAGGAGAACTCACCACCTCTCGTGGAAGCCTGTTCCACTCATTGATCACCCTAACTATCAAAAAGTTTTTTCTAATATCTAATCTGTGTCTCCTCCCATTCAGTATCATCCCATTGCTTCTAGTCTTTCCTTGTGCAAATGAGAATAAAGATGATCCTTCTACAATGTGACAGTGTCACGGGTGTGTCGCTGCGAAGATCGTCGCAATTGCACACCCTGACTTCTCACAGCTGAGTTTCTGGTGCTGGGTGTTTTTCGGCAGAGAGGGAGTTAATTCTTCCTCTCTCTGTGCTGGACTAGACCAGCCTCGCTCAGCTGCAATTAATGTTGTGGTAATTGGTTTCCTTCAAATACCTGCCTGTCTGTTGGGGAAGTGTCGGTGAAAGCATTCATGCAGACCAGCAGAGCGGATCGTTGTATGGTGAAGGCTGAAGTTAAGAGTACCTGTGTGGTCTTTTTCCCCTCCTCGCTTTATCATTTATCTCCGTACCCGTTGGTGTCCCCTCTGTTCCCTGTGGTATGACTTTTGTATGCAAGGTGGATTTTAGTTTACCCCTTGTATTGTCTCGTTCGTTTATTACTGTGTTTAGGCATATACCTACCAGTCCCCGGTGTTGTGATCAGGGTCCTTCTCAGGACTGGATCACTGAGGTTCAGGATCCTCAGGAGGTAGGGATTACGCTGGCGGCCTGGACCTCTGTACCATCAACAGTACCTCCAGGTAGAGGGATTAGTCAGGACCCCAGTTTAGGGTCAGCATAGACCCCAGACCTCCTGTATGCAGTAACAGCGTGACATTTTCACCGACCCACTAAAGATTTTCTCCAGTCACCATGGATCCAGTAGTCAGTCTAGCTCGGCAGTTGCAGAGTTTGTCCATGGAGCTGGCGGACGTTAAGTCCAAGGTTTTGTACCCCCCGGAGCAGGTCGGACCTGAACCTAAAGTAGCTCTCCCTGACAGATTCACTGGAGGGCGGGACAAGTTTTTTGCTTTCCGGGAGGCATGTAAATTGTACTTTCGGCTGCGACCTCGGTCATCTGGGAGTGAAGAACAAAGGGTGGGGATTGTTATCTCGCTCCTACAAGGAGACCCCCAATCCTGGGCGTTCGCTCTCTCCCCGGGCTCCCCAGCTCTCCAGTCTGTGGATAGGTTTTTTACGGCTCTGGGTCTTGTGTATGATGACCCGGATCGGGTCTCCCTTGCTGAATCTAAGTTACGTAGGATCCAGCAGGGAGATCGTCCGGCAGAGGAATTCTGTTCAGAGTTCCGTAGGTGGGCCACGGACACCCAGTGGAATGACCCGGCTCTTAGGAGCCAGTTTTGTCAAGGTTTATCTAACAAATTAAAGGATGTGCTGGCACAGTATGACCCTCCCACGTCACTGGAAGCCGCTATGGCCCTTGCTATTCGTATTGACAGACGTCTTCGGGAGAGGTGCGGGGTAACTTCGCCCCCTGTGATGACTCCACCTTCCTCAAGGGTCCCTTATATGGAGCTTCCCCTGGTCAGTCCAGAGGAGCCTATGCAATTAGGAGGGACATCATTCCGGGGGAGGGGATCGGTGGGGCGCCACAAAACAGGAGGTTGTTTCTTCTGTGGAAAAAAGGGACATTTATTAGGGGGTGTCCATCCCGTCCTTTGCAGAGTGAGAAGTCGCCGGAAAACTATTGATCCCAGATTGTGTGGTGGACGGCAATCTGGGAGTAAGTATTTCGTCCCTAAGTTCGTCTCAGTTTCTCATACCGGCGGAGGTGGTGGTGAGTGCGAGAACTGAGAGGATATCTGTTCTTCTGGATAGTGGGTCCAGGGCTAACCTGGTGGATGCTCGCTTTGCCCGGGTTCAAGGTATGCGATTGAATGTGTTGACTAAACCCGTCCCCATATTCTCGATCGACGCCAGACCTCTCGGTCAGGGAAGTTTTTTGCAAGCAGTGCATAACATAGATCTGCAAGTGGGGGCCTTACATAAAGAACTGTTGTCTTGTTATGTGTTGGAGGGTCTTCCCACTCCTATAGTGCTGGGCCTTCCTTGGTTAACTAAGCATAACCCGGTTATTGATTGGCAATCCAGAGAGATTAGCCAATGGAGTGAATTCTGTAATAAAAACTGCATGAATACGGTCATTGGGGCGGTCGCTCTTAGGACCTTACCTCCATTTCTGGCGGACTTTGAGGATGTATTCTCGGAGAAAGGGTGTCAAGAACTACCTCCTCATCGCAAGTATGACTGTTCTGTTAACTTGCTCCCTGGGGCCAAGTTACCGAAATCTAGGTTGTATAACCTTTCTGGTCCTGAGAGACAGGCCATGAAGGATTATATTTCAGAGAGTCTGGCTAAGGGGCATATTAGACCTTCATCTTCCCCGTGGCCGCGGGGTTCTTCTTTGTGAAAAAAAAAGATGGAGGCCTACGCCCTTGCCTGAATTTCCGTGAGCTTAATCGGATTACGGTCCGAGATCCGTATCCGCTCCCACTTATTCCCGATCTCTTCAATCAGATCGTGGGTGCCAAATGGTTCTCTAAGTTGGATCTCAGGGGGGCGTACAATCTGATTAGGATGAAGGAGGGGGATGAGTGGAAGACGGCGTTTAACACTCCGGAGGGGCATTATGAGAACCTTGTCATGCCATTTGGTCTGAGTATTGCCCCGGCGGTGTTTCAACACTTTGTAAATGACATCTTTCGCCACCTAATGGGACAGTTTGTGGTCATATATCTGGATGATATCTTAATTTACTCGCCGGATCTTGTGTCTCATCAGGAGCATGTTAGGCAGGTGTTACAGATCTTGCGGGATAATAAACTGTACGCCAAATGGGAGAAGTGTGTGTTCGCCGTACAGGAACTTCAGTTTTTAGGGTTCCTGGTGTCAGCATCCGGTTTTCGTATGGACCCTGGGAAAGTGTGGGCAGTTCTTGAGTGGGATCTGCCAGAGGATCTTAAGGCATTACAACGTTTCCTGGGGTTTGCTAACTACTACCGGAAGTTCATTCGTAATTTTTCGTCCATAGTTAAACCTCTCACAGACATGACTAAAAAAGGGACGGATTTTTCAAAGTGGTCTGACAAGGCTTGTCAAGCGTTTTCCTCTTTGAAAAAATGTTTTGCTTCAGCACCCATACTTATTCAACCTGATGCGTCACAGCCGTTCATTGTTGAGGTGGACGCTTCCGAGGTAGGGGTGGGAGCAGTATTGTCACAAGGTTCGTCCCCTGGTAAATGGCATCCGTGCGCCTTCTTCTCTAAAAAATTGTCGTCCGCTGAGAGGAATTATGATGTCGGCAATAGGGAACTCTTGGCCATTAAGTTGGCTTTTGAGGAGTGGCGTCATTTTTTGGAGGGGCAGTCCACCCGGTCACCGTCATTACCGATCACAAAAACCTGCTATATTTAGAGTCCGCTAAACGTCTGAATCCCAGACAAGCTAGGTGGTCGTTGTTTTTTACCAGGTTTAATTTTGTCGTCACATATCGTCCTGGGTCAAAAAACGTTAAGGCGGATGCCTTATCTCGCTGTTTCCCAGGGGCTGGGAATACGGAGGACCCGGTTCCGGTCCTTCAGGAGGGGGTGGTGGTGTCGGCAGTATGCTCTGAGCTTGAGGAGGAGGTATTGGAGGCTCAGGGGGACGCCCCTGTAGGACCTCCGGGAGACTGTTTGTTCCAAATCAGTTGCGACAAAAGGTGATCGAGGCACACCATAATTCAGCTTTGGCAGGACACCCAGGGAGTAAAGCAACTGAGGATCTCCTCTCGCGACGGTTTTGGTGGCCTAACTTACATAGGGAGGTGGTAACTTTTGTCGCGTCCTGCGAGGTTTGTGCGCGCTCTAAGACCCCACATACCCGTCCGTCGGGGACCCTCTTACCTTTGAAGATCCGGAGCGTCCGTGGACTCATCTGTCTATGGACTTCATTACGGACCTCCCGCCATCTTCGGGTAAAACAGTCATACTCGTTGTAGTGGACAGGTTCAGCAAGATGGCACATTTTATCGCTCTTCCTGCTCTTCCTAATGCTAAAACTCTTGCGCAGGTGTTCATTGGGGAGATTGTAAGGCTTCACGGGGTACCCTCCGATGTGGTGTCGGATCGGGGGTCTCAGTTTGTGTCCAAATTCTGGAAAGCATTTTGTACACGGCGGGGGATGCAGTTGTCATTTTCATCGGCTTTTCACCCGCAGACCAATGGTCAGACAGAGCGTCTGAACCAGAGCTTGGAGACATATCTCCGGTGTTTTGTGTCAGAGAACCAGGAGGACTGGGCTTCTTTCTTGCCTCTGGCGGAATTTGCTCTGAATAATAGGCGGAGCGAGTCCACTGGTAAGTCCCCGTTTTTTGGGGCATATGGTTTTCACCCCCAGTTTTGTACTTTCAATAGGGGGGGCTCTTCTGGGGTTCCTGAGGAGGAACGATTTTCGTCGTCACTTGCTTCAGTGTGGAGAGGAGTGCTGAATAATCTGAGTACTATGGGGAACCGATACAAACATATGGCTGATAGGAGGAGAGTGTCTGGTCCGGACCTAAGTGTGAACGATCTGGTATGGTTGTCTACCAAAAATATAAAACTTAAGGTTCCCTCAAGGAAACTGGGTCCCAGGTTCATCGGGCCATACAAGATCAGTGCTATAATTAATCCGGTTGCATTCCATCTTGACCTCCCTCCTACATTTAAAATTCATAATGTGTTCCACAGATCGTTGCTTAAGAGGTATGTGGCGCCGGTGATACCTTCACCTTTACCTCCTCCTCCTGTGGTGGTCAATGGTAACTTGGAGTTCCAGGTGTCGAGAGTCATCGATTCACGTCTGAATCGCCGGTCCCTTCAGTACCTTGTTCATTGGAGGGGGTATGGTTCTGAGGAGAGGACGTGGGTTTCTGCGTCGGATATTAACGCAGACCGATTGGTTCGGGCCTTCCACACTACTCACCCAGATAAACCTGGCCCTGAGGGTCCGGAGGCCCCTTGTAGAAGGGGGGGGGTACTGTCACGGGTGTGTAGCTGCGAAGATCATCGCGATTGCACACCCTGACTTCTCACAGCTGAGTTTCTGGTGCTGGGTGTTTTTCGGCAGAGAGGGAGTTAATTCTTCCTCTCTCTGTGCTGGACTAGACCAGCCTCGCTCAGCTGTAATTAATGTTGTGGTAATTGATTTCCTTCAAATACCTGCCTGTCTGCTGGGGAAGTGTCGGTGAAAGCATTCATGCAGACCAGCAGAGCGGATCGTTGTATGGTGAAGGCTGAAGTTAAGAGTACCTGTGTGGTCTTTTTCCCCTCCTTGCTTTATCATTTATCTCCGTACCCGTTGGTGTCCCCTCTGTTCCCTGTGGTATGACTTTTGTATGCAAGGTGGATTTTAGTTTACCCCTTGTATTGTCTCGTTCGTTTATTACTGTGTTTAGGCATATACCTACCAGTCCCCGGTGTTGTGATCAGGGTCCTTCTCAGGACTGGATCACTGAGGTTCAGGGATCCTCAGGAGGTAGTGATTACGCTGGCGGCCTGGACCTCTGTACCATCAACAGTACCTCCAGGTAGAGGGATTAGTCAGGACCCCAGTTTAGGGTCAGCATAGACCCCAGACCTCCTGTATGCAGTAACAGCGTGACAGACAGCCCTTGAGATATTTGTAGACAGCTATTAAGTCTCCTCTCAGTCTTCCTTTTTGCAAGCTAAACATTCCCAAATCCTGCAACCGTTCCTCATAGGATATGGTTTGCAGACCGGTCACCATTCTGGTGGCTCTTCTCTGAACTTGCTCCAGTTTGTTGATGTCTTTTTTAAAATGTGGTGCCCAAAACTGGACACAGTATTCCAGATGAGGTCTGACCAAAGAGGAGTAGAGGGCAATAATGACCTCACGTGATCTAGACTGCATGCTTCTGTTGATACATCCTAGAATTGCATTTGTCTTTTTTGCTGCTGCATCACACTGTTGACTCATGTTCAGTCTGTGATCAATTAGTATACCCAAGTCTTTTTCACATGTGCTGTTACTTAGCCCTATTCCTCCCATTTTGTATATGCTTTTTTCATTTTTATTGCCCAGATGTAGTACTTTGCATTTTTCCCTGTTAAAATCCATTCTGTTAGTTGCTGCCCACTGCTCCAGTTTATTTATATCTTTTTGAATCCTCTCTCTCTCTTCTCTAGTATTAGCTACCCCTCCTAGCTTTGTGTCATCAGCAAATTTGATCAGTTTACCCTCAATTCCTTCATCTAAATCATTGATAAAGATGTTGAACAATACAGGGCCCAAAACAGAGCCTTGTGGTACCCCACTTGATACATTCTTCCAACTGGATGTGCAGCCATTTACGACCACTCTTTGGGTCCGATCACTAAGCCAGTTATGAATCCACCTAACAGTTGCCTTGTCCATTCCATACTTAGTCATTTTTTCAATAAGGATTGTGTGAGATACTTTGTCAAATGCTTTGCTGAAGTCAAGATATACTATATCTACAGCATTTCCCTGATCCACCCAGACAGTGATTCTGTCATAGAAGGAAATTAAGTTAGTCTGACATGACTTATTAGTTACAAACCCATGCTGACTCTGTTTAATCACTTCATTCTTATCCAGGTACTTGCATACATGTTCTTTAATAATTTGTTCAAAGATCTTTCCTGGTATAGAAGTCAGACTCACCGGCCTGTAGTTCCCTGGGTCCACCTTCTTCCCCTTTTTGAAGAAAGGAACAACATTTGCTCTTCTCTAATCTTCTGGGACTTCTCCTGTTCTCCAAGAATTTTCAAAGATTATGGACAGTGGTTCAAGAATTTCTTCTGCTATCTCCTTCAGTACTCTGGGGTGTAATTCATCTGGACCTGGAGACTTAAATTCATTTAGGTTAGCTAAGTATTTCCACACTGTCTTTCTGTTTATAGATATCCTGGATTCTTCTATTCCTTTAATAGGACAGTGAAGATCAGTTGATGTTACATTTCCTTTCTGAGAGAAAACAGATGCAAAATAGGAATTTAACAGTTCAGCCTTCTCAACATCCTTTCTTACCATTTCATCATTTTCATCCTGTAAAAATCCTATAGCATCTTTGACTTTTCTTTTACTTTTGACGTATCCCCAAAATCCTTTTTTGTTGCTTTTGATGTCACTTGCAAGCCTTAATTCATTGTCAGCTTTAGATAATCTGATTTGTGCCCTGCAGGTTCTGCAGACGGCATTATATTCTTCTTTAGATATGCCTCCCTCTTTCCATTTGATAAACATTTCTTTCTTCCTTTTTAGCATGTGTTTAAGTTCTGTGTTCATCCATCCTGGTTTCCTTAAATGCTTCCCATTCTTCACTCTTTTCGGAATTGTTAACAATTGTGCTTTGAGAATCTCATTTTTCAAGATTTTCCATCCTTCCTGGACATTTTTGTCCTTAAGGATATCCAGCCATTGGATCCCTCCAATTCTCTTTCTGAGTCCCTTAAAATCTGCCTTTCTGAAATCTAACCTTGACGTCTGAGTCTTCACAGGTTTTCTTCCTCTTGTTGTCCAAAATTCTAAAATATAAGTTGACTTATAGGCAACTGTGTCTCATTGTCATCTTAATCCTTACACATAATTTGCCATTCCCCATCATCATCTTCCTGGCTGCTCTAAGTTTTGTGCAAGTCCTCCTGTCTGTTTTGGAACATGCAGAGTAAGGGTACTTTCACACATCAGTCTTTTGCCGTCAAGCACGATCCGGCATTCTTTTGTAAAACCGGATCCGGCAAAATCTAATGCCGGATCCGGTTTTTTCACAATGGCTTGTATTAGCACTGGATTGCGCCGCATGGCTTTGCAGTTCGTCCAGTTTTCCGGCTAATTGTCTCATTCCGGTGTCTAGAAATATGGCTACAGTAACGTTTTTTGTCTCCGGCGAAAAAGTCGTAAGCTTCCGGCTTTTTGTTACAATGAAAGTCTATGAGCGCCGCAATGCACCGGATCCGGTTTTTTCGTCTGAGCATGCTCAGAAGTTGCCAAGCCCACAGCTAACATATATAAACCATGCCAGTGGGACCCTCAGCCATAACCATGCAGTCATCCAGGAAGGTAGTATCCAGCCGCAGGAGAGGGCAGCAGTCATCGTCCCAGCAGCAGCAGCCATCATCATCTGGTGCCCAGGATGTGACCCCACAAGCAGCATCACACGCCATACGGTAAATATCACACACCCCATTCCAAAAAAAATGTTAACATGTCTAACCAATTTTTGTGTTTCAGCCAGGGCCATGCAATATCAATATATTCATTGCATTTTTTTCTCTTTATTCCACAGCAGAGTCCACCCTGCAGCAGCAGCAGCAGCAGAAGAAACAGAGTCCGTGCGGCAGCAGCAGTAGCAGGACAGTACGACAGCATCAGATGCCAGATGGTAAATATCACACACCCCATGCCCAAAAAAATGTTAACATGTCTAACCAATTTTTGTGTTTCAGCGAGGGCCATGCAATATCAATATATTCATTGCATTTTTTTCTCTTTATTCCACAGCAGAGTCCGCCCTGCAGCAGCAGAAGAAACAGAGTCTGGGCTGCAGCAGCAGCAGGACAGTATGACAGCAGCAGACGCCAGACGGTAAATATCACACACCGCATTCCAAAAAAAATGTTAACTTGTCTAACCAATCTTTGTGTTTCAGCCAGGGCCATGCAATATCAATATATTCATTGCATTTTTTTTCTTTATTCCACAGCTGAGTCCGCCAAGCATCAGCAGCATCAGCCGGCCAGCAGCAGCAGACGCCGGCCAGGACGACACGCCACCAGCAGCAAACGGAGAGCATGTCTCCTTCTTGTGGGAGCCCCTCCTCGCATCGTCAGCGTTTACAGGTAAAAAAAAATATATTTTTTTAGGTATTTCACAATCCATCTCTCATATGTGGATATATCTATTAACCCCTTCACCCCAAGGGTGGTTTGCACGTTAATGACCGGGCCAATTTTTACAATTCTGACCACTGTCTCTTTATGAGGTTATAACTCTGGAACGCTTCAACGGATCTTCGCGATTCTGAGACTGTTTTCTCGTGACATATTGTACTTCATGTTAGTGGTAAAATTTCTTCAATATACCTTGCGTTTATTTTTGAAAAAAACGCAAATATGGTGAAAATTTTTAAAATTTAGCAATTTTCAAACTTTGAATTTTTATTCCTTTAAAACAGAGAAATATGTCACACAAAATAGTTAAGAAATAACATTTCCCACATGTCTACTTTACATCAGCACAATTTTGGAACCAAAATTTTTTTTTGTTAGGAAATTATAAGGGTTAAAAGTTGACCAGTGATTTCTCATTTTTACAACAAAATTTACAAAGCCATTTTTTTAGGGACCACCTCACATTTGAAGTCACTTTGAGGGGTCTATATGGCAGAAAATACCCAAAAGTAACACCATTCTAAAAACTGCACCCCTCAAGGTACTCAAAACCACATTCAAGAAGTTTAATAACCCTTCAGGTGTTTCACAGGAGCTGAAGCAACGTGGAAGGAAAAAATTAATATTTAACTTTTTAGCCACAAAAATGACCTTTTACAAACTTTTTTTTATTTTCACAAGGGTAAAAGGAGAAAATGAGCAGATAAAGTTGTTGTGCAATTTCTCCTGAGTACGCCAATACCCCATATGAGGGGGAAAACCACTGTTTGGGCACACGGCAGAGCTCGTAAGGGAAGGAGCGCCGTTTGACTTTTTCAAACTAAAATTGGCTGGAATTGAGATTGGACGCCATGTCGTGTTTGGAGAGCCCCTGATATGCCTAAACAGTGGAAACCCCACACAAGTGACACCATTTTGGAAACTAGACCCCCTAAGGAACTTATCTAGATCTGTTGTGAGCACTTTGAACCCCAAAGTGTTTCACAAAAGTTTATAATGCCTGGGTGTGAAAAAAAAAAAAAAAAATTTCCACAAAAATGTTTGTAGTGCCCCAGATGAGCCTAAACAGTGGAAACCCCCACAAGTGACCCCATTTTGGAAGCTAGACCCCCTAAGGAACTTATCTAGATCTTTGGTGAGCACTTTGAACCCCCAAGTGCTTCACACAAGTTTATAATGCCCGGGCATGAAAATAAAAAATCCTATTTTTTTCCCACAAAAATTATCTCTTAGTCACTAATTTTTTATTTTCCCAAGGGTAACAGGTAAAATTGGACCACAAATGTTGTTGTCCAATTTGTCCTGAGTATGCTGATACCCATATGTGGGGGGGAACCACTGTTTGGGCGCATGGCAGATCTCGGAATGGAAGGAGCACCATTTGACTTTTTCCAACCAAAATTGGCTGGAATTGAGATTGGACGCCATGTTGCATTTGGAGAGCCTCTGCTGTGCCTAAACAGTGGAAACCCCCCACAAGTGACCCCATTTGGGAAACTAGACCCCCTAAGGAACTTATCTAGATCTTTGGTGAGCAATTTGAACCCCCAAGTGCTTCACACAAGTTTATAACGTAGAGCTGTAAAATTAAAAAATCATATTTTTTCCACAAAATTGATCTTTTCACCCCAATTTTTATTTTCCCAAGGGTAACAAGACTCCAAAAGTTATTGTGCAATTTGTCCTGAGTGCGCTGATACCCCATATGTGGGAGTAAACCACTGTTTGGGTGCATGGCAGAGTTTGGAAGGGAAGGAGCGCCGTTTGACTTATTCAACGCAGAATTGGCTGGATGCCATGTCGTGTTTGGAGAGCTCCTGATCTGCCTAAACAGTGGAAACCCCCCACAAATGACACCATTTTGGAAACTAGACCCCTCAAGGAACTTATCTAGATGTGTGGGGAGCACTTTGAACCCCAAAGTGCTTCACAGAAGTTTATAACGTACAGCCGTAAAATAAAAAATCTCTTTTTTTTTACAAAAATGATTTTTTCGCCCCCAATATTTTATTTTCACAAGGGTAACAGGAGAAATTGGACCCCAAAAGTTGTTGTCCAATTTGTCCTGAGTACGCTGATACCCAATATGTGGGAGTAAACTACTGTATGGGCACACGTCGAGGCTCGGAAGGGAAGTAGTGACGTTTTGGATTGCAGACTTTGATGGAATGGTCTGGGGGGAGTCATGTCGCATTTGGAGAGCCCCTGATGCGCCTAAACAGTGGAAACCCCCACAAGTGACCCCATTTTGGAAAATAGACCCCACAAGGAACTTATCTAGATGTGTGGTGAGCACTTTGAACCCCGAAGTGCTTCACAGAAGTTTATAACGTACAGCCGTTAAAAATAAAAAATCCTTTTATTTTTTTACAAAAATGATTTTTTTCGCCCCCAATATTTTATTTTCACAAGGGTAACAGGAGAAATTGGACCCCAAAAGTTGTTGTCCAACTTGCCCTGAGTACGCTGATACCCAATATGTGGGAGTAAACTACTGTATGAGCGCACGTCGTGGCTCGGAAGGGAAGTAGTGACGTTTTGGATTGCAGACTTTGATGGAATGGTCTGGGGGCGTCATGTCGCATTTGGAGAGCCCCTGATGTGCCTAAACAGTGGAAACCCCCACAAGTGACCCCATTTTGGAAAATAGACCCCACAAGGAACTTATCTAGAAGTGTGGTGAGCGCTATGAAGCCCCAAGTGCTTCACAGAAGTTTTATAACATACAGCCGTAAAAACAAAAAAAAATCATTTTTTTTTTTACAAAAATGATTTTGGTCGCCCCCAGTTTTTTATTTTCCCAAGGGTAACAGGAGAAATAGGACAAATTGCACAATAACTCTTGTGGTCCAGAGTACGCTGATACCCCATATGCGGGAGTAAACTACTGTTTGGGCGCATGGCAGAGCTCAGAAGTGAAGGAGCACCGTTTGACTTTTTCAACGCAGAATTGGCTGGAATTAAGATCAGACGCCATGTCACATTTGGAGAGCCCCTGATGTGCCTAAACAGCAGAAACCCTCCAATTCTAACTCCAACTCTAACCCCAACACACCCTAACCGTAATCCCAACCCTAATCCTAATCCTAACGTTAGCGCCAACCCTAACCCTAACTTTAGCCGCAACCCTAACCCTAACGGGAAAATGGAAATAAATACATTTTTTTAATTTTATTATTTTTCCCTAACTAAGGGGGTGATAAAGGGGGGTTTTATTTACTATTTATAGCGGGTTTTTATGATTGGCAGCTGTCACGCTAAAAGACGCTTTTTATTGCAAAAAATAGTTTTTTGCATCACCACATTTTGAGAGCTATAATTTTTGCATATTTTGGCCCACAGAGTCATGTGAGGTCTTATTTTTTGCGGGACGAGGTGACGTTTTTATTGTTACCATTTTTGAGCACGTGACATTTTTTGATCGCTTTTTATTTCGATTTTTGGGAGGTTAGAATGAACAAAAATCAGCAATTCATGAATTTCTTTTGGGGGAGGCGTTTGTACCGTTCCGCGTGTGGTAAAATTGATAAAGCAGTTTTATTCTTCGGGTCAATACGATTACGGCGATACCTTATTTATATCATTTTTTTTATGTTTTGGCGCTTTTATAGAATAAAAACAATTTTATATAAAAAATTATTATTTTTGCTTCGCTTTATTCTGTGAGCTATAACTTTTTTATTTTTTCACTGATGATGCTGTATATGGCTCGTTTTTTGCGGGACAAGATGACGTTTTCAGCGGTACCATGTTTATTTATATCGGTCTTTTTGATCGCGTGTTATTCCACTTTTTGTTCAGCGGTATGATGATAAAGCATTGATTTTTTGTTTCTTTTTTTTTTCTTTTTTTAAGGGGTTCACTAAAGGGGTTAACTAGTGGGACAGTTTTATAGGGGGGGTCGTTACGGACGCGGCGATACCAAATATATGTACTTTTATTGCTTTGTTTTTTTTATTTACAGGAAAGAATGAATTTATTGGGGAATATTTTTTTTTTTATGATTTTTTTTACCACTTTTTATTTTTATTTTTTTTACTTTTTTACTTTGTCCCAGGGTGGGACATCACTGTATTTTATCAGATCGCTGGTGTGACAGTGTGCACAGCACTCTGTCACACCAGCGATCGCTCTGGCAGTGCTGCGGGCTTCTCAGTGCCTGCTCTCAGCAGGCACTGAGGAAGCCGCCTCCCTGCAGGACCCCGACGCCATCTTGGATCCGGGGACCTGGAGGGAGGACGGACCCTCGGAACAGCGCGACACATCGCGCTGCTCTGAGGGTCTCAGGGGGGCGCGCAGGGAGCCCCCACCCTGCGCGATCCTCCCCTGTGCCCCGGGTACACCGTGATCATGTTTGATCGCGGTGTGCCAGGGGTTAATGTTCCGGGAGCGGTTCGTGACCGCTCCTGACACACAGTCACGGGTGTCAGCTGTGATAATCAGCTGACACCCGGCGGCGATCAGCTGCGCTCCCTCCGGGAGCGCAGCTGATCGCCCATGACGTACTATTCCGTCCATGGGAATTAGGTCCAGGGTCACATGGACGGAATAGTACGTCTGATGGCAGAGAGGGGTTAATCAACATTTTTTATTTATAACAGGAATCTGAACCTGAAGAGGTGCTCCCAGAAGAACGAAGGAGTGGAGAGATATCCGGTTTGGGCTTGCAATTTGTAAGTTTCCTGCATCCATCGCAGAAACACAACATCACACTACACACAACACATAGAAAACAATTTAGTACAGACATCACACTGCACACAACACTTATGCCTACATCCAGGCACATAATTTTTTTTGTTTTTATAGTCTTCTAAATCTGGTGCTGCATCAAGAGATCCTCGCAGTGCCTCCCAGGGTCATCGGCGTGAGCGACACGGCGGTCTCCATCGTGTAAGTAGCTGTATATTTTTTTTTTTTGTTTTTAATTTTTTTTTTTACATTTTTGTTTGTATTTTTTTTGCCTCTTTTTTTTGCCTTTCTTGGTAGTTTTGAGGCTAATGTATTTTTTTTCTCTTTTTCTTTAACAGGCTTCACAGCGTGCTCCCGACTCTGACAGTGAGGATGGGGGGGATCAGTGTTGACCTCCTCATCGATCTCATCCGAGAAAGGGAGCCGCTGTGGAACATGGAGGACCGCCGCCATGCCGATCTGATAGTGACCCGTCGGATCTGGGAAGAAATCTGTTCACAACTCGAGGACCGCTGGGAGGACCTCGATGCTCGGGCCCAGATTCAAGAGCGTAAGTAAGTATATACAGTTCAGGTTGCTGGATGTAAAGCAGTGTTTCCCAAACTCCAGTCCTCGTGGCACCCACGGGTCTTGTGTTCAGGATTTCCTTTGTATTGCACAGATGGTGGAAGTATCATCAAGGCATCATGAAGTCTCACACCTGTGCAGCACTATGGAAATCCTGAAAACATGATCCGTGGGGGCCATGAGGAGTGAAGTTTGGGAAACACTGATGTTGTATACTAACCAATTTGTGCTTTTTCTTTTCAGGGGAGAGAATTGTGAAGCGGTGGCAGTCTGTGAGGAATCGCTTCAAGAAAGAGTTTAACAAAGAGATAGGGGCCCCGAGTGGATCAGGAGGATGCAGGAGCAAGTACAAGTACGCAAGAGCCCTGTCGTTCCTCTGGGCAACAGTGGTCACTAGAAGGTAAATATTACACACCCATGTAAAAAAAAAAAAGTTTACATGTCTAACTAATTTTTGGTTTCAGCCAGGACCATGCAATATCACTATATTAATTGCATTTTTTTTCTCTTTATTCCATAGCACAGTGACCAGCACTCGAGAGCCTGCACAGTTGGACCCTTCTGTGGCGATCCCTCAGGAGTCAATCTCCGAGGGACACTTTGACCGCCCTGGCCCATCTGCACCTTCCCAGCCTTCCCTCACATGTGAGCCCTCTGTCCCATCCACCAGCGCTGGTGCAACGTGGCCGACTGTATTGCATGAGTCTGCTGGTGAGGAGATAGCTTTTCCTTTACCCCACCCTTCTGCCGCTGCCACCTCAAGTACACCTGTGGGTACTGGGTGGCAGCGACAGAGGAGTCAGGAAAAGAGCTATGCGCCCGAGTTCTTGCATCTGAATGCATCTTTCCAGAACTGTCTTAAAGTCTTGTCAGAGTAAATGGCAGCAGGCTTTAATCAGATCAACACCAGCATTCTGGAGGTGAAAACACTTCTGCAAAACATGCATTCAGAAGCAAGGAGATCTCCAAACCACAGCCTTTTCCGGTCTGTAGTCGAGCGCATGGATATGCTATCTCCTAGCCAGCAGATACATGTAATGCATTCTTGCCACCCTGCTCTAGCGCAGGTTACCTCCCAACCTTCACCCACCCCAGTAGTTCCTCCCACACCTGCCCCCCCTCCAGCCACTGTCCCTCCTCTCCCTCCTGTTCAATACCAGCAACCTCCCCAGTACCAGCAACCTCCACAGTACCAGCAACCTCCCCAGTTCCACCAACCTCCCCAGGTCCAGCAACCTACCCCATACCAACATCCTTCGCCGTACCAACATCCTTCCTCATACCAATTCCCAACCACATCATCTGCGCCTCCAATCCCTGCCCCACCCTCCTCTCCACCACCTGTTCTGCCTCCCACATGTCCACCCGTTCTATTTCTTTTTCCACCCTTCACCTCTTTTATCTGATCCTTCCCCACCACCATCCCAGTCCTCTTTCCACACTCCCAATGTTGAAGTGTCCCAAACTGGCAGCCGATCCAGCAGTATCTCCACCCACACTATGTAAATTTATGAGATTTTTTTTTTATAAAAAATAAACTTTTTTCGCTTGAAAAAAAATTATCTTAATAAAATATGTTATTGAGCATACAATAAAAGTTAAATTGGTTGCTTAAAATTGTTGTCTGTCATTTATTTCTAAGGTTAAATATGTGTAAACAAAGGTAAAATAATGTGGATAAATAAGGTAATGTATCGACACGCACCACAATTGTGGATACCAAGGCTATGGGGTACTCGGAGCCGAGCCCATGGAAGTCTATGGGAGTTTTCACTGGTAGCGGTGGCTCGGTCCGTGGATCTGGCGGTCGTGCAATGGGGGAATATTTACAGGGGATTATTAGGTATAGGTAGTTCGTGACGCCACCTGCGGTTTCTGGTAAATTGTACCAGCGCTGCTCTAAGGACTTTCACAGGGATGTTATGGGGCAGCTTGGTAGTGAGTCCTCACAGGTGAGACGGGTCCCTGGAAGTCTATGGTGAAGATGATGCAGGGTGTAGTAAGAATTCAGTCACACACAAGGTAGTTCCTTTTCATACCTTTTACTGATGGTAGTTCAAGCAGATCCTGGGGAGCTGGTCGGGGTGGAGAGTGCACATTCCGGTAACAGCTGAGCAGGTTAGAGGCCTCCTTAACTTCAATTGTAGGTGAGTTCAACTTGCCTGAAGTGAAGTTAACTCTGAATCCCCAGCTTTCTCAATAGCTGTACTGCCCGGCCAACGTTGTGGTGGAGCCTTCTAAGTGATGAAACTAAGTCCTTACTTTTGTCTGCGCTTGACTCAAAGTCCCTGTTCCACCTGACTCCGGTTACGTATTGACACTTAGGGCTGCTCTCTGCGACCTGTAGTCCAGATGCCTCCGGTTTTCTTGTTACTATGCTTGAAACAATAGCAACGCTTCGGACCCCGGTGTCCGGCAATTTAGTGCAGGCAATCCAATACCTAAAGCACTTCTCTAACTTCTCCACTGTGCCCTTCGCCCTGCTTCCCGCTTTTAACATAAGCACTTGTAACCTTCAATGGCGAGGTCAGCTTTCTCTAGGGCTCGCTGAGTAGCCCTCAGTATCCTCTAAGTCCCACTTGGACTGACACTGAGCTGATCCGTACAAAGACAGGAGCCAGATTCCACTACTCTCCCTCCTAGGTTGGCTGACTGACTAACCACCTAAGCCACGTGTCACTCCCTCCTATATCTCAGATGGGTGTGTCTGAAAGAGTGAGTGACAGTGAATGAATATCAAGCGTTGCTGTTACTTTCCTGTGCACTCTCCTGGATTTTCATGTGTGCCTGCGTAGCTGGGCTACACATCCCCCCTTGGTAAAACACAGCACTCCCGGGCTGTAAAAGACAAAAAGAACATTTTGTTTTGCATTAACTAGTGTTGAGCATTCCGATACCGCAAGTATCGGGTATCGGCCGATATTCGCGTTATCGGAATTCCGATACTTAATTCCGATACTTTTTCCATATCGTATACCGGAATCGGAAGTTCCCATAATTCTTTGAGAGGCAATGTGATTTTAGTCAGCCAATGAGGAATCCTACGAAGTGTGGGCACATCCTGTAATGCTGCGGTCATCTTAACTAATGGCATGGCTGTGATTGGCTGCTGAAATGATGTCAGAATGCACTATAAAAGGCGCCGCCGCCATTTTAGCGTCACTGTGCTGTGAACTCAGTAAGGGACAGAACGCTACTCTGCTCACTCTGAGGGACAGTTAGATATTGCGATTTTGTGTACTACTGTGCTTGAGGCAGGCTAGTTTACCAACCGCTGTGTAAAGCTTCATTTTGCCAGTGTTGTTTTAACAGCTCTGTGCAAGGTGTGTGTGTGTGACAGTGCAGGTGACGCTGCAGTTTGCTCTGCATCCACCGCTGTTTGTAGGCATCTGCACGTGTCACTGACTCTTTTTTTTTTTTTTTTTTTTTTTATTTTGTGGAATTGGTGCAGCTCCATTATATTAGAAAAAAAAATCAAATCTATTAGTGTGACGTGCTTCCATCCGTATACAATACATTGGTTGCAAACACTATAGAACTACACAAAGGAGCTTTTCACAGATTGTGGACAGTTGTGTTTCAGTGTTCACTTCAGTCTGTGTTTTTTACTTTTTTTAGTGCAGATCACGCTCCAGTTACATGTTCAAGCACTGCTGCTTGTACTCTGCTGAGCGTGTCTCAGTGGCTCATCCTTTTCATTTATCTCCAATTGGTTCTGCTACATTCCATTTAAAATAAATCTAATCTATTAGACTAATAGATTACATTTATTTTAAATGGAATGTAGCAGAACCAATTGGAGATAAATGAAAAGGATGAGCCACTGAGACACGCTCAGCAGAGTACAAGCAGCAGTGCTTGAACAAGTAACTGGAGCGTGATCTGCACTCAAAAAAGTAAAAAACACAGACTGAAGTGAACACTGAAACACAACTGTCCACAATCTGTGAAAAGCTCCTTTCTGTACTTCTATAGTGTTTGCAACCAATGTATTGTATACGGATGGAAGCGCGTCACACTAATAGTATTAGTGTGACGCGCTTCCATCCGTATACAATACATTGGTTGCAAACACTATAGAAGTACAGAAAGGAGCTTTTCACAGATTGTGGACAGTTGTGTTTCAGTGTTCACTTCAGTCTGTGTTTTTTACTTTTTTGAGTGCAGATCACGCTCCAGTTACATGTTCAAGCACTGCTGCTTGTACTCTGCTGAGCGTGTCTCAGTGGCTCATCCTTTTCATTTATCTCCAATTGGTTCTGCTACATTCCATTTAAAATAAATCTAATCTATTAGTGTGACGCGCTTCCATCCGTATACAATACATTGGTTGCAAACACTATAGAAGTACAGAAAGGAGCTTTTCACAGATTGTGGACAGTTGTGTTTCAGTGTTCACTTCAGTCTGTGTTTTTTACTTTTTTGAGTGCAGATCACGCTCCAGTTACATGTTCAAGCACTGCTGCTTGTACTCTGCTGAGCGTGTCTCAGTGGCTCATCCTTTTCATTTATCTCCAATTGGTTCTGCTACATTCCATTTAAAATAAATCTAATCTATTAGTGTGACGCGCTTCCATCCGTATACAATACATTGGTTGCAAACACTATAGAAGTACAGAAAGGAGCTTTTCACAGATTGTGGACAGTTGTGTTTCAGTGTTCACTTCAGTCTGTGTTTTTTACTTTTTTGAGTGCAGATCACGCTCCAGTTACATGTTCAAGCACTGCTGCTTGTACTCTGCTGAGCGTGTCTCAGTGGCTCATCCTTTTCATTTATCTCCAATTGGTTCTGCTACATTCCATTTAAAATAAATCTAATCTATTAGTGTGACGCGCTTCCATCCGTATACAATACATTGGTTGCAAACAATATAGAAGTACACAAACGGGCCTTTCACAGCTACTGAACATGGGTTTTTAATTTTTAACTAAAATATGTATTTTTTCAAATGACACAAATATAAGTAATGTTGAAGAGGAATAGTCCTACATCCATTGTTTGCACAATATTACAGGTGTACATCATGTCCCTTAATCAACAATGTATTATTATATTTACTTGTATGCTTTTATTTAAAAGCCAAGAACACAGAAGGATAACCTTCGCACTGCAGCTGTTGTCAAAGTTCAACCCACATTATGCACTTCCAACATTGCAGCATTTGAGGCATGATGTGAGTTGGATTGGTCAAAGTTATGGAGTGAGAAGGTTCACCATCAGTACCCTATAGCATAAGTATGCTTTTGTGTTAGCATTTGTGTTAGACATGTGGATATCTGCCATAATATGTCACAATTATTTAGTTACAGATTTGTTACCAACACTAATCATTGAATGGTTTTAAATTTGACGTTTCACTTGTTTACAGCTTAGAAATAAGGGTGTAGCCTGATATCTATGTGTAGCACTAGCCACTTTAACATGTCATGTTTTTTTAAACATGTGTAGGTAGGTAGCAGTAATTTTTGCCGGACACACAGCAGGGGAACAGCAGGCGTTACTGAACCCCACTATCACTATAGCTTGTGTATTGGTCTGTGGACACGACACTTCTGAGCAGCAACTGGCAGTGTTGTAGCCCAGGGAGTATAGCTCAGGTGGTAGAAAGATGAACATAACAGGAGACATGGAAAACGTTGTCAACCAGTTAGTTAATCTGAAACCGGACAGGCAAATTCAGGCGAGATCCATGCCTAGTTCATTTTCAGAAAAGTAAGCCGTTCTACATTATCGTAGGATAGTCGCATGCAACGGTCTGTTAGTACACCACCTGCAGCAGTAAAGACGCGCTCCGATAATACACTGCCAGCAGATCAAGCCAGCACCTCCAATGCATACTGGCTAAGCTCTGGCCATGTATCCAGCTTAGAGACACAAAACTTGAATGGGGAAGAGCCATCTGGGAGTACACTGAGAGGGCAAGACATGTAGTCTGTCACCATCTTACGGAAATGTTGCCTCCTGCTGACTGGAGCCGTCTCGGATGGTGTAGACATTGGTGGCGCTGCCACAAAACTTCGACACATTTGGAACATACTGTTCTTGCCCTGTGCAGAGGCGCTGCTTGTGCTCCCTCTTGTTGCAGAGCTGTCTCCACTGCCTCGACGCACAGAGCTGCTTTGTAAATCAGTAGCAGCAGCAGTGCTCTCGGCTGGAATGGAGAACATTATGGATTGCACCAGTGTGTCTTGGTACTTCCGCATTTTACGCTCCCGGTTCAACGGTGTGATGAGGCTTTGTAAGTTGTCCCGGTAGCGAGGGTCTAGGAGGGTGTACACCCAATAATCAGACGTGGTGTGAATGTGTTCGATGCGGCGGTCGTTTCTCAGCCACTGCAGCATGAAATCAACCATGTGCTGCAGACTCCCAACTGGCCAAGAAACGTTGTCCCCTGCAAGAGGCGTCATCTCCGCCTGCTGTGCATCACCCCACCCTTGGTCTACATACTGACTAGAGCATTGTCTACCTCCCTCTGGAGCGATGTCTTCCTCCTCCATTGACTCCTCCTCATCCTCCTCACAAAGTCCTTCAAATACATATAAATTTACAAAATTTAAAACTCAAAATTTAAAAACTTTGTATCATAATTCTGTAACATCAGTTTATGGAAACACAATAGCATTACAAAAGGATAGACAAAAAATGTACATTATGTGCTTTGTAAATACATTAAAAGTTTGTAATGGTTATGAAAATATAGACAGCGACTCTGGAGGTTCAATTGTTGATACAGCATGGTACTTTGAAAGTCCTCCAGCCCTTTGTGAGGAACCACGTTGCGCTGACTGTCCAGAAGGTGATGGAATTTGTGACTCCTCATCCTCCTCACAAAGTCCTTCAAATACATATAAATTTACAAAATTTAAAACTCAAAATTTAAAAACTTTGTATCATAATTCTGTAACATCAGTTTATGGAAACACAATAGCATTACAAAAGGATAGACAAAAAATGTACATTATGTGCTTTGTAAATACATTAAAAGTTTGTAATGGTTATGAAAATATAGACAGCGACTCTGGAGGTTCAATTGTTGATACAGCATGGTACTTTGAAAGTCCTCCAGCCCTTTGTGAGGAACCACGTTGCGCTGACTGTCCAGAAGGTGATGGAATTTGTGACTCCTCATCCTCCACCTCTTCCAAAACCTCATGCCTTAGTGCTTGCAGTGTTTTTGAAGCAGGCAGATAAGGGGGACAGTCAGGCTGACTAGTGCATCATCTGCACTCGCCATCCGCGTTGACTCATCAAACACACGCAAAACGTGGCAGATATCCTTCATAGAGTTATTCGCCACTCATTACACTGGCAGTGGCTGCCCATTCATTATAGGATCCAATTCTAATTACTGGTTCTCACCAACATAGCTCTCCACAGCGCAGCACCCCCCTACATCTCCTCCCTTATTTATATTTATCGGCCTAACCGACTGATGCACTCTGCAAACGACCTTCGACTAACCTCTGCACTAATCCGTACCTCCCACTCCCAACTCCAAGACTTCACCCGCGCTGCGCCAATCCTCTGGAATGCTCTACCCCAAGAAATTAGGACTATCCGCAATTTGGATGGTTTCAGGCGCTCCCTCAAAACACATTTGTTCACAGTGGCCTATCACATTCACTAATCAAAGTCATTCTATGTGTAATTCTGTGTGTGTAACCCATTCACTATCTCCATGCATCCCTCACTTCCTTAAAATGGCTGGACCATCATTGTAAAAACACCATTGTATATAAACACCTGTACTTTGTATCTCCCACACCTCATTGTAGATTGTAAGCTTTCACCAGCAGGGGCGGCTGATTTTGCTTTAATTATTGTATTGTTAACGTTGTTACTTATGACTCGTGTTTTGAAACTGTTAAACTGTAAAGCACTGCGGAATATTATGGCGCTATATAAATAAATAATATTATTATTCTTATTATAGAGGCCCACTCAGTAGTGGTGAAGTGTGAACGCCGCAAATTGCGAGTTGACTGCGCCTGATGCAGCTGATACTCCATTACTGTTGGCTGCTGCTCACACAACCGCTCCAACATATGTAACGAGGAATTCCACCTGGTGGGTACGTCACATATAATGCGATGTTCATGAAGGTGAAATCTGCGTTGCAGAGCTGCAATCAGCGATCTGGCCATGCTGGAACGTCGCAAGTGAGCGCACTCTAGGCGGACCTTGTGCAGCAGTGCATCAAGATCCGGATAGTCCCTCAAAAAACTCTGCACGACCAAGTTGAGCACATATGACAGACATGGTATGTGAGTGAGGTTGCCAAGGCCCAGAGCTGACACCAGATTTCGGCCATTGTCACACACTACCAAGCCTGCCTGTAGATTCTCTTCCAAAAACCACACGTCGCTCTCCTGCTTTATGGCATTACAGAGCTCCTGCGCTGTGTGGCTAAGATTCCCCATGGAAATTAATTTCAGGATGGCCTGTTGACATTTGGACACGGCTGTGCTCATATCGGTCGCAACAGGTAAACGTTCACGGGTCCATGTGGAGGTAGACCGTGACGGCTCCTGCAGCGATGATTCTGAGGAACTGGAATAGGAGGAATCAATGTGTACAGACTTGATTCCTGCAATCCTTGGAGTTGGCAGAACACGTACAGCGCCACTCGCAAGATCAGTACCCGGCTGCACAACATTGACCCAATGGCCAGTGAGGGAAAGGTATTGTCCCTGGCCATGGGTGTTAGAACCCTCTTGTTAGGTTTTGTTTCAGTTTGCTGGTCACATGACCTTTTTTCCCTATTTAGTCTGGCTCCGCCCTTCTGGCTTTGCTTGACTTCATTGTATTATCTACTGTTAAGCTAGCCGGGTGCTTAGGTGCCTTAATCTGTGAGTTTTGCTTGATGTTAGGATCACAAAGTATTTATTTTTCTGTTTAATTATCCATGCTACAATTTATGTTAGGAGGTGTCCACCTTTTCTCCCAGTCCCTAGATCTTGTAGGGATTACTCCCTCGCAACTATAGGTCTTCGTTCACACTAGATGAGGACTTTAGGGGGTCTGGTCGCAGGATCAGGTTCCCCGTTACATCGTAGGGATTCAGCTTAGTTGTATTGTAGGGACAGAATTCCCTTCTTTCCTTACTGGTTGTAGCAGATCATAACAATGGGTACTGGTCCACGCATCGGTGGTCAGGTGGACCTTGCTACTGAGGGCTTTTAGTAGCGCATGTTTAATTTTTCCCTCAACATGCTTTTGCAGACCAGGGACGGCTTGCCTGCTGAAATGAAATCGGCTTGGCACATTGTATTGTGGGATTGACAATGATATTCAGTTACGGAAACTGTCTGTCTCCACCAGCCTGAATCACAGCATTTCAAGGGACAGGAGTTTTGCAATGCCAGCATTCAGAGCCTGTGCTCGTGCATGGTTTGCGGAGTATGGCCGTGTTTTATCCCATGCCTGTGCTACCGCTGGCTGTTTTGTGGCCTGGGAGTGTGAGGATGACAGGGAACTTGCTGCTGTGTGTGGAATAACAGTTTGTCTCTGGACAACAGTGGCCGAGGTTCTTCCATGGCGATCCTGTGAGGAAGCATAACCAGCTGTGTGTGAGCTCGATGAAGAGGCTTCAACACAACCTGAAGATGTAGGTGCTGCTGTAGGTTGGCCTACATCTCCAGTGTGTCTTTGTAACTCAACTACGTGCTTTGTCCGCACATGTTTCCACATATTTGTGGTATTGAGGTGACTGACACTTTTAGCTATTTTTAATTTTTGATTACACAGCTTGCATTTCACATAGCAAATATCATGTGCAAGTGTGTGAAAAAAGGACCACGCAGTGCAAGTCCTGGGAGCGCACGTTTTGACTTTTGGAAGACAACTGCTCCGAACAGGTGCCAAACTGGAGGCTACAGGCAACCGAGTCTGCAGCCTAACTCTCCCTCCTGTTTGTACCGTTGGGGCAATGTCTTCCTCTATCTTCCTTCTATCACTAACCATTTCTCTAGGCCTCTCCCAGCTTTCAACCAAAGTACTGGTTCTCACCCACAAAGCTCTCCACAGTGCAGCACCCCTCCTACATCTCCTCCCTCATTTCTATCTATCGGCCTAACCGACTGCTGCGCTCTGCAAACGACTTTCGACTAACCTCTGCACTAATACGTACCTCCCACTCCCGACTCCAAGACTTCTCCTGCTCTACGCCAATCCTCTGGAATGCTGTACCCCAAGAAATTAGGACTATCCACAATTTGCATGGTTTCAGGCGCTCCCTCAAAACACATTTGTTCAGAGCGGCCTATCACATTCACTAATCAAAGTCATTCTATGTATTCTGTGTAAGTGTGTGTGTGTCTCTAGCCCATTCACTATCTCCATCCCTCAGTCCCTTAAGATGGCTGGAACATCATTGTAAATGCACCATTGTATATAAACACTATACTTTGTATCTCCCCATCTCATTGTACATTGTAAGCTGTCACGAGCAGGGGCGACTTATTTAGCTTAAATTATTGTATTGTTAACGTTGTTACTTATGACTTGTGTTCTGAAACTGCTAAACTGTAAAGCGCTGCGGAATATGATGGCGCTATATAAATAAATATTATTATTATTCCTCTGAGCTGCTCCCACCACCTTCCTGTTCTTCATGCCATGTTGGGTATTGGACCTCATCATCTCCACTACCCTCTTCCAACACCTGCTGTTGGGTGGTCTGGCCAGCACCATGCTCAACAGAAACTGGCACCTGGGTCTCATCATCATCATCAGATGCGTTCTGCGGTGTGCTGACCATCGGCACTGTCTCACCCGCCTCTTCAGATTCAGAGAGACACAGCTGTTGCGCATCACTGCATACTCCCTCTTCTTCACATTACAGAATGCTGCTTGGCTGGGCCCCTGTTTGCAAGCCAATAGATTCTGAGAACAGAAGCAGACACTCAGCTGGCTCCTGTACAGAACTCTCTGACTGCCTGGGCAATTTGCCAGGCGGTGAAGAGACAGATGGTTGCCCAACAGTGCTGTGGTCCTGAGAGGAGGTGGAAGCAATTGAAGTCGATGCATTGGCTGAGATCCAAACAACAACGGCTTCAATTTGTTCTTCCCGCAGCAGGGGGGTACTCCGAGCTCCTACAAAAGTGCGCATAAAGGAACGCTCACGGCCCGGGGAAAACTGGTGGATGCTGTGTCACTGGGGGCCGCAGCAGCCACAGAATCCCCACGTCCTCTCCCTGAAGAAACTCCACGACCACGTGCCTTACTCCTGCCTTCTTCATCTTGGTAGATTGATAAAGAAAGTCTGAAAAGTTATAAGGCCTAAGTGTGGTTATTCCGCAGAGACTGCAGTGAACACTGCACACAACTGTTCAGTAGGTGTGAAAGGCCCCTTTGTGTACTTCTATAGTGTTTGCAACCAATGATTGTATACGGATGGAAGCGCGTCACACTAATAGATTTTATTTATTTGTAATAGAGTGGAGCAGCAACAATTAGAGAAAAATTTCAAGGATGTGCCAGTGACACACGCTCAGCAGACTACAACCAGCAGTGGTTGAAGAACTAACTGGAGCGTGATCTGCACTCCAAAAAGGAAAACCTCAGACTACAGTGAACACTGCACACAACTGTTCACTACCCAACGCGTCTCAGCAGGAAGGCAGTCTGTGCGTCAAAACAAAGGCGCAAGCATACATCCACGTACCCTGTTTATAAAGCTATATAAAAAAAATTATGTAGTAGTGACGCACACTTTATTGAGGTACAGTATTACATCGCCATTCACCATCTGTGGCTATGCAGTCTCATCTATATATACCTTATCTATCCGTTGTCATGCTTGCAAGTCGACAGTCAGGCATAAATAGCAATTTTCACTATGCACTATGCACTTTTTAAAGGTTATGTTTGTTAATAAACATGATTATTGCCACATATGAGTATTACATGATGGAAATTGTATAATTTTGTATAAACTGTTTAGTGACATTATTCAGCAAATGTAACATTTTAGTAATGTCACAGATAACTTGTAATGCTGATGATGTTTTGAAGTCAGACATTCATTGTCTATACAATAAAAATGGTGTACATACTGTTACTTATCCATCATTAATGGATTCAGATATGTACTTGTATGCTTTTATGTACAACCGTATAGCAGATTCCTTAACTAATTTATTTTGTGGTTTGCATTGCTGTTCAACATGTTAATGTATGTGTTTATGTTTGTCAATTCTTTATTTATCTAGATATTAGTTTAAATGAAATCATCATCTTATGGTAGTAAAGGTTATCTTTCTCTTGTTTGAAGTATAGACATTTAAAATTGACAGGTAACAAGGAAATTACTTGATCTAGTATTTAAACATCCTCCTTGACCCTGGGCTCCAACACCGCCAGTTGTTGCTCGGAAGTGCTGTTAGCACAGTCAACACTTGCTCCTGTGTTACTGGGGTTCAGTAACGTCAGCTGGTCCTCGGTTGTGCCATTGGCTCTTTTCCTTCTGCTGCCCCTCCGGGTTCCAGTACCGTCAGCTGGTTCTCCGCAGTGCCTTTGGCCTAGGTGCCTCCATCTTGGTATCCGAGTTCCAGCAACGTCTGCTGGTCCTTGGTAGTGCTTTGGAGCACAGGTACCTCCTGCTTAGTAACCGTGTCCCAGTAACGTCAGCTGGTCCTCGGTTGTGCCATTAGCTCTTTTCCTTCTGCTGCCCCTCCGGGTTCCAGTACCGTCAGCTGGTTCTCCGCAGTGCCTTTGGCCTAGGTGCCTCCATCTTGGTATCCGAGTTCCAGCAACGTCTGCTGGTCCTTGGTAGTGCTTTGGAGCACAGGTACCTCCTGCTTAGTAACCGTGTCCCAGTAACGTCAGCTGGTCCTCGGTTGTGCCATTGTCTCTTTTCCTTCTGCTGCCCCTCCGGGTTCCAGTACCGTCAGCTGGTTCTCCGCAGTGCCTTTGGCCTAGGTGCCTCCATCTTGGTATCCGAGTTCCAGCAACGTCTGCTGGTCCTTGGTAGTGCTTTGGAGCACAGGTACCTCCTGCTTAGTAACCGTGTCCCAGTAACGTCAGCTGGTCCTCGGTTGTGCCATTAGCTCTTTTCCTTCTGCTGCCCCTCCGGGTTCCAGTACCGTCAGCTGGTTCTCCGCAGTGCCTTTGGCCTAGGTGCCTCCATCTCGGTATCCGAGTTCCAGCAACGTCTGCTGGTCCTTGGTAGTGCTTTGGAGCACAGGTACCTCCTGCTTAGTAACCGTGTCCCAGTAACATCAGCTGGTACAAGATTGTGCTACAAATACAAGATACGGAACAAGAGACACAAGAACAATAAGCAGAAGATCTAAAAGCAGAAGAACATGAAGTATAAGACCAAAATGAAGAGCAAAATATATGCTCTAAATTCTAAGCAGAAGAAGACTAAGCAGTGTATGGGGGTGAGTCCGTTCCTCCTCGTGGTGCCCCTGGAAAATGCCTGCTGCTGCAGGCTAAACTGAACACGGACAAATACTGTTGTAATTTAAATCTTTTGTGACAGCAAGAACGGAAGGATGAAAAATTCATACTTTGACAGATTACAAGTACAGGATTCTCTGTCACAAATAAGAATATGATGAAGAAGATGAAGCAGAATATGAATAAGAATAATAGTTTAATAAGAAGAATATGAGTAATGTTAACAAAGATGAATAGCAAGAAGTTTAAGAAGAAGATAAAGAAGGTGAAGATGAAGAATAATTTGATGAAAAAGATGATGCTGCAGAAGATTATGAAGGAGAAAGTGTGTGAAAAGTTAAAAAGGTGAAGATGAAGAGCATGGAAGTTGTGTAATATACATATTTGCCAAAATATAAAAAACGTTAACATTGTCAATTTCTTCGTCAATCCGAACATCTTTAAAAAAAAAAATATTTATGCTATTCCATTTGATTGGGTTAAACATCTATGCCTTTAATGTCTCCTCAACCTTCCACAATACATTCTACATTACTCTTTCTTGTTTTCCTTCATGTACAATTAACCAACAAGGCAAGAATGGGTTTTTTTTAATTTCGATATTTTGTTCCCATAGACTTACATGGGACTTCCGGTATCGATATCGGGTATCGCCGATATTTTAGTGATATCGGCGATACCATTCCGATTCCGATACTTTAGGATATCGGAAAGTATCGCTCAACTCTAGCATTAACATAAACATTATAACTCTTCCCATCCGGGAGGTACGACTTCTTTAACGTTACAATTTGTACAGTAGGAAAATACAAAAGTATCAAAATATCAAACGTGTTCATAAATACTAGATACTTGTGGAGGACCCGCACCAAAAACCTCCCACGTGGGTCCTGGGTGGGCTGCAGGACTTCTGACTGCAGACCTCACTCTAGGCCACACCATACGGGTTTTTCTTCAGAGGTTGATAGTAATGGTTTCGTGTCAAACCAAGATAATGCACCGTAGCGCAACTATTTACAAGATAAGTTCTGGGCTGGCACAGTCCTCAGCTTCTCAGTCCATGACATGGTTAAAGACACATATTTAAACTTCAATTGTCAAGTATTCACATTATAATTTTTAACTTTCATATTCACATTATATATCTATATATATACTTCAAGTATTCACTTACTTGTTTTACCCAACCAGGGTATTCTATATGTAAAACTATGCAATCAACACATTATTTAACTTTCTAAATTCTTTAACTCTCTTTACCCAGCCGGGTATTCTATTCCAAACATGTAAAACATCAGTATACAATACTTAAAGTGCAAAAATGCAATTTTTCTTTCAAAACTTTCTACAGTTACTAAAATGCGGTAAACCCCTGTCTGGGTCCTACCGGTCTTCACTTTTCTTGCTTTCAATTACGTCTTCCACCCCGGGGGCTGGAACCACGCGATGCTCCTTAGAGCGCATTACAAACAGGTCGTGACCTGCTATCAATGTCTGGGTCGCTACAGTCCTTGTGCGAACCGCTAGGGGCACGCCGGGTGCTTCCTCTTTGTGAGACGCCGATTGCATCGCTTCAGGTGCCACAACATTTTGCGATACTAATTTGGTCGCAGTTTGCGGTTTAGGCGGCAGCGCTGGCTGAGACCTGGGCTGCTGTACAGATTGCGACTTGGTTTGTGTTGAGTAAGCAGGAGGCGATGCCGATTGCGACATAGATTGCGATGGGCCTTCAGGGGGCGATGCTGGAGTACGGCCTGGTGCTGTGGGCGCTCGAGACGGGGACGCTTCGGTAGTGTTGACGTTACCGGCGTCGGGGACGGGGTCACTGACGATGGACACATTGAGGGCATACCAGCCCTTTAAACCCCAGTGCCGTGTATAGCTCACTATGTCCCCGTTTACTAGGTCCCTTCCCGGATGACCGATGGGCAGGTGGGACTCTACGTCCCGGCGGCTCACAAATACCCCCGGATAGAGTCCCGGTTCCCGGATGAAACCCCAGCCCTTGCGGAGCTGGAATTCTACCACGCACCCCTGCCGCCGCGGTTCCCTTCGGGTACCTTTGTCGTTGCGGACCATCTCCTTGTCCGCGACCAACTGCTCACACTGCCGCTGTCGGTTCCGCTGCACCTCCCGCTCTTCCTCCTGCCGTAGTCGCTGCTCCTCTTCACGACACTGCATCTCTCTTTCCCACTGGACGGCATAGGTGACGTCATCAATACGCTCCATCTCGTCCCAGTCGACTTCCGGCAACGATGGACAGGAACCCTCCGGTGTCCCCGCCGGGGAACGGTAATCCGCTGCGGCCTCCTGGCGGGGCTGGCACTCCGGAACGGGCAGGACCTCCTCAGCCTCCTTCGCCTCCACCGCTCCATCAGTGGGATCAGGTACAGCACTTTCGGTGGTCGCCTCCGGTCGTCCTTCAGCCTTCTTCATCAGGGACTTGGGCAAGTCTAGCGACGGTGTTAGGTCCGTGGGGGAGAACATTGCGTCCCACAGCAGCCGCTGTGTCTGGGCACGCCAACGTTTCTCAGTCGCCTCCAGGTCGGCATGACGCTGGATCATTTTGCGGAGCTCTGCATTCTCCTTTTGCAGCTCCTGCAGAGTGGGGTCGGTGTTCCGATCTGGGGACAGCTCCGGCACTGACAGTAAATCCTTCGGCGGGCAGGGTTTGCACGCCTCTGCTCCACCGCACTGATTCTGCTGTCCTTCTGCCATCTCATTCCAGGCCAGACTGTGGTATCCAACAGGAACATTCTGGTCCTTTCCGTGGAGGCGGGATTTGCGTCTCCTCCTCTTCGGATAGAGGATGAAGAGGAGGCGGATTTCTTTAGCAGTGGGGCTGGACCGCACATTGTAGTAACATTTGGAGAGGGCGGCCATAACTTTAGCGCCACAGGGGGGTACACGCCCACTAGTGCACGCCCACCTTCTTCACCAGCGCCTCAGGGCGCCAACTTGGCGGTAAAATGGCGGTATTTGGCGCCAAATGCAGCAAACAGTCTTTTTCACCAAACAGTTCATATAGGCACACAGGACTCACAATTGCAAGCTTTCGTATCCTGTTCGTGACGCCAAAGTTGTATCGACACGCACCACAATTGTGGATACCAAGGCTATGGGGTACTCGGAGCCGAGCCCATGGAAGTCTATGGGAGTTGTCACTGGTAGCGGTGGCTCGGTCCGTGGCCCTGGCGGTCGTGCAATGGGGGAATATTTACAGGGGATTATTAGGTATAGGTAGTTCGTGACGCCACCTGCGGTTTCTGGTAAATTGTACCAGCGCTGCTCTAAGGACTTTCACAGGGGATGTTATGGGGCAGCTTGGTAGTGAGTCTCCCACAGGTGAGACGGGTCCCTGGAAGTCTATGGTGAAGATGATGCAGGGTGTAGTAAGAATTCAGTCACACACAAGGTAGTTCCTTTTCATACCTTTTACTGATGGTAGTTCAAGCAGATCCCGGGGAGCTGGTCGGGGTGGAGAGTGCACATTCCGGTAACAGCTGAGCAGGTTAGAGGCCTCCTTAACTTCAATTGTAGGTGAGTCCAACTTGCCTGAAGCGAAGTTAACTCTGAATCCCCAGCTTTCTCAATAGCTGTACTGCCCGGCCAACGTTGTGGTGGAGCCTTCTAAGTGATGAAACTAAGTCCTTACTTTTGTCTGCGCTTGACTCAAAGTCCCTGTTCCACCTGACTCCGGTTACGTATTGACACTTAGGGCTGCTCTCTGCGACCTGTAGTCCAGATGCCTCAGGTTTTCTTGTTACTATGCTTGAAACAATAGCAACGCTTCGGACCCCGGTGTCCGGCAATTTAGTGCAGGCAATCCAATACCTAAAGCACTTCTCTAACTTCTCCACTGTGCCCTTCGCCCTGCTTCCCGCTTTTAACATAAGCACTTGTAACCTTCAATGGCGAGGTCAGCTTTCTCTAGGGCTCGCTGAGTAGCCCTCAGTATCCTCTAAGTCCCAATTGGACTGACACTGAGCTGATCCGTACAAAGACAGGAGCCAGATTCCACTACTCTCCCTCCTAGGTTGGCTGACTGACTAACCACCTAAGCCACGTGTCCTCCTCCTATATCTCAGATGGGTGTGTCTGAAAGAGTGAGTGACAGTGAATGAATATCAAGCATTGCTGTTACTTTCCTGTGCACTCTCCTGGATTTTCATGTGTGTCTGCGTAGCTGGGCTACACAGTAACATTTATTGGGTATACAAAACCAGGTACATGACTTTGGGTAAAAGGGAAAATAATTTTACATTTTGGCCAAAGTTGTGTCCCTGGTTGTGTATTAGCAAAAGTATTTCACCTGTTACCCAAAGTTGTGTACATTGTTAGGTAATCCCCAACAAGGTACACAACTTTGGTTAAAAGGTGAAATACTTTGGGTAATACACAACCAGGGACACAACTTTGGCCAAAAGGTAAAATACTGTAGATAATCCACAACAAGGTAGACAACTTTGGTTTTAAAAGGTATACTGTGGGTACAGAAGGTACATGACTTTGGTTAAAAAGGTCACAGAGCAATTTTTCAAACTCTTTCATCCTGCCAGTCTAGTCTTCCTTCAGGTGACATAAGGTATTCTGCAAATTTGTCCCTCATTCGGGAAACAGCCACAGAACTTCTCTAGGTAATGTTATGGTAATCATGCTAGGTGGTTTCTTCAGAGTGGTCCTCAATGGAAATCGGTTCCTTGCAGATAACAAAATTGTGCAGGACCACACAAGCTTTGATCACCTCGTCCACAGTTTCAGTCTTGAGGTTGATCACAGTCAATAGGACGCGCCATTTGGCTATCAGAATACCAAAAGCGCACTCTACCATTCTTCTTGCTCTTGTGAGGCGGTAATTAAAAATTCTTTTTGTTGGTGTCAATCCACTGCTGGAGTACGGTTTCAAAAGGTGTTCTGACAGCTGGAAGGCTTCATCCCTACACAAACAAAAGGCATAGGTGGGCCAGATGTTTGAGGCAGCGGTCTATGGGGTGGGAACTGGAAGGTGTTTCCATAGAGTCGACACCCCATAGCTGACAATTTGAAGACTTGTGAGTCATTGGAGCGGCCATAGGCCCCAATATCGACAGCAATAAATTTGTATTCTGCGTCAGCGATGGCCATGAGGACAATGGAAAAATATTTCTTGTAATTAAAATATTCGGATCCAGATCCTGCTGGCTTGACAATGCGGATATGTTTCCCGTCCACAGCGCCCAAGCAATTAGGAAACTGACATATTTGTAGAAACTTGTCAGCAATTTCAATCCAACTCTCTGTTGTGGGCTGTGGTATAAATTCCTCAACTAAAGAGTCCCACAATGCACGGCATGTGTGCTTTACAATTACAGATATGGTGGAAATTCCAAGTCTGTACTGGAAATGGAGTGAGGAAAGGAATTCTCCAGTTGCAAGGAATCTGTGAATAAAAAAAAGGAGACAAATGAGTTCAAAATCACAGCATTACATACCAGTTAGAACTCAGCTTTAACAGTTGGAGATACTATAAAACAATTTATTACAAACTACCAGCAACAAGATTCTACTACAAGTGTGCTCTCAAGCGAGCCGATCCAATAAATATAGCTTACCGAAGAGTCAACATCAGACGCTCCGCCAGTAAAATGGAGAAGCGGCAATACGTGTCAGATCTTCTTATGAGGTCTCCAATTCGCAAAACCAAGAAATCAAAGTTCTCCATTTTCATGCGAACATACGAGAAAAATTTCTCAGGGTTTCCTCTAAGGTCCATGTAGAGTGTAGAATACACCCCACGCGTCATTCTCTGGGCTGTGATGGGGTGGATCCACAAACGTCATCGTCGGCGCTGACACATGATGTGCTGCTGTCTCTCTCTCTCCTTCTCCAGAACAATCACTTTCAAACGATTCGCCTCCACTGTGAAATCCACCAAATTCTTCAAAATGTTTCCTATCACAATGTTCATCTTCGCCAGCCACTTGCTCCTCTACAACCTGTCAAACATGGGCTGTAGGAACAGTGTATATATAGGTTTTCAGTAGCCAATCACGTTTGGAAGCCCCCAAGGGGCGTTTTTAAAAACCGGATCCGTCGTAATCCGTCAAAAAACGGATAAAAAAATGGACGAAACTGATCTGGTTTTTGGTCGGATCCGCTAGACGGATCCGGCAGAAAACCCAGATCCGTCTCATCCGTTTTTACATAATTTGAGCTGGATCCGGCGCTCCGGCGTGACGCCAGATCTTGCTTGACGGCAAAAGACTGATGTGTGAAAGTAGCCTAAGAGATCACAATCAAGAAATGATGTAAAGAGCTCCTCAGAGTGTCCTATTGTGGGATCACTGGTCTTCTGGGACTCGACATGGTGGGAGGAAGGCGGGTCAGGGTGAGTATTAAGTGATCCTGACTCTAAGCTTCTTTCACACGTCTGTATATTTCCGGTACCGGAAAAAAACGGTACTGGAGATATCCGTGTCCAGTGTCTGTGTGTAATACATGTGGCACACATGTGCCGCCCGTGAGCCGCATCAGTACCACACGGACGGCTGCAGGGAAGTAGCTTTACAGTAAGCCTGTGATTATTCTCTCCTGCTCTGCCGGCAACAGCGAGAGCATGAGAGAATGATTGAAAAAGAAGCTATCACTGCAGCCCTCCAACAGTCGGGCCTTTAGAGCAGAGTGGCCCCACGGAAGCCTCTCCTCAGTGCCAGACATATGAAAGCCCACATAGAGTTTGCTAAAAAAAACACATGAAGGACTCCCAGACTATGAGAAATAAGATTCTCTGGTCTGATGAGACAAACTTTTTGGTGATAATTCTAAGCGGTATGTGTGGAGAAAACTAGACACACTGCTCATCACCTGCCCAATATAATCCCAACAGTGAAACATGGTGGTGGCAGCATCATGTTATGGGGGTGTTTTTCAGCTGCAGGGACAGGACGACTGGTTGCAATTGAAGGAAACATGAAAGTGGCCAAGAGATATCCTGGATGAAAACCTCTTCTAGAGCGTTTTGGACCTCAGACTTGGCCAAAGGTTCACCTTCCAACAAGACAATGACCCTAAGTACACAGCTAAAATAACAAAGGAGTGGTTTCAGAACAACTCTGTGACCGTTCTTGACTGGCCCAGCCAGAGCCCTGACCTAAACCCAATTGAGCATCTCTGGGGAGACCTGAAAATGGCTGTCGACCAACGTTCACCATCCAACCTGACAGAACTGGAGAGGCTCAGCAAGGAAGAATGGCAGAGGATCCCCAAATTCAGGTGTGAAAAGCTTGTAATTCTCAAGAAGACTCATGGCTGTACTAGCTCAAAGGTTGCTTCTACTCAATACTGAGCAAAGGGTCTGAATACTTATGACCATGTGATATTTCAGTTTTACTTTTGTAATAAATTTGCAAAAATTTCTACATTTCTGTTTTTCTTCAGTCAAGATGAGGTGCAGAGCGTACATTAATGAGAAAAAAAATAACTTTTTTGAATTTACCAAATGGCTGCAATGAAACAAAGAGTTGATAATTTAAAGGGGTTTGAATACTTTCAGTACCCACTGTATGTGTCGTGATTGGGCATGTTGCTTTTGCTCCAGCAATAAGAGCAGTAGGACCTGCCCACGTCCTTGCTGTCTGAGTGCACTATCATCAGCACTTCCATTCCACCATCCCTTACTGCACATCTTACACACTCACTAATTGCTATGTCTCTGGAAACCAAGTTTCCTTGATTAATTGAAACTAAAAATTTTTTAATAATAAAAAAAATGTGTTCACCTGTAGCAGGCCAAGTGTTTTTCAAAAATTTCAGACCACCATAATTTCACTTTAAGCATGTTAAACTGTATGGACGACAACAATCAATTATTTGAAAAATAATTTTGTGAACTGTAGCAGGCCAAATACCCAAAAAGAATATATGAAAAACAGAGCCAAATATAGAAAAATGCAAATGCAATTTTTATTAATGAGTACAAAAAAGTTTTTAAAAGAAGTTCACAAACATAATACAAAATATCAATGACAAAAGAGAAGGCAAAGCCCTAGATACCGCTATTCAGTTAAATGAATGCCTCAAGTCATATATCACGAGATGCTTAGTATAATGTCAAAACTGGTAAATATCAGGATACTGTGACATAATCATTCAAAGCTGTCCATCAAAAGGATAAATAAAGTGCATAGTGCACATAATGAAACAAAAAAAACCATGTGTGATATTTTAAACGTCCTATCAGTGTGGAAATTTGCACTAGTTTATACTGCAAAAAGAAGAAAATTATTAATAATGCTCAAATGAACAGTTTATACTTCAAAAAACAGCACTAAATACTGATAACATAAGATATAGATGGACAGTGTTGATAGATTGCCACAGCATCCTGAAATGGAACATACATCATAAGCATACATATAGAAAGATGAAAAACCTCTAATAGCATACAGAATTTATAATATATAGATACACATAAATGTGTGCATATAGATGTATATTAAGACCAAGCAAAAAACCAGTAGGTCAATATCAATATATATATCTCAGAGAATGCACATGCAAATGCTGCTATCACGATTATAAAAGACCATAGCACACAAGTATATCACAAGAGATTCATCCCATATGGCCATATATATATACATACAAATGCTGCTAATATCGTAATAATATGCTATGAAGTATAGGTATATACAAGCATCAATTAATAAGCCTAGTAGGCATAGCAATCAACAAGGAATGTGCAAATACTGCTATCATAGTGAAAGGCTACAGCCTCAAATATATTATTGCAGACGATTCCTCCCATGTGACCATATATGCCATAGTGGTGTATTAAGTCAATAGCCAGTATAAACAATAGGCAGAGACATATATAAAAAGGCATCCAAACTTACTGAACAGCGGACAGGAGAGCCCCGACGCGCGTTTCGCTATGTGCTTCCTCGGGGGGCGAGGAAGCACATAGCGAAACGCGCGTCGGGGCTCTCCTGTCCGCTGTTCAGTAAGTTTGGATGCCTTTTTATATATGTCTCTGCCTATTTTTTATACTGGCTATTGACTTAATACACCACTATGGCATATATGGTCACATGGGAGGAATCGTCTGCAATAATATATTTGAGACTGTAGCCTTTCACTATGATAGCAGTATTTGCACATTCCTTGTTGATTGCTATGCCTACTAGGCTTATTAATTGATGCTTGTATATACCTATACTTCATAGCATATTATTACGATATTAGCAGCATTTGTATGTATATATATGGCCATATGGGATGAATCTCTTGTGATACACTTGTGTGCTATGGTCTTTTATAATCGTGATAGCAGCATTTGCATGTGCATTCTCTGAGATATATATATTGATATTGACCTACTGGTTTTTTGCCTGGTCTTAATATACATCTATATGCACACATTTATGTGTATCTCTATATTATAAATTCTGTATGCTATTAGAGGTTTTTCATCTTTCTATATGTATGCTTATGATGTATGTTCCATTTCAGGATGCTGTGGCAATCTATCAACACTGTCCATCTATATCTTATGTTATCAGTATTTAGTGCTGTTTTTTGAAGTATAAACTGTTCATTTGAGCATTATTAATAATTTTCTTCTTTTTGCAGTATATACTAGTGCAAATTTCCACACTGATAGGACGTTTAAAATATCACACATGGTTTTTTTTGTTTCATTATGTGCACTATGCACTTTATTTATCCTTTTGATGGACAGCTTTGAATGATTATGTCACAGTATCCTGATATTTACCAGTTTTGACATTATACTAAGCATCTCGTGATATATGACTTGAGACATTCATTTAACTGAATAGCGGTATCTAGGGCTTTGCCTTCTCTTTTGTCATTGATATTTTGCATTATGTTTGTGAACTTCTTTTAAAAACTTTTTTGTACTCATTAATAAAAATTGCATTTGCATTTTTCTATATTTGGCTCTGTTTTTCATATATTCTTTTTGGGTATTTGTATATCTATATATGGATGAGCGTTTATAAATTGGCCTCTTTTTGGTTATGTAGCAGGCCAAGCAGCTTTTAAAGGGGTTTTCCCATGAAGAAAGGTTCATTTTAACCCCTTAAGTGATAGACCCATTTTGCAGCTAAATGACCAGGCCAATTTGTACAATTCTGACCACTGTCACTTTATGAGGTTATAACTCTGGAACGGATCCCGCTGATTCTGAGACTGTTTTTTCATGACAAATTGTACTTCATGATAGTGGTAACATTTCTTCTATATGACCTGTGATTATTTATGAAAAAAACGGAAATATGGCAAAAAATGTTAAAATTTTGCAATTTTAAACTTAAAATTTTTATGCCCTTAAATCAGAGCGATATGTCACACAAATTACTTAATAAATAACATTTCCCACATGTCTACTTTACATCAGCTCAATTTTGGAACCAAATTTTTTTTTTGTTTGGAAGTTATAAGTGTTTAAAGTTGACCAGCGATTTCTCATTTTTCCAACAAAATTTACGAAATCATTTTTTTTAGGGACCACCTCATATTTGAAGTCACTTTGAGGGTCAATATGACAAAAAATACCCAAAATTGACACCAATCTAAAAACTGCACCCTCAAGGTGTTCAAAACCACATTCAAGAAGTTTATTAATCCTTTAGGTACTTCACAAGAATGGAAGCAATGTGGAAGGAAAAAATGAACATTTAACTTTTTTTCCCCAAAATTGTTCTTTCGACACAATTTTTTTTATTTTGTCAAGGGTATCAGGAGAAAATGAACCATAATATTTGTTGTACAATTTCTCCTGAGTACACAGATACCCCATGTGTGGAGGAAGACCAATCTTTAGGCGCACGGCAGTGTTCAGAAGGGAAGGAGCATCATTTGAGATTTTGAATGTCAAATTGGCTGGAATCAAGAGCCGACGCCATGTCGTGTTTGGAGAACCCTGATGTACCTAAACAGTGGAAACCCCCCACAAGTGACCCCATTTTGGAAACTAGACCCCTCAAGGAACTTATCTAGATGTGTGGTGAGCACATTGAACCCCCTAGAGCTTCACAGAAGGTTATAACGTAGAGCTGTAAAATTAAAAAATCATATTTTTTCCAAAAAAATGATCTTTTCACCCCCAATTTTAATTTTCCAAAGGGTAACAGGACCCCAGAAGTTATTGTGCAATTTGTCCTGAGTACGCTGATACCCCATATGTGGGGTAAACCACTATTTGGGCACATGGCAGAGCTCGGAAGGGAAGCAGCGCCATTTGACTTTTTTGGCTGGAATTGAGATTGGATGCCATGTCGCCTTTGGAGAGTCCCTGATGAGCCTAAACAGTGGAAACCCCCAAGTGACCCCATTTTGGAAACTAGACCCCCCAAGGAACTTATCTAGATGTGTGGTGAGCACTTTGAACCCCAAAGTGCTTCACAGAAGTTTATAACTTAGAGCCGTAAAAATAAAAAAATCATATTTTTTCCCCAAAAATGATCTTTTTGCCCCAAAATTTTTATTTTTATAAGGGTAACAGGAGAAATAGGACCCCAAAGTTGCTGTTTAATTTGTCCTGATTATGCTGATACCCCATATATGGAGGTAAACCACTGTGATCGCCTTACTGCGATCTTTGGGAGGCAGAATGAACAAATCCACAAAAGGTGAAGAATTGGTTTTCTTTTTTACGCCGTTCCTCGTGCGGTATTAGTGATTAGGCAACTTTATTCTTCGGGTCTGTGCGATTACAGCGATACCAGATTTATACCCGTTTTTCATGCTTAGCCTCTGTCACACTAAAAGACGCCTTTTTTTGAAGAATTTTTTGTAAGAAATTTTTGCATCGCCGTATTTTGGGAGCTATAATTTTTCCATATTTCGGCTGACAGAGTTATCTGTGGGCTTATTTTTTGCGGGACGAGCTGACGTTTTTATTGGTACCATATTCGGGCACATAACATTTTTTGATCGCTTCCTATTCCGATTTTTGTGGAAGCAGAAAGAACAAAAATCAGCAATTCAGGAATTGTTTTTTTTTTTTTCTCCGTTCCGCGTGTGGTAAAATTGAAAATGCAGTTTTATTCTTTGGGTCACTACGATTACAGCGATTCCTCATTTATATTTTTTTTTATGTTTTGGCGTTTTTACACAATAAAAACTTTTATAGAAAAAAATAATTATTTTTGCATCACTTTATTCTGCGAGCTATAACTTTTTATTTTTTCGCTGATGATGCTGTATGGCGGCTTTTTTTTTGCGGGACAAGATGACGTTTTTAAAGGTGCCATGTTTATTTATATCCGTATTTTTGATCGCGTGTTATTGCACTTTTTCCAAGCGGTATGATGATAACCGCTTGGAAAAAGTATAATTTACTACTTTTTTGTGTTTTTTTTTTACGGCTTTCACTGAAGGGGTTTTCTAGGGTTACGCTTTTATTGATGGGATTTTTATGGACGCGGCGATACCAAACATGTGTATTTTTTTGTTTGTTTTTTTACAGAAAAATGTGTATATTTTAGTGGATTTTTTAAATTATTTTTTAATATTTTTTGTACACTTTTTTTTTAAAAAAAATGTTTTTTTTACCTAGTCCCTTTATGGGACCCGGACGCCGCTCCCGGCTGTCAGTGCAGGAAGGTCAGCCACTGCAGCGCTGAGCTCCTGCACTGATTGGGCAGGAGAACCTGAAATTTCAGCCTCTCCTGCCCGATCGCTGCTGTGTTTGGTCAGTCTGATTGACTGATCAATCACAGCGCTGTAGGTGCAGGGACCGACTGCAAAGGTCCCTGCACCGCTTGCCGTGCCTGTCAGCTGTCATAGACAGCTGTCGGCACTGAACTACCACTGCGTGTTTACACGCAGTGGTAGTTCAAAGGCATGACGTGCACAGTCCGTCATGGTGCCAAAACTGACATCCTGCCATGACGGACTGTGCATGTCAATGGACAGTAAGGGGTTAAACACATCCAATTGTGGAAATTATTATTATTCCAAAATCTATTCATGAAAATGAACTTTTGTTCGTGGGAAAACCCCTTTAAAAATTTTAAACCACCATAATTTTATACAAAGTACATTAAACTGTATGGATGACAATAGTCAATTTTTGGAACCAGAAAAATGTGTGAACTGTAGCAGGCCAAGTGGTTTTTAAAAATTTTAAACCAAGCTAATTTTACACAAAGCTTGTTAAACTGTATGGATGAGAAGATGAGAATACAGTCAATGTTTTTACCCACTCCTCCAAAAGAGTGGTCACCTTAAGCAGCAATATATTTAGCAACAGACTGAAAAGCCCTAAGCCCTACCTAGAGGCTGTCTTCAGCCATTCTCCCTGCTCCAGCTATCCCTAGGCTAAATGCAGAATGTATCGCATAGAAGCAGCAAAGTACAGTCATGGCCAAAAGTTTTGAGAATGACACAAATATTAATTTTTACAAAGTCTACTGCTTCACTTTTTCTAATGGCAATTTGCATATACTCCAGAATGTTATAAAGAGTGATCAGTTTAACAGCAATTACTTGCAAAGTCAATATTTGGCTAGAAAATGAACTTTATCCCCAAAACACATTTCAACATCATTGCAGCCCTGCCTTAAAAGGACCAGCTAACCTCTTTTCAGTGATTGCTCCATTAACACAGGTGTGGGTGTTGATGAGGACATGGCTGGTGATCAATCTGTCATGATTAAGTAAGAATGACACCACTGGACACTTTAACCCCTTAATGACCAAGTCATTTTGTAGGTTAAAGACCAGGCCAATTTTTACAATTCTGACCACTGTCTCTTTATGAGGTTATAACTCGGGAACGCTTCTACGGATCTTGGCGATTCTGAGACTGTTTTCTCGTGACATATTGTACTTCACGATAGTGGTAAAATTTCTTCAATATAACTTGCGTTTATTTATGAAAAAAACGGAAATATGGCAAAAATTTTGAAAATTTTGCAATTTTCAAACTTTTAATTTTTATGCCATTAAATCAGAGAGATATATCAGAAAAATTAGTTAATAAATAACATTTCCCACATGTCTACTTTACATCAGCACAATTTTGGAACCAACATTTTTTTTTGTTAGGAAGTTATAAGTGTTAAAAGTTGACCAGCGATTTCTCATTTTTCCAACAAAATTTACAAAACCATTTTTTTTAGGGACCACCTCATATTTGAAGTGAATTTGAGGGGCCAATATGACAGAAAATACCCAAAAGTGACACCATTCTAAAAACTGCACCCCTCAACGTGTTCAAAGCCACATTCAAGAAGTTTATTAACCCTTTAGGTACTTCACAAGAATTGAAGCAATGTGGAAGGAAAAAATGAACATTTAACTTTTTTTCCCAAAATTTTTCTTTCGACAATTTTTTTAAATTTTGTCAAGGGTATCAGGAGAAAATGAACCACAATATTTGTTGTACAATTTCTCCTCAGTACACCGATACCCCATGTGTGGGGGTAAACCACTATTTGGGCGCATGGCAGAGCTCGGAAGGGAAGCAGCGCCATTTGACTTTTTTGGCTGGAATTGAGATTGGACACCATGTCGCATTTGGAGAGTCCCTGTGTGCCTAAACAGTGGAAACCCCCACAAGTGACCCCATTTTGGAAACTGGACCCCCAAAGGAACTTATCTAAATGTGTTGTGAGAGCTTTTAACCCCCAAGGGCTTCACAGAAGGTTATAACGTAGAGCCGTAAAATTAAAAAATCATATTTTTTCCACAAAAATGATCTTTTCATCCCAATTTTTATTTTCCAAAGGATAAAAGGACCCCAAAGTTATTGTGCAATTAGTCCTGAGTACGCTGATACCCCATATGTGGGGGTAAACCACTATTTGGGCACATGGCAGAGCTCGAAAGGGAAGCAGCGCCATTTGACTTTTTTGGCTGGAACTGAGATTGGACGCCATGTCGCATTTGGAGAGTCCCTGTGTGCCTAAACAGTGGAAACCCCCCACAAGTGGCCCCATTTTGGAAACTAGACCCCCCAAGGAACTTACCTAAATGTGTTGTGAGAGCTTTTAACCCCCAAGCGCTTCACAGACGGTTATAACGTAGAGCCGTAAATTAAAAAATCATATTTTTTTCACAAAAATGATCTTTTCATCCCAATTTTTATTTTACAAAGGATAAAAGGACCCCAAAAGTTATTGTGCAATTAGTCCTGAGTACGCTGATACCCCATATGTGGGGGTAAACCACTATTTGGGTGCATGGCAGAGCTCGGAAGGGAAGCAGCGCCATTTGACTTTTTTGGCTGGAATTGAGATTGGACGCCATGTCGTATTTGGAGAGCCCCTGTGTGCCTAAACAGTGGAAACCCCACACAAGTGACCCCATTTTGGAAACTAGACCCCCCAAGGAACTTATCTAGATGTGTGGTGAGAGCTTTGAACCCCCAAGGGCTTCACAGAAGGTTATAACATAGAGCAGTAAAATTAAAAAATCATATCTTTTCCACAAAAATGATCTTTCCACCCCCAATTGTTATTTTCCAAAGGCTAACAGGACCCCAAAAGTTATTGTGCAATTTGTCCTGAGTATGCTGATACCCCATATGTGGGGGTAAACCACTATTTTGACGCATGGCAGAGCTCGAAAGGGAAGGAGCGCCTTTTTCAAATGCAGACTTTGATGGAATGGTCTGCGGGTGTCATGTCACGTTTGGAGAGCCCCTGATGTGCCTAAACAGTAGAAACCCCCCACAAGTGACTCCATTTTGGAAACTAGACCCCCCAAGGAACTTATATAGATGTGTGGTGAGCACTTTGAACCCCCAAGTGCTTCACAGAAGTTTATAACGTAGAGCCGTGAAAATAAAAAAATCATATTTTTTTCCACAAAAATAATCTTTTTGCCCCCAAATTTTTATTTTTATAAGGGTAACAGGAGAAATAGGACCCCAAAAGCTATTGTGCAATTTGTCCTGAGTACGCTGATATCCCATATGTGGGGGGGAACCACTATTTTGACGCATGGCAGAGATCGGAAGGGAAGGAGCACCGTTTTTAAATGCAGACTTTGATGGAATGGTCTGCGGGTGTCATGTCGCGCTTGGAGAGCCCCTGATGTGCCTAAACAGTAGAAACCCCCCACAAATGACCCCATTTTGCAAACTAGACCCCCCAAGGAACTTATCTAGATGTGTGGTCAGCACTTTGAACCCCCAAGGGCTTCACAGAAGTTTATAACGTAGAGCCGTGAAAATAAAAAAATCATATTTTTTTCCACAAAAATGACCTTTTTGCCCCCGAATTTTTATTTTTCTAAGGGTAACAGGAGAAATAGGACCCCAAAAGCTATTGTGCATTTTGTCCTGAGTACGCTGATACCCCATATGTGGGGGGGAACCACTGTGATCGCCTTACTGCGATCTTTGGGAGGCACAATGAACAAATCTACAAAAGGTGAAGAATTGGTTTTCTTTTTTACGCCGTTCCTCGTGCGGTATTAGTGATTAGGCGACTTTATTCCTCGGATCGGTGCGATTACAGCGATACCAGATTTACATCCTTTTTTCATGTTTAGCTTCTGTCACATTCTAAAAGATGCTTTTTTTTGGAATAATTTTTTGTAAGAAATTTTTGCATCGCCGTATTTTGAGAGCTATAATTTTTCCATATTTCGGCCGACAGAGTTATCTGTGGGCTTATTTTTTGCGGGACGAGCTGACGTTTTTATTGGTACCATATTCGGGCACATAACGTTTTTTGATCG